>JNHW02000172.1:0-20538 GCA_001691775.3 Amanita inopinata Kibby_2008
AGGTAACGGGATAAGCGGGAAACGAGGGGAGTGGAAACAAGGGGTGCACAGGTATGCACAGGTATGCACAGGAAAGCACAGGGAGGTAAAACAGGTAAGGAAGACGTACTAGGTGTGGCGAAGTGTGGAGTAACGAGAGAATGTACTAAGGTAGAAGGTAAGTAATAAGAGAGCGGAATAGGATGCGGACCACGCGGAAACGAGTGCAGACACGGGCTGTGACAATTAGTACTTTTTGTCATGTGTCGATTGAGACACTCACCTTGCTGTTTCATTATAAAATGCCTGAGAACTTCGCTCTTTAGCTCCATGCATTCATTGAGGAATCCGCTGTGTTTGCATCTGTTAGGTGCCCGCGGAATCATGCAGTCAATTGTACATGTCACACTCTTACAGGAAGGGGTGCCAGGACCCCATGAGTAACTTCCAAAATGGCAGGCGCATGCTAAAAGAACACACTCAAAGCTTCGAAATAGACCTGACCCCAGTCGGCAACGGTAGACCAAGCTGGCTACATCAAAACTCGGTGTCGGCAGTTTTCGGATCTGATGTTATATCTCATGGGAGCCGGCGGTAATTTTGCAGTAACGAATATTGGTGCTCTAACTATCTAGAGTCTAGATAGTGTGTCGGAATCAAGTCGGAATGTATGGATATCACTCCATGTATCATGTGGCTCGGTGAAGACACTGTTCACATGGGTATTGTCGCAGAACGGATTATAATGGTTCAGTAGGCACGGAAATCCATGAACTAGGTGCTAAAGAAATAGGTCACACGAGCAGCGTAAGCACTGAACGTAACAAGTTGGAAAGCTGTTATGAGGACGAACCCGTGAATACATTCAATGGCATTGATCTGACAATGCACAGTGAGGGAGACTAGGCCAGAATGTTGATGAGGTCACTTAGGAATGAACCACTGAAGAAAGTACATCTCCCAGATTATCGCGAGGAGCATATTCCCTCACAGCTTGCTACAAGGGTTCCAGGCCCCCTCGCCTTCATTGTACATATAAGAGCATCGCAAGGCAGTTTCACATGAGGGGGATAAATGTTTTGGGGAACTTTGCTACTCGACCATGGTTAATCGAAGATAAATTGTCTTTGCACCACTTGAGAGGACAATATATCAGAGTTAGACAGGAAAAATAGCTTGACGTTTGGGGGCCCGGTATTCATTTGGGCTAGACCTACACATTCAAATCGTACCACTGATACCAATCAGAGTGTCATTCCTCAATACATTATCGCATTTCAATTCGTATGTTCTACACAACCGGGCGTTCACACGAACCGGCAATGTTCGCAACCATTCCGTGGGGCTACGTCAAAAGCTAGAATGAACCTTTCGTGACATTAACCGGAACATCGTGAGTAAGGCGTGAACAAAAGAATTCAACGTCTATTGACAAGTGGATTTTGAATAGTTCCGCATCTTCGGAATTCCGTGAGGACGTTTGCTTCCTTCTTGGTCACCGGCTGTGAAATAAACGGTGAACAAGGTTTTAATGTATGTGAAAAAAAACCAGCTCCTTGTGATCCTAATATATTCAAGTCCAGTGTCTCTTTTTTGTGTGAATTCAGATAACGGGACCTCCAGACCTCATCATTAGCAGACCAGTAAGTCTTGTTTATTAATCATATCAACACATTACTGTCAAGGACACAGGAACAGAACAGGCACTTGATGTTGGGCCATGCTATCATGTGTTCAAACAGAACATCTCTCAGGTTCTCATTCCAAGGATGATTTTTGGCCATTGACGAGCAATGTCAAAGTGGTGGTTCCTGACTTACTCATAGATCTCATCATCACTCACTGGCCAACGTCGTTTTCAGAAAAGAGCTTGTTACTTGTAAGTACAACCTTGGCGGTTAGACCACGACATTCGCCATTCGGCGAAATGACAGTCATGTTCGGACGATTCTGGACGAGCCGTCATTTGTCAATGAGAGATTCATTGATATCTTTGGAGTCTAGGCACGCCGGCCTTTTGCACTGAACTGAAACGAAATCCTGGAAGGAACTTTTTACCAAAACTAGTCTCGAAAAATGAACAGGGCTGTAATATCATCAGGTACTATCTGACAAAACTGTCCGGAAAGGCAATACCTTTGTGCAAATGGAATTGTCATCCCGACATGCCGAAAGGTTGTCAAGCGTCCTCTAAATAACCTTATACGCATGGTAGATTCTTTTGAGTTCCACAAAACTTTCACATCTTTGGATGGCCACGTCAACCTTTAGGCCCAGTGAAAATTCGCTCTGAGCTCTTCTGATTGAGATGACCTGGTCCGTAGCTGCTGACTTGTGCTGCAAAACCTGAGCCGGTCTGAGGGGATGCTGGCAGAAAGACCAGTAAAGCACTGTTGTGTAAGTTTACTCTGTAGAACAAATTGTACTATTAAAATATATCATCTCAATGTGAATGTTTTTATATTGAATCGGATTTTGACTGGGCTTTAGGCTCAGATGCTATTTCCTAAGTGCACAATGGGGTACGTGTTCTGTCGAATAAGGCGCTTAAATCCGTAAGTGTGAACCCACGATTTTCACTCTTTTGATAACAGTATTTCACATAAGTGTTAAACGCATGCAAGGTATAGGCAATAATCTGACTATAAAGTTGATGTATCATTCCGTCTGACCATCAGCTGATCACTGGTATGAACTGCATAGCCTTGATTAAGCATGGTCAATTACATCCAGACTCGTTGAAGGACTGTACAATCCATGTTGCGCTTTTGACGTTGATGTGATTGGCTTGGAAACGACTCAATGTCGTTATCTTTGACTACTCAATCGACCTGTGGAACACATTCAATGGGGCTGGACCGTACTCACTTCAGCCGCCTCTCTAGGGTAGAGGTACCAAACCCATTGCTTGAACACGACTACGTTGCCATACTCAATCGCCTCCTTCCGTCAACCATTCGCGTACTCGCCTGGTCTCCTGTTTCCCCCTGACATGTCATTATCGTTACAGAAGTTCAATCAGTATACCTATCATGGGAGTCCATTATTTAACATTGATGGTTGGAACGTCAATCAAACAACCGAAGACGTCTGAGCAATCCATTGAATTATATCCCGTGATCGATGAATGGATAGGTACCTGTTCAGTGCCGCGAGAAAATTGGGAGCAAGAGCGGTTTGGTATTTTCCCCTCCCGATGTTCCAAGGCAATAACATTATCAGGCGCTGACTCCCTTTCTATCCGTGATTGAATGTTGTACCCCAGAGGGAACCTTTCCTCGGGTATGGAGGTAGGAGAAAAACATGAAAAGATCAAGGCATTGGCGATCACTGACCGTTCGTTGCTTATTCCTTGTCACTTGTTGCAGGCAACAAAATGCTTACATGTTCCAAATCTATCCAGGTCCAGCATTTTGTTAGATTTCGTTGGCACCTTGAACTCTCTTGCTCTATGCGGCCCGCGATCCCCCAGTGCGTGATTTATGTATACAACCAAAAGGTATTTGGGGAATAACCCCACATGCATCGTTGCCCTGGATTGAATAACATGACGCCGCAACAGTCATGCCAAAGCCGTTTGCAAAGGAGGGAGTATAGGTTTTTGTATTTTATCTATCTCCGGAAATGTTACTGTTAGACGGCGTAATAGGCGCACAGGGCGTTCTCCAACGTGAGCTATCCCCATGATAGAAAAAAATCGATTTGCATCTTTGTGTTTGGCTGACGTGAACCGTTCACCTGACAGATGTGATCTTGAGAGCATCACGAGAGTTGACAGGCGAAAACGGGCAAAATGGTAAAGTCCTGGATGTCATGGTTAGAGTTAGGGGGTTTAAAAACCGTATAAAAGGTATCGCACATCCTCGCCTTTAAACCAACCCAGTCCTCACTTGACTTGACAGAAATGAAGTTCGCTTTCAGGAACTCCGTTATCCTCTCTACTCTCTTGGCTATCTTTCCAGTTGCTACCTTGCAGAGCGCTGTTACCCCTCGCGCTGGACCTGGTACAGCCGCGGGCGCTGCCTACTGTGAGCAACAATAATTGAGCGTCTGACAACGGCGATTGACGATTATCTCCAGGGATGAACAATGATCCCAGTGGCAACTCCCTCCTCGTAGGTTCCATCGGAACAAACGGATTGTTGGTATGCCTCCAATTTGTACGGACCCCCGAACGACTTCCTGACTTCCAGAACAGACTCTCACAGCAACATACGCCACCGGCGGCACTGGCGGTCATGGCACTGGACCTACCCCAGACGCATTATTCAGTGCAGGTTCTGTCACTGTCTCCAAGACCACGAATGTCGTCATCTGCGTGAACGTGAGTGTTCCTTTCATGCGAGCTCGATGTTCTTCTCTGTTGACTGTCTTCTGGAGGCGGGATCAAACACCTTGTCGACGTTCTCCATCAACCCGTCAAGTCCTAGCGTATTGACACAGCTTGGCGGCCCCGTTGCGAGCGGAGGCAATTTCCCCGTCTCAGTTGCAATTAATGCCGCAGGAACCGTTGCCTGTACCCTTAATGGGGGCGCGGTGAATGGAGTTAGGTAGGCCTCTGGCTGTTTCTCGGTGGCATCAAGCTGAGTGTATGCACGCAGTTGTTTCACAATCAACACGAGCACTGGTCTTAGTCCACTCGCTGGTACTACGCGTTCCTTGGGCCTTACACAGACAACACCGCCTAGTGGCCCTAACATGAGCGTCAGTCAAGTGGCCTTCTCGGAAGATGGCACCAAACTCTTTGCCCTTGTGAAAGGGTCTACCGCGACCAACACCCCAGGCTTCCTCGCCATGTGGACCATCAATTCAGACGGTTCTCTGTCATCGACATTTGCGTCTATGAGTGGAGGAACATATCCCTGGTCCATCACGTACTACTCGGGAGCGACCAATGCTATCTTGACTGCAGAGGGACACGCCGGATTCGATGTCTTCAACCTTGATGCATATGCCTCTAATCCCGCAACGACTGGCGTGATATACCCGGTTGCAGGAGAAATTATTGTCTGCTGGACTGCATATAGCCCAGGTACTGGCAACTACTACCTATCCGATTTCGGCGCAGGTGCCATCTATGAGATTCACATTGACACTAGCCTGAACCCAACGTTTGTCCATGTACGTGACGAGGTGGACTTGCATTTTATTCACTAACATTGTTGGGGATACAGACATGGCCGGCAAGTCAATACTCTGGCAACATGGATATTAGCATTGCCAAAATTTCGGGATTGGCTGAGTAAGTGATTTACTAGAGGGCGTCGGATGAGCATTGATTCTTTTAATCCTTCAAGTCATTTGTATGTCTTATCTGCAAACAACACGAACATCGATGTCTTCGCTCTGAACGGCGCAGGCAGCGCATCCCTCGTTCAGTCCCTCAGCATTGGAAGCCAAGCCAGTAAATTCAAGATCCCATACCGTAAGTCTTATCCCGATATTTGGTTAATACGATGGTTGATTATTGCGACCCGGCAGAGCCCACTTACGTTCACGGCATGGCGACCTGGGTATAATTTCCAGATTGACCGTCCATGCTGGAACAACCTCGCAGGCGAATAGTGTCTTATCTACTTTCCTTTTCTTGTATTATCAGTCCATTGTTCAAACAATTTATTTGTTCGACTTACTAACAATGTGATGAATCCCACTGACAAGGGCCGCTTGAACCATCGAAGTGTCCATGGGCCAAACGATGTGGTACTCCTTCATCTAGTTGTTGATATTGCTAGTATATTAGTCAGTGATTCCTCAGAGCCACTATGATGTTCAAGACAGCTAGGACATTCTCAGGTCGAATTCAGGAGGCAAACGTACCAAAATCATAAAGTTCCCACACGCTCCATCACTTTCCTTATTCTGTAATCCACGTGTCCACAATATTGCTTCAGCGTTCTCCTCAATCTAGAGCCCAGGACACAAAGGTTTATGACATCAATGGGAAAACATTTCACAGCCGGCAGGATATGTCGGAATCCATCAAGTCTTTGAAGGAAGAAAATGTAAACTTTTATTGCATCGATCTAAAAGACTTATGTAAAGCTAGAAATAAATAAAGAATGCAAACTAGCTCTCAATGTCCATTCTTATGTAGAGGTAGGCAAATTTAGAGAGGGTATTTCAAAGCGAGGTAGGTGATGTACTGGAAGGTCGCGTTTCTGTAGTCATCGCGTGTGATGTTTACCAAGACGTCTGGGCCGTCGTGGAGCGTGAGCAAGGAACGGTTTTCAATAGTATATTGAGGCCAGTCGAAGGCGTCGCGTCCGTTCGGGTTGTGCTTGTTGACAAAGTTAATCAGGTAGTCTTGCAATTCACCCTTGTCGAAGACCATCGGAATATCGGTGCCTTGGTACTATACTCCCATGCACATATTAGTAAACTGCACGTTGTTTCTTTGGACTATGTATACTGACCGATCCAAGGTAAGGAATGTGCTTGTTGCGCTTGCTGACTGGAGATAATGTGAGTAACACATTATTTTAAGCAGACATCTAATAGGGGTACTCACGGAATGACCAGGCTGGCTGTTTGTCTGCAACATGATCAAGGAAGAAGCGACGAGGAGCTTGCCAGACGAGGTCACCCTTTGCAGCAGATTCACGCTTGAATTCTGGGGTCAATGCATTCTCAATACCGGTTCCGAATGGAGAGCCAACTGATGGGTCTTCAGGGTGAGTGCCGAGGAGAGTCGCACGTTCCGAGTCAGTGAGATTGGGGAAGAAGTTGGAATGAGCATAGTCGCCGAGAAGCTCCGTCGTGCTGTGCAATAAGTATGAGATTATTCCTCAGGACCCAGGAGACGACGGTCTTACGTGATGTTCAGGTTTGCAAAAGTGAAGAGCGTGGCCTCGTCGTCGACATTACCTATGAAGCGCGTTAAGCTCGCGTGCATGCAGTATGTAGCTAGAGACAAACCAATGACGAATGGGATGTTGGCAACAGAGCCTTGCAGTACCAAGTGCTGAGGGGCGTCCTTTAGGAACATACCATCCGCACGAGGAATCCAAGCTTGTATAATAGACTGCATCATGCATTAATATCGAGCTCCGTAATGCAAGAAATGTTACTTTACCTCCCAAGAGAAGATGTTGGGCTGATCGTTGATCGCAGCTTTGAGATCTTCGTATGGCATTTGTCTCAAGCAATCAATCTTGTCCTCGGCGGCACCGCAAGGAGTTGTGTCCATGAGAGCATTCCAGTAGCGCTGTCCGTGATAGCCATCGATGTAGCCGAATGGGATGGGTGAACCGGATTGCATGAAACCAGCGTGGAAGAGACCTTCGGTATCACCACCGTTGATAATCATGTGCATGGCGACAGAGACAGCACCACCGGATTGACCCCATCTGTGGTCATAGACAGTCAACAGCGGGGTCACCAACGAGTTTGGTTCGGGATAAGGACAGGAAAGACACTTACAGTGTGACCTTGTTCGGATCGCCTCCAAAAGCGGAGATGTACTTCTGTATCCAGCGCAGAGCCAGGCGTTCTAAACCAACGTCAGACGAGGACAGCAAGTCATACGATAGCATAGACATACGATCCCGCAGACCGAGGTTACCAAGACCAGCTTCCTTCACAACATCGCCACCCAGGAAGCCGAAACCTATGCTGCTGTAAGAGGCGTGCCCCTAGGTCAAACGAGAATGGACACATACCGCCCAGACTGCTGCCGAGTTAGAACTGTCATACTTTACGCAGATTGACTGAAACTTACCGATAATTCAAGCTGACATATACAATAGGCTCGCCCTTCTCGACGGAGCGCTTGATGATGTTGGAACCGTCATAGCTGAAAAAGCACGTGAGACCGCTTGCGCGACAATCGCTAGAACGCAAGCACTTACGTAGAGCTGCCGCTCATTTCGAAGGAACCTTTAAATCGTGGCGTCAGCTAGCATATCTGGTTGTTTCTGATGCACACGTTACCTCCGTGGAAGAACTACATATGGGTGCCTTGTCAAAAGAGAAAAAAAGACTTGGAATTTTGATACTGACCACTACAACAGGCAATTTTTTGTCGTTAACAACGGAGTTCGGTGTCAAGACATTGATGCTCAAGCCTGTAACGATGGTTTGAAATCATGCAGTGCATATGGGACTGGAAGTACATACAATCTTCGCTGTCTGGAGTAGACTCATTCCATAGCGTGTAGTTCAGGAAATCCAAAACTCCCTGTGTCACGTTAGGAACTTGGGGAACTTCCCTTGTGAGTTGGGTGCACGAAGGGCCGAACTTGGATGCATCATGACGTCCGGTGTAGGGTCCGAGCGCCTGAGGTAGACGGAAGCGCAAGTCGCCAACACTATCCACCAAGGTAAGAACATACAACATTGTATAAACGGAAGCTCGCGGTATGCTCACGGTGGTTGCGCATAAGGAATGCCCAAGAACTCGTTTACGATGCCATTGGATGTGCCAGTGAACGTCGCCTGGTCTAGCTTGACGCTAGCTGTCGGACGAGCCGCTGCAATACAAGCTTGGAGAACGAAGGCAAGCAAAACTTGGAACTTCATCGAAAGACCGGGTGATGGTTGCTTTTTGCGGCGAACTATCTCCCATTATATAGCAGTGAAGCCGTAGGGTAGATGACGCATGAAGACTGCGGTACAGTACCGAACAGTACCGAACGTACCGTACGACGTTTACGAATGGGCAAAATAAGTTCCCATGGAATGTAGCCCATCCGCCAACTCCGTTTCTGTACCGGGAGAGTGCAACCCCGAGGGGAGTAGCCAAGACGAAGACGCGAATAAACCGATCTGTACCGCATAAACAGTTATGACTGGTTGTATCAGCCACCAGACGGGGACTACCAAAGCGCCAGCAGCTGTGTATCCGGCTGTGAAGCCATAATTGTAGCAGGCTTTGTTTACTCGTCCTTCATGTTTCGGATTAACGATATCACTTTAGGCATATCTCCATTTGGCCATTCGGCAACAGCTTCACCGTGCGACTAACGGACATCCCGACCAAGTCCACAGCGATGTCAAACTCGGTGTCACTCTCGGATTGTTTCATACCTGATACAGCGTCGACAGCACATCGGAGGCCTTGGCTGTAATTTTTTGGTTCGCAGCATCTTGAATTCCGCTCTACATACAAGACAACATTGAAACGATGCATTTTCTTGGCAGTTACAAAGCTTACCTGCAAATGTCCGGCAAACTACAAACCGTTCAGTGCCTGATAATTACCTGAACTGTAATGCTTATTGCATGATCCAAGATTATACTTGAGTCAACTCTATTGTTATTTGGCAAGAGTCGCCATGCCTGAACTAAACGTAAATCGCAGCTTGCAATATAGGAACCCCGTGTTCAGCTAGCACATGCAACTTTGACAGAGACAGGGATATCAAGGAACCCGGTATATGCACGAAAAGTTTTCCCGTGGAGTCGGAAAGTTTCAAAGGTCTGAACTGTTTTCAGCTGGTGAAGAAACGCCCAATCCGTGGTCGAACTGAGAGTTGCAGTGGTGTATTCATCGAGAGTCAGATGACTTGTCTGACCGAGCCTCAGGGTCACGAATTCGATTTTCGACACACTGCGTCTGATACGGGCGACACCCGAACGTTGCACATTCTGCATCACCATCAACCTGCATTATTTAAACAATGAGTGCGAAAAAACCATTCACTTATTCTCCATTCGTGAAATTCAAGTGGCACCGAGAAGGAGAAGAACATCCATCATGCGTCGATGATACAAATAATTCGGGAAATCATAGACAACTCTGGCATTGATCGTCTTCGCCAGTGGAAAGTTTAATCCGCAGTTACCCTTGACCCGGATGGTTACCGAAATAACAGAATCAGCTTACGAAAAATCAAGCAACAAGGTAAAATAACGCGTGTTCATATAGCATAGACGTTGGGCAGCCCTTGATGCTTGAAAGAGGAAGGGTAGTTATTACGACCTGCATAGTGCGAGTGATTCCATGTGCTGGTGAGAGTCTCCAAGCATGTGAGGCGGCAGCAAACCTCCGTCGACTCCGTAGGAACGGAGAAAGATTTTGCGACATACGACAGCTTCGCACTCCAATAGAGAATTCCATGCAACCCATGTCAAAAAGTCCAAAGCTCGCTAATGACGTCTGCAGTTGTATGACTCGGTTCATCGTCACCATCACCTTCGCTGGCTTCCTTGCTACTTGCAAACGTCACGACAGGCCTGTCAATGTTTATTGCCAATGCAGGCTCTTTTTTAATTTTCCGATTAACCTCAGTATCAAAAAGCTTGATCCCAAGATGAGGATATGTCAAAGAACGAAGATAGTATAGATGGAGACACACCGTGTTATATGTGTGGTCCAGGAAGTCTTCCATGGCATATCCCTGTTTGGTGAATGCCTCCGAGAATATCTTGGCCAAAGTAGAAACAGCAGAGTGGTAATGCATTCGGTGGCTTTGAAGTTCCCACAGTGAGCTGGAGAGTGCCTCAGTGAGGAGGGGATTTGGTTCATGGGGTAAGAATGGATCTGCGCAAGGTGAGAACATGGTGAATCAGGGAACACAGGTCTACAATACCGCTAAACGAGTCCTCAGCTTCTTCAGTACAATGAACCATGACCATTAGAGCGGGATGACGTTTTAGAATGTTGTATGTGAAAGGGATAATCATTATGATGGCCGCAGGGGGCGCAGAAAGAGATAGTCGCGCAAGGCGCTTGACAAATGACGCTAGGATTGCTGCCGGAAGGTGCCTAGAAGGAAACGGTTGAAAATGAGTTGCATCAGTCACAAAGATTACTCTCACGAAGAGCTAAGGAAAAGCTCTGTCATGCGGAAAAATCGGGCCCTGTGTTTCAAATGCAAGACATCTCGATCCAAGAATGCATAGAGTCGGGTGTAAAATGACGGATAGTCACTTCCGATTATTACTGACGTTAGTGGAAACATTCAGCAAACACGATCGGAACTATACGCACAGGTTATAATCTCGTATGAGAATGAACAGCGCATTTAGAGCCAAAAGGCCAACGGCACCACCTAAGTTAAATATCTATTAGGGCTGTGCTCGCTGTCAGGGGCTATCTCTGACACCGACCGTAGTCAACGCACGAGCCGATCCAGTCCATCACCAGCACTGCTCGAGTTAGGTGTGGCATTACTCCTCTATGCATGACGTTCAAGGCGCGTAAAGCAAGCGCCTTGCTGGTTGAAGTGCTCTGTTCAATAGAGAGCCGTGGTAATAGCGTCAGCCAGGCGCGGGTGAACACAGCACGATGCGAAGCAAGTGCGTGCAACGATTGATGAATAGTCAATGTGTGCAAGCGTGCTCGCGTTTGCGCTGTTGCTTTGTTCTTCACTCCCTCTGTTGAAGGCTCTTCATCAAAATACTTTCGCCAGTCGTCATCCGCTCCCCACTCTTCATTTTCAGCTTCCTCAACTCCTTCATCACCGTCATCATCAGATTCATTAGTGGCATTACCAAATAAAGATTTCTTTTTCACATGTCTGGGCTTTGGAGGCTTGGTGCCTAGTTCAGGCACCCACCATGCATTTAACTCTGCTTGCTCGGTAGGGAAGGTTGTCAAACGTTCTAATATAGAAAGGAGATTGGAGGGAATATTTTGATGGGATTCCGAAGGAGTCGCATTTAATAAGGTTCTATAAGGGGAAATGGTTCAGCTACAGCGGCAGATACTATAACAGAGGTAGCTACGCACGCAGCATCGCGGAGGAAAAACCACCGAATGTCGTCATGGACGCTTAACCACGTTTCGTGGAAGTGGTCAAGAACATCAGCATCGAGAGTCCCATCGGAGTGCCGCTGCTTTTGACGGGTAGAGGTTGGACATAGCAGGAGAAATGACACTATCTTGCGGAAGTGTGACAGGTGGAATTGCGGTTGTGCAGTAGATGAGTTGGGCATTGTTGAGTATGACGCCGACAAATGTCTCTGCAGCGAAAATAATATTTGCAGGGCAGATATCTGGAGTGTCACAGCTTAGTGCGTTGCATAATAGAAGAAGAATCCGGATGAGGTACACACTCTTAGTGTTTTTTCATCATCCTTCAGCAGCCCTCCCAAAAAGTCAACATATGAATTGAGCTGCTCCCAAAGCCAAGCTTTCACTGTCTTCGCAGCATCATCTCCAGAAAGACTGAGCTTGTGATTTGATATCAAGAGGACGAAAACTCTATATACAGCATAGATAGCCTTCGACGTATTCTGCGGTTCTTGGGCACTCCGTGCCAGCTCAACGAGGTCGGCTAAGCTGTTCAGTGAAGTATTTGCGGATATTGCATATGTAATCTCCTCTTCCAAACGCTTCACTGACGACACAAAGCCAGCAACATCTTGGACCTTTCGCCCTTTTGCAGATTGTGGTAGGGATCGTATGGGAGCAGGCATTTGAACGTGGGAATATCCGAAAATTTCAGCTTCATCGCGATTCAGCGCTTCAGCACGCATACAATGCTAGCTTACTCTGACTACCATCTTCCAGCAAAGAGCCCTCATAGCAAGGATCGCATATATGAGGCGTTGCGGTGCCTCTTCATTAACGCATATCAACCAGGCTCAAAGGAAATTGCGGCTCGCATATCTATCGGAGCTTGTGTTCCCCTGGTGGTACCCTAGTGTGTGAACCGCGACGTCCAAAAGCTGCCTTTTCCTGCCTTCATGAACATGATATGTTATCAAGTTTCATAGTGGCCTTGCCGCCCTGAAACGTGGATAAAGTCGCTCAAATGCTGGGTATATGCAACCATATGGTCAACTAGATGCCAAGCTCCTTGATAGCATTTTGACCTTCAATTGGGGTCAAATTGTTAAACACGCAAGCAAAGGATCATAGAGTCTGTCCTCATGAATACGGCCGGACAAAAGGTAGAACCTTGGCGAAAATACCTATCGCTTGGCATTCGAACGGTCAACCGAGTTTCACATCGACTAAATGTTCAATGTTCTCCACCATAAGACGACAAGTCAGGTGCATGGTAAGGATCTCTAGCTTGACTCAGCATATATATCGGTTCGAACGTTATTTGCACAGGTGAGTACACATCGAAGAATCGTCGATACAGCAGCGTTTCAAGTCAGACATAAAAACGGCTACCTATATTATCTAATGAGAGGGACAAGGCAGCTTTCACAACATGTAGTCCGACAATGACACATTCATGCTTGCTACGTGCATGCAAAATCATGAGGAAGTCTGCGTTGCAACAAAAATCTACCCCGGGTTTGACAGCAAGGTACAGTCAGATGAGCGTAGAGAGCGCATCAGATAGGAAACGGAACCAATGTGACGGTTATAATGAGCTACGATACTGGCAAGCGACAGCGGTTAGAAGTTTCAGGGCAATTGCATACAAGTGACGTGGGTAACTTTCCGGTGATCTCAACACCGTTGTCGCATTATTCGCCACTGCATGTTTGCTGACTTCCAATATCTCAACAGTATACTTTGTCATTGATTCTCACGTACAAGCCGCATGAGCCTCAGCCGAGCGTTACTCACAAACGTTCCTGACGGCTACAGCAGGCACAACGCCTCGTGATGTCTCCGCCCTCGGAATTCGGACTGTTTGTCCAAGGTACGACTTGGCGAGAAATTCAAGGATGGGAATCGTCCCTCGTTTCACGCGAAACATATTGTAATCTATGTACGATATGTGCGGCCTTGACTTCCAGCTGTGCTCTTGGCGGGTGCGTGCCTAAGGCAGCGCAAGTATTTAATCGAGGGGTTGCTTCAAGGAAGAGAAAAAAGGACATTGTTCTCGATGAGGTTCCGGATTCTGTTAACCTTTGTCCTCCAAGCCTGGTTCGCAGAGGCTGGGGGGACACCCGTCGTCCAACTTGACAGCGC
Source organism: Amanita inopinata Kibby_2008 (assembly GCA_001691775.3). Lineage (NCBI taxonomy): Eukaryota > Fungi > Basidiomycota > Agaricomycetes > Agaricales > Amanitaceae > Amanita > Amanita inopinata. Next base: position 13,802 of record JNHW02000172.1, read on the forward strand.
AACATTTACAGGTGTATCCAATGGTCCTGTCAATCAGTTTTTGGGTATCCCTTACGCCCAACCACCGTAAGCGTACCTGTTTTCATTTGGACGATCACTATCTGACGTGGCCTTACCCTGTTAGAGTTGACGACCTTCGCTACAGTCTCCCTGTAGCTCTCCCTCCCTACTCGGGTTCTTATGATGCCAGAAACTTCGGGCCCTCTTGCACGCAACAAACCAGGGAACTGCCTCAAGTTCCTAATGTGACACAGTCGGTTCTGGACTACCTAAACTATACATTATGGAATTACTCTACACCGGATAGCGAAGACTGTCAGTGTTAATAAAATTAACACTGTTGTTCGTTGACCACGTCTTCCACAGGTTTAACAATCAATGTCATCCAACCTGATCTGGTCGCCAATGACAAGTTGTTGCCGGTTGTAGTGGTCAGTGTTAACCTCCATCGCCATTGTTTGTCTCTGATTTAACGAGACGTATAGTGGCTACACGGAGGTGATTTTGACTGTCAGAAAAGAATAGGATGCGTTCACTGACAATAAACCAGGTTCATTTGAAATGAGCGGAACCTCTACGTTAGTGACTCTGTTGTCATCGTCCAAGCACCAAATTTTGACATCCCCTTCAGGTACGATGGAACCCCGATTGTTAAACGATCAGTACAACTCGCCGAACCTATAATCTATGTTAGCATGAACTATCGGTAAGCCTTTGTATTCAGTATGAATTAATATTGATGCTGATCCACTGATAGTTTGGGCGGTATGTGATGATAACGATTTCCCTCCAGAAGCGTTCCTCACATGACATTAGGCTTCGGATTCTTGGGTGGCAATGTCATGAAAGAGGCAGGTCTCGGTAACCTTGGTCTGCAAGACCGTACGTTCCTCCTATAAGAGTACCGTATTCGTATCCTGACATGTTATCAGAACGCCTTGCTCTTCATTGGGTACAAAAATACATCTCAGCATTTGGAGGTAACCCGGAAAAAGTGACCATGTTAGTGTCGTATCACTTGCTTCTCCACTTGGCAATGAAAAATAACCCGCCTCGCCCTTCCGCTTTCAGATGGGGTCAATCCGGCGGAGCTGTCTCAGTGGCTATGCAAATGCTCGGCAAGGACGGCGATACTGAAGGCCTCTTTCACGCAGGATTCATGCAATCCGGCCCTCCCATTCCATTTGGCTGGATGGACAACATCCACGGACAGCACTACTGGGATAATATGATGAACATAACCAGTTGCGGTTACGCAACCGACAAAATTAAATGCTTGAGGCAGATGCCCTACGACCAATTGAAGGATGTGGTCAACTCGCAACCAAACATCTTCTCCTGGGAGGTAAGAACGTCGTGCGTTCGCTAAACTGACCCCGCCACTGACAAAAAAACCTTTACCAATAGTCGATTGTACAGTCCTGGATTCCCCGTGCCGACGGCATCTTCCTTTCCAACACATCGCAACAGTTAATTACCCAGGGCAAAGTTGCTGATATCCCATTTGTCATCGGTATGTCTTTTACTGTTTGCTTGAACTTGATTCTAATTTTATCATTAAGGCGATGTCGACGACGAGGCTACTCTTTTCACATTTGCAAATCTGAACATTACGTAAGACATCGTTCATCCCTCTTCGTCTGCATTGAGACGTGGCAAATGTTGACCATGTCAATCTGCTACACAGGACCCAATACCTCCTTGGTCGATATGCTGCCACCAACTTCTTTCCAGGCATCACCGACGATGAACTCGCAATTCTGCTCGGAACACATGCCGAAGATCCAGCCGCAGGCTCTCCCTTCGGTACCGGTATAGAGAATGCGTTGACACCCGAGTTTAAACGTGAGTCTGCCGCCAAGGGTGACATGGTGTGGCAGGCGCCTCGTCGTTACTTCCTCGACCATATCGCAGACAAGCGTGAATGTTGGGTCTACCGTGAGTACATACCTCAAGTCCGTATACACAATATATATATATATATGCCCATGCGATATTTTCAGTCAGCAAACGTTATAAACACACACCTTACCTTGGATCCGTGAGTACAAAAAAAAACTTGCTCCTTCGAATCATCCCCTCTGGTTCACACAAAGTAAACTGACATGCGGTTCACTCGCTTTCACAGTTCCAAGGCTCAGAACTGCCAGGCGTCTACGGCAGGGGTGAACTGCAAGACTACCTAATCTACTTTGTCAACACGCACAACCCCAACAGGCCAAGAGCCCATGAATGGCCTCAATACACCCTCGATGGCCGTTCATTGCTCACGCTATGGGATGGTCCTGAGGTTTTGGTGAACATTACGCGTGACGATTTTAGGAATGAGACATTCCAGTACATCACGAAGATGGCGATGAAGTACCCGTTATAGGCGAAAAATTACCTGGGCTAGTCGGCGTGTCTTGGTTCCTGCCGATTGCGTTGCAAATAGAGATTCTCAAACGTGAACTTGTACATAGTATTTGCTACCTTGAAACTGACCGTTAGTGTCTTGTATATATTCATTTCTCTGTATCTTTTCCCCGTCTGAGTGCAATGTCAATATCAAATTTAAGACGAACAGGATCACGTATGAATCCAGTATGGAATATAGATGGTAGATTGTGAGTCTTACTGGTGGCTTTCTCAGACGTGTCGTAGTCGCCCTGCTTATCCGGCCTGCACTTGCGCGCCCGGCTACCATAGACGCAAAAAATCCCTGTTCCTGTTTTCACAATCTGATGCTTTCTATACCTCTGCCCAAAGATGACAGGGACTCTCTTGTACGCTCGCTCTCCTCCACAGTCGCAAGCACGAAATCCTGCCTCAAATAGGCGTGTGATTTCGCCTCTTTGAATCCCCGTGATTGCGTCACTTGTGTATCAGTAACGATTTCGGGTTCCTTAGCAAGTAAAAAGTAGCATCAGTAAGAAAGAGTGGATGGGCAGGTGAGGGGGAGAAATGGAATACATACCACTACGAGTGAGGTTCGTACTCCAAATACGGCATCACTGGTAAGGTATGGGTCACCTTTCCAATATAAAGCGGTAATTAGGGTATCGTATCCAGGTGCCTGTTCGTGTGGCGAAAATTAAGTGGACAGGTGATCTAGGATTTCCTCTCACTTACTTCAATGCGTATGTGTAGATGAGCAGGTCGATAGGAATGTCTGCCTAATTTCTCAATCAACTTTCCTACCGGGCCGTCGTTTGGTATTGGATACGATACAGGCCTAATTCCGTCACCACATTAGTTGTTGGACCAGATCGCCGGTACAGTGGTGAAACATACACGACACCTCTGAAAGCATACGTGCCATCTGCTGAAGAGTAAAGTCTTCCTCGACATTCCGGCCCCGTCTGCTCTTCATACTGGGGGGAGGATATCAACTCAATTGGGATTGAACGCAGCTCAATGTGACGTACACACGCACCTGTGCGTCATACAGGCCAAAACCATCGGTCTCCCATGTATCAATCACAGCTCCGGGTATGGGGTTTCCGTTCATGTCCATGACCTTTCCTTCGACGAACAGGTAGTCGCCTTTACCTTCCGAAGCAATAGAATCTCCATTTTTGACTAAGTTAGCATACGGGCGGTCAACGATGAGACACATTGTACAGACGATATAAGATCTACCTTCATGTACTTCCTCGTTATAGAATGGCCCAAGTACAGTCGCTTCAGTAGCTCCAGGAGGTTTTGCATTGTTGATTGTATCGATTAATGTTGAGACACCAAGAGTATCGGACAAGAGGATGAATTCTAAAGGGCACAGATCAGGGAAATGGAAAAAGATAGCATATAGCCTTACCTTGTCGAATATCCGTGCACTTTTTACCTGTTTCAGTCAGGAATTGAATGGCGGCCCTAACAGAGACGAGTAGCGATTGGCAAATGTTCATCAAAAATGACGTTGCATCCACTCTTACATCCATTCCTCGGTAGTGAGGGAAGTATCCCGCACAAATGTATGCAGGTGATTGATCTAATAGGTCGCGTAAGGTCGATTGGTTAAGAGATGAGTTACGTGAAGAAACAAACTAGGCTCTTGAAAACAAATTTCATTCTTTCATCCAGACCTGATATGCGTTATATGCGGTCAAATTACACTGCACGTGTCCAACCTGACTTACAACTGGAATTGATAGCATTGACATTGCGAGTTATAGATTCTGCAGATAGATCCACAATATTTGGAAGGTTCCTCAAGTCAACTCCATGTTTCGTGATGAATTTGTGTGGATCATTATTTCTGTTGAGCCCATCTTTTCCCCACTCCGCTGCAGCGATAGACACCATATTGGGCGAGTCCTATATGCGTTGTGTTTCGACGGTCCAGAGAGATGCAAGTGTTTGAAAGCCCTGGCTGATTACAAAAAGGCCTTTTAAGTTACAAACTGGGAAGGCTGGGAGGAGGAATTGATGTGTCGGCTTGATTAACCCGGCTGAATGACACGTGACCGTTTCATACAAATCAATACGATATGGTTCTCGTGCGCCAAAGCTGCCAATAACTTGAGAGGGGACAGGTCCTGTGATCCCGCATTTACCAATCGCGCTGACGCGACGTTTGTTATGACCGTCCTTTTGTGTACCATTTCTCTCAACCAATTATACGAATTTTTTTCTGACCTGCTTGGCCTGTCACGTGATTACATAAGCGGCTTACATAAAGGTGCTGGTTTGATGTGTCGCCTACCTTATGCATGTAGATAAGATTTGACATTTTTTGCCAGCCTGTACTGCGAGTCGCTTTCAAACATAGTGTTTGTGTCTGTTTGAGCAGTACAAATATTTAGGCTGGTTCTAGGAGCCTGAGCTTCTGTAGCTTGCCACAACAGCAAACATTCCTCATCAAAATTGTAGTTGTTTACACTAGCAGAGTGAGGTATCACACGTGACAAAACCCATCGACTTTGGTCACGCATTTCCGGATATACGACGTATATCCTCAAAGTCAACTAAATACTTTGGTCTGACTATTACTGATATTCGGCGTCCCGCACAACACTGCTTGCGATGTCTTTGACTGTTCACATGCACGAATTCAGGCGCAACCGAATCCTACAGCATACATGCTTCGTATTCGAGTCTTGAGGCGGAAATAAAGACATTGCAATTCGAAGAATGATTGTAACCGCCCTCCTTGACTTCGCAGGGAGTTAGATGTACATTTGCAAGTATTCTTCTTATTCGGTCTTATCTTGGAGTTATCTGACTTGAGAAAACAGTGCAGGAGAGAATATGAAAACCAAAATGAATGTGTTTCTATTCTTTGCTTACGAAAATATCATCAATGGTAAACCTTCTGATCATAAGTCATCCAGGGCTGAATTCCTGCTGGATACCTGTTAATAGTCCACTTTGGATGAAAAAATCTGTCATTTGAAATGCACAGATTAAACAGTCATTGTTCGACGTACATATATCAAAGTCTTAGTATGACGGGGACCGCTGCCGTGGCGAAGGTGGCAACTGCCGGGTTCCAATGTAACATTAGTATCACCTCTGCTCTGGCATTCTACCTTTTATTTTCGTTCAGAAATATCCGGTTCGGTCAAGTCCCGGGCACAAGTGGAAGATAGCGACGCAATTTATAAACCAGGCATGTGTACGTACATAAAGGTGAGTCAAACCAATGCAGATCGACGAAGATCTAAGAAAAAAGAAACATTTATCTTCAACCCCGGTCATATATATCTTCACTTATGCCCATATATCCATACCATAAACATAGATAGGTTCTAGGAAGATTTTTAGATATGAGGGTTCAACTCGACTCAGAACTTACGGAATGGGATAATAGCAGCAGTACCAACGTTCATCGACTGTACGTGCGTTGCCGACCCAGGACCGTTCAAAGCAAAGACTTCGATGGAGCTGGTATTAGCTGCTAACACGTACAAGTGGCTTGAAGTAGAATTGATGTTCAGACTCTATATGAATGAGCAGTCGATGAAGGCACGTACTCTGGTTGGTTCGGGAGCGATGCAATTCTAATATCCATATTACCAGCGTATGGTCCAGTAGAATAACTCTGTTACGATCAAGTTATAATAATGGACTGGGACCAAGCTGTAGATGCCACGTACTTTGACAAAGGTCCCCTTTAGATTGCTGTCCACGCTGACTTCGTCGATGGCCGCAGCGAAAAAATCGGAAAGGTAGAAATTGCCTGTCTTAGCGCTGTACTCAGTCCAACAAACAACTCCGGACCCAGTTATCGATTCTTGCGCAGCTGTACTAGATGCAAGGTCATAGACATCATATCCGAAAGCTCCATCGCCAGAGACGTATCCGGACGTTCCTGGGACGAGTGTGGCGGACCATGGCAAGGCACCTCCAGTTATGGATGTAGATGCGCTGGATAGCGATCCATCCGGATTCACTGTCCATACTAGCATGGAACCTGGAGCGTCCTGAGTTCCGCCCAGAGTGGTTGTTGATCCCTTGACAATGGCCATGACCTTTGAGTCGTCAGGCGTGAATCTGACATAGCTAGCGGTAAATGCGGGGCCGCTGGGGGGAGTCGTTTGGGTAAGTTCAAGCGAATGCGTGGTACCAACCAATGGACTGAGACCGAGCAATGTGCTGACTTTGAAACAACTGTGCGCATCCTTTCTCAGCTCCTTGCTGCCTCAAAACAGAGTGGAATCTTACTTGACGTTGTTTATCTCTCCACTGTTCACTGTACAAAGTGTGCTGCAATCACTATTGAATCCAAGAGAAACAGGGAAATCGCCTCCACTGGG
>JNHW02000173.1:0-20399 GCA_001691775.3 Amanita inopinata Kibby_2008
TTAAAGGCACTCTACCTTGTAGAGCCCCAGGCCTTTACACACTGTCTCTTACACATTGGAAGGATTCTGTTCTTCCAGGACAACCATGTGGCAGCCATGGAGAAGGTTGAAGCTGCACATGCCCAATACTCTGCCATTGGGAGAAAATGGGCATGGCACACTGTCTCTTACACATTGGAGACATTCTGTCCTCCCAGAGCAATCATATGGCAGCCATGGAGAGAGTTGAAGCTGCACATGCCCAATACTCTGACATTGGGAACAGATGGGGCATGGCAAACTGCCTTAGAATCATGGGACTCATTCTCCATAAACAAGGAAACTACCAAACATCCCAACACCATAACACAAATGGCTTTTGTGCTGTTCAGGGATATTGGGATTGAGGAGGGTGCTGGAGATTGCATTCAGCTGCTTAAGAAACTCAATGGTGCACTGCTGTAAGTCATTCTGAACTATGCCTTTTTATCATCTTAATTTACCAGATCTGTGACAGAAGTTCATGTTGGTAATTTGATACTTGTATTGATGTAAAGCTTGTATGTCCATAACAAAATCACAAGCTGTGCATTTGCCAAGTCTGCAGGTGTAAGGGTCTAGCAGCAGTAAAGTAGATGTTGTTGCAACTGCTCTCCTGTCTCACACTTCGTTTCGATGTCCATCCACCTCTACCCGTGCTTGCCGAAAACATCAAAAACCTGGATGTCCAATAATTTGGCTCAAGACCTTGCAGCCGACGAGTCGAACACATTATGAACTGGCTAGGCCCGTAACGTGTACATGCCGTTCCTTGATCTCTCGTGCGCAAAAGCCCAGGTCGGATGATATCATCACGTTCACATATCTGCTGCCATCCTGCTGCTGAAAATAATGTGCCTCACTGTCATCAACCAAGTACGTGCTGCATCGCTTGTGTCTTGTTCTTTCGAGATTTTGGCCTCGACCTTTGTGGGACCAGCGAGCCAGAGCGTGCGTTATGAAAGGGAGTGCCTGAGGTAATAATGGGTGAGTTGGTGAGTTGGAAGTGAGATATGCCGTCGACGGTATGGGGGGTGAGTGTTGCGACCGATGGGTGCGTGAAATGAAAATGGTTATGCTTAGAAAATTAAACGGCGTGGAGGCAGCAGACAGTCATTTGCAAGGAATTCGTTGATTGAAGTATGTGAGGTGAGTGACACTGTTCAGTTCACGTCGCTTTGAAAGTCATATCGATTCATTGTCGACGCAGCAGTAATGCGCCGGCCAAGTCCAACGCGCCGTTGGTTGACAATGGATGGACGGCCGGCTACTATTTGACTCCCCGTGGGGGCGTTTACAATCGACGCATATTCTCCGCATGTAGTGTGCGCTGACAGGCATTTACCAATAATAGGACAGATAAAATGAATTCAATTCATACGAGGGTTCTTGTTGGCTTCGGTGCCTGATAGACTCTGGACCCAGGGCGCAGGTTGGCAAGCTCGCAGGACATGAGAAGAGGGTCATGATTGGATGAATTGGACGTGGGTTGGCTGGGCAGAGTCGAAAGGGCGATTTGACGGCCGAGAGAATGACAGGGCAGGTCACGCGAGAGACGTATGAGAAGCCAAAAGGTTTGCGGCGTGAGCGAACGTCAAAAAGCCGTTGCTCACTCTATTTAGCGAATTAAATGAAGCAAGATTGGGGAGTCGCTCGCTGGCCAATGACAGTGGAAGGATCTGTGCGCCGGGGGATTAAATATTGAGGAAATGGAACAGGAACATGGTAATCTAGTTCTTTGACACTACGCCACCGGGGGCAGTAGGAAGTCGCTATTAACGTCGAGAGGAGAGGTTGGGGATGTTACGGCACTACTTTTGGTTGCGAGGTTGGAGAATTCAGAACGTTCAGCGCTTGAGCGTTGACAACGATGTTTGAATTGTCAGGACACCGCACGTTTTTTGCAGTCCGGTTCTCACAAATTGGTGATTGCCACCGAGTAAAAGCGTTGGGGTGGCGAATTGTGGTGTCAACGTGTCATCGATGCACCACTGGAATATGGAGCTAATGGCCAATTTAGGGCGGAAGAGAGAGAGCGTGTGTGTGTGATTTCGAGTGTAATTTCCATAAAACGGTTTGATTTATATATGACCTTTCAGAGACGCTGAAATGGAATTATTCATGCGCTCGAAGTGACACGGACGGGTGCAGCCGCAGTCGTTTGACAGAGCCACGCCTGGACAGCGGTCAGACGTGGGTCTAGATAGATGACGTCAGCAGATTTCGCACGAACGCACAGGGTCGGCAGCTCGGCATTGTGGAGCTGGAGCGGTCTAGAGCGGTCTCTGGGCGGGTCTGGAACGGGCAAAGACAGGGGGAGAGGGGGCGGTCTGTTTTTGGGGGGGAATGCCGAGTTGGGAGGAAGAGTTGATATGAGGAGAGGCGTCGGAGTAAAAGAAAAAGACTATGATTTTACTCGCAGTTCTTTCCGTCGAATCCACGCGTTACAAAATAAAAAGAGCAAGTGGAAGACGCGTATGGATCACCAACACACCGCCGCCGCCCAGTCTCTCCTCTCCCACTGGAACCTCCCCCCTCCCTCTCAGCTCCACCACCTCCCTCCGCACAACTCCGCCTTTGCCAACTCTAACACTCTCCCCCCTATCAACCAAGAACACCCCCAGCAGTCACTAGACCATTGGCCATCACAACAGGTCAAACGAGAACATATACCGATGCAGCAACCTTCCGCCAACTCAGCCGTCCCCTCTTCCGATGACCCAATGCCGTCGACAAGTGACTTTGTCAAAAAGCTGTACAAGTGAGTGACCCGGCTTGTCATTTCCCTTTTTTTTTTTTTACTCTATGCTCACACCCTTAACCCCTTAGAATGTTGGAGGACCAGTCATTCCAGCATGTCGTGTCTTGGGGACCACAAGGGGACTGTTTTGTCGTCAAGGTATGTTGTCACACGCGAGCACTCGGGGATCGTCCACCTCTAAAACAGGCAATTGCTAGGACATGAATGAGTTTACGAAATCCATCCTCCCTCGCATGTTCAAGCACTCCAACTTTGCCAGCTTTGTCAGGCAACTCAACAAGTATGACTTTCACAAAGTAAAAAACACAGACGACAACCAGTTTGGTGAACATGCAAGTCTCTTTGTCTGGTTTAATGCGATTCTTGCTCACTCCCCGTTTGCAGAGCTGGACGTTTCGGCATCCAGACTTCCACGCGGATCGCAGGGATGCCCTGGAGAATATCAAGCGAAAAGTCCCTGCCGCACGTAAACCTCATCAGCCTACGTCATCATCCACAACCACACGTCCCCTCTCGCCCCCTCACTACTCTCCCTCAACACACCACCTCCACCATCCTTACGCTACTTCCACCTGCATACAAACACATGCCCAGGTCGAATCCCTCCAGAGCGAAGTCCGTCGTCTACGTGAGGAAGGCGAGGACATGCGCACCCGCATCCGCAACCTCGAACGGAATTACGAAAACGTCCTGCTCGAAATGGTCAACTTTCAGCGCGGCATGGCACAACAGGACAGCCTCATGCAAAGCCTCATTGGCTACTTTCTAGGCAGCGAGAGTGGTGAGTGCTATTCGTCTTCGAATTCGAACCCGAATGCGAGTAGTACGAGTGCGGGTATCAATGCTCGCTTGAGCGAGCGGCTGTTGAATGCCTCGGCTGCGAGCGGTGGTGCCGGGACTGGGGCTGGAGGCGTACAGGCATATGGCATGGGCGGCACGAATGGCGTGAATGGCGGCTTGTCGCAGTTTGGGGCCATGGGCCGCATCAGTTTTTCTCAGCAATCTCAGCCACAACCGTCTCCAGCATCGGCCTCGACGGGCTCGTTTTCGTTCTCATGAGCCTCGTCCAGCTCGCCCCATTTTTTTTTTGCTCCCTTGTCGTCGCGCCTGATTGGCGCGCATACATCGAGGCACCCCAACGTCAAAATCTCCTTAAAAAATCACCGCGCGCATCTTCTGTCTGCCGCCTCGCCTGACACCCTCCATCACACGTCCTCAGTTGATCGCCATCCGCCTCGCTAGTCCTGCCAAAAAAAACAGGAAAAAAAAAACTCCATGCCCCTCTCACAGAGTCACCTCATCTTGCACAATCACATCAGTCACCCGCGCTGCCTTTTTAACGCACATCATCGCATCATGCCTCGCTCGGTTCCGCATGCACCAGTTCAGCCTTGTACTACTAAGCACTAAGCCCTCACTCGTATCTCGCTTCTTTTTTCCTTTTTTTCTATTTGGTACCTTTTTGCGAGTTTTCACATTGCTCTCTCTCTCTCTCTCGTTATTGCATTGCATAAATCAGCTTTGCTTGCTTGCTTGCTTGATGGGTGGTTCCTCTTACCGGGACTTTCTGCTTATTTTTCCATTTTTTGGGGGAATGAAAATGTATACTGACAATGCATCTTATTTCTTATTCTATGTCCTCATCTCACACACACATCACACACACACACATCACACACACACACGACTCTGTCGTCAAAAAATGGCAATAATTTGCAATTATCATCTTGAAACGGGATCGAATGCTTGGATGTTGTAAAATGCGTTTTAAGTTGGAAAGATGAAAGCTGGCCAGAGTGTTTCCCAACAAGTACAACAGCAGAGTGGACCACCTTCTCAGTCCCAACCTCAGCCTCCCCGACAGCAACTGCCCATGTTTAACGCAAGCCCCCAGCCTATGCCGCTTGCTGCGTCAACCCCGTCTGGCTCTCCCTCCCTCTCAGAACATAACCGTTTCATTCCTTCCCAAGCAACACAACGAATGATGCGTCGATCAGCGGCCTATCCTGATACCAACGAAGTAGCCCGCGCCACTCTGCTACAAATGAACGAGATGTCGAGGCGCGCAGAGGACATTGGGTTCACCTATGACGAAACAAACCCCGACACCACCACCGCCCCAAATGTGAATGGCGGTAGTGGGATGGACGGTGCCGTCGATGGCGAGGGAGGAGCATCTACCGCTTCTGGTAGTGGTAGCACTGCGAACGTGAGGAGAGAACAACAACAACAACCGCCGCGGCCGCCATCAACGATATGGAAGGCTGCTGCTAACGCTGGGTTGTTCGACGGTCTTGGGATGGGAGGCAATTTTACTGGTGGTGACGGTGGTGCTGGGCCGAGTGGAAATGGAAATGGGCCGTTGAGGCCGGTGAGTAGGCAGGAGGCGTTGGCGAGGATTGAGGAGTTTCAGAGGAGTCGGGCTGAGAGTAGGGGAAGTTGGATTGCGGCGCAGGCGCTGAATTCACTGAGTGCCGGTAATTCCGGTGCTGGAGGCAGTGGTGGTGGTGGCGGTGGTGTCGCTAGCGGTGGTACTGGAAGGGCGAGTGGAAGGACGACTGGTGGTGTGAGCGATGCAAGTGACGTTGGTATGCAATCGCAGCAAGCCATGCCAACACAACAAGATGCGATTCCCCACACCGCTGCCACCACCACTGCAACTGGACCATTTAACATCTGGGGCCCCTCCACGACCACGATGACCGAGAATGAAGAGGCTGCTGCGTCGATTTTGGCGCACGAAGGACTGCAGGTATACACCGTTGGCCATTTGCTACCGCGTGGCATGAACATTGACATGGCGAATTGGAGCGTTGATATGAGTGGTAGCGGCGGTTTCTTTGGAATTGGTTCGAACGGCCGACAGCAACAGCAACAGCAACAACAGCAAGCAGAGTTGGTTTATCCGTTCGACGGTGCAAATGGGAGCAACGGCGACTCTGTTGAAGGTGACGAAGACGAAGAAGACGAAGTCGTCCGTCCCTCACCCGGCAACCTCAACTCCACCACCCATGCCCAACAATCCACAAACGCGACATCAACGTCCAATTCCCGTAAACTGCGGGTTAGAAGATCGACGTTTGTGCCTGGGTGGGCGGTGCCCCCTCGCGTGCTGCTGGTCGACGACGACGCGGTGAGCCGAAAGCTGAGCAGCAAGTTTTTGCAGGTGTTTGGGTGTACGATTGATGTGGCTGTGGATGGGCTTGGAGCGGTGCACAAGATGAATTTTGAAAAGTATGATTTGGTGTTGATGGTGCGTTGACGTCCCTGTTGTATGCAATGAACGGGTCTTTTGAGGATATTTACACCCCCCCCTTTTTTTCTTTTTAGGATGTGGTGATGCCGAAACTGGATGGTGTATCGGCTACGTCGATGATTCGCAAGTTTGATATTATGACCCCCATTATTTCGATGACGAGTAATTCAAAGCCGAGCGAAATCTTGACTTATTACTCTTCTGGTACGTGTCGCGTTATAGATGGTCATCTTTAGCGACTTGGGATGATCTAGGCATGAACGATATTCTATCAAAACCATTTACAAAGCAAGGTCTCTTGGATATGCTAGAGGTAATTCACTTCTCCCATTCCCATATTCCCCCATCCCCCCCATCCCGAACCGAGCAGTAATGCTGATGACTGAGCATCGCAGAAACATCTGATGCATCTTAAAGCCATCCAACAAATGTCTCGCATCCCACGCACGCTCGATTTCCCGGGTGGCAGCAACAGCCCCTTTCCGCAGAGCCTCACCTCCACTTCATCCCAGCCAGACGAAATCGTCTCTCCCTCAACCTCGGCAAGGTACACATTCGACATTGGCGCAGGTGCCGGTGCCGCTGCGCCCGATGACGACGGGAGGATAAACCCCATCGCAGGCCTGGGACTGACGGACGAGCAGTACAATGTGATTGTGCATAACATTGTGAACACGGAGGCGTTCGGTCCTGGTTTTATGACGTCGAGCCCTTCGGGGGGTATTGTCAACGGTGGGAGTGGTGGGATGATGCTGGATGGTGGCGGGATGGGGACGGGTGTAGGAATGGGTATGGGCGTTGGGGGTGGGCCGGTGATGAACTTTGGTTTGTTTGGTGTCGGTGAGAAGAGGGCGTTGGAGGATCCGATGGTTGACGGGCGAGAAGGCAAGAGAAGTCGGTTTGAGGTGATTGAGTGAAAAAACGATTGCTCTTCTCTCCTCTTCTATTCTTCTGCTATTCTGCTATTTTGATTCTTTTGACTATTTTCCCGCTGCATTCGTTCTTCTTTTCTTATCTTGATTTTTGGCGGATTGACGCGGACACTTTTCATATCTATAGCTATCTTCTGCACAATGACAGTGCGGTGCACACTTCTTCCTCCCTGCTCGCCTTGTACATGCCACTTTGGGGTAACAAGGCGGGGCAAGCGGCGTACTTGCTGTTTCTCATGTTCACTTTACCAGGGTTTTCTTTCTAGCCTCTGTTGTATTATCTGTACATTATTACTTCTTGGGATATGGTGTAGTACTATTGTTGAAAAAAAAGAACACCATTTGGATGGAGTGCGGGCAAGAAATACGTTGGTTTAATGCTGTAAGTTTTCGGAAGGCGTACAGTATAGGATGTGCCTGGTCCAGAACGGATTGAGCGAAATATCAAATCTGAGATGAAACTCAGGCTGTATCGCGTGCCAAGAATTACCATGTACAGCAAAACAATTACCATACTTTAATTATCCAAGCGCTAGTGGCCACTTGTCAGGGGTCCAAGGGCCCAAAAGGCATAAAGAAATAAAACAAGATCCTCGGAAAAAAAACCGAAAAAACGGCGGATGCCAGCAGGAAACGACTGTAAGCGGGATTACATACCGCTCCGGCCCCTCTTCACCTTTCGACAAAGTAGCATGAATGATTCCGCGCGTAAACGAAGCGATTTAGGGTCCTAAATTCAAAGTTACACACACTCCCCCTCTTGTGGGAACCGGATCTACTGCAGGGCTCCGACTGGCTCGTTCTGTGTACGAGGTAACAGGAACAGAGAATTACATTCCACCCAAGTAGAACCTTTTGTTTGACAGTTGGTGGGCGGTGTTGATAGCGATGGAATCATTTCTAAGCTATGATGATGAGGAACTGTGATGAATGTATATTATGTGTAATGGATCGATTGACTGACGGGCGTACACTTATGATAGCAGTGACACCACCGAGCAAAAAGGCAAGGCTTGCCAACTCAGGTTCCATTACATATGTAATGAATCAGCAAGGGCGTCTTGGGCTTGCTTACCGACGCATCCATTGTTATTAGACGAAACTAGTTCCCAAAAACTTGGCGAGCAGTGGAAATTATCCGGGCCGAGCTGTTCTTGGGCCTGATTCGTGTTTGCGTGTGAGGCTTGCATTGAAAATTAGACCATGGACGGAAGCAGTCTAATTAGACAGCAAGCCTTTATTATAGCAAACGAGGAACGCGAGATTGTTGGATTTTCACAAGGGAAAAGAACAAACTGAGTTCTAATCGCAGTCGGCGGCTCACGGACGTGAGATGGCATGCCGAGCACCCATCGTTTTCCCTCAATTGTTTCTTTCTTTTCCCTTTTCTTCCATAGCACTCAGAGCCCACAGTCGGCAGGCTATTGTAGGGATCACCCAGGGTGTATGTATGCGCGTGAGTCCGAACACGCAGCAATCCTGCAGCTGCGCTGCACCGACCATTGGAATCGCCAGCGGCCCATAAATAGAGGTCATGGTACGTACGCTCGAGTGATCCGTATTTGAACGAATTCACGGCCGTGTGGTAATAGCGTGGCTGGTAATACGGTTTTTCCCCTCCCCGGATCATCGGGAAAACTGTGGTGGTGGTGGGATGTAGACAAGGATAGATGGTGGGGAAGAGATGCGGCCGTGCTTGGCACTGGAGAGGAGGTTTGAATAAAAGGTAGAGGTAGAGGTAGAGCCTCTTACCTGAAACGCGTATTACAGTACAACAGCCGTGCCGTAGAGGTCAAGGTTGGTCAAGACGTCATTGACTGGCTACAGGAGATGAGCACAAAGGTATATGCCTGAGTTTCACTTGCTCACCATCAAGCTTCAAGCTCGGTGCCCTCGGGTCAACCTGATTTGAAAATACGCTCACCTCTGTAACATCCGCCGCAGATTACAGTAGCAGTAGCGCAAACTTTTTTTTCGGCACTTTGAAGTCATATCGTATGAGAGTTAATTGTCATAGCCATCCGCGGTTTTATGAAAATATGAAAACAGACTCAAGTCTAGGCGTACTTTGACCGTAACCTTGTCGCACCATCTTTGAAATGCATTTCTTGAACCCGACGATCCGAAATGCGTTCCTGCGTCCAGATGACATGACATGACATGACATGATTGACTGACTGACATGTCCAAAGCCCACTGCTGTTGTCACTGCTGACTCCACTCCACGGTACGTGACGAGCGCTGATTCGAACGGTAAGCAGGAACGTTCCTTTACCGGTCTCATCAACTCCTTTCTCCGCACACGATACGCGCGTACGCACACACACACACGCATCCATCCGTCCAACGAAAAGGCAGAGCGCTGAGACCTGCGAACCTGAAGTTGAGAATTCAGGCCAAATTCGAGTTTCCCACTGCGATTCGGATTAGGAACGCCCATTTCCAATCGGAGATGAATCTCCCCACACTAAAAAAAAAAAAAGAGAAAAAGAAAACACAGATCTGACCAAAAATGCCACGCGTCGGCAAGATCTCGGTGTAGGCTAATTTTCTGTTCGAAAGAGGAAAGATGGTGATCGATCCAAGTAACCCGTGACCAGTAAACTAACGCATCAAGAAAAAAAAACGAAAAAAAACCGGGAAGCAAGTCCGAGCTGACCGAGAAGATGTCGAATTTTCACAGAGAGAGATATTTTCGGCGGGGGACTTTTCCCTTCCGTGACATTTGTAGACCAAACGAGGCCGATGGTGTTCCCACCCCTGATTAACACTGCACCCGAGCACAAAACCCCCCATCATAACTTCCCCACTCAAGAAGCCATCAACGGCGCTCAACTCTACTGTGCAAGCAAAAAGTGCAAGCACCTGTCACGGTCACGGCTTTCGGCTAAATTAAACTGCATTCAATTTCGAGACCGGTCTTCCATAGTGCCGTGTGTGTGCGCTTCAGATCATCGCACTAGCACTGCCAAGCCATCCTGTTGAACAGAGTCACGCTCACCGCCTCTCGCCGATTCATTCTCTCATCTTTCCATCATCTTTTTGTCTTTCGTGAATAACATGTTTATTTTTAAAAACACCCATCTCTCCATTTCAATGTACATACTTATACAACCGCAGATGGGAACATCATTACATCCAAGGGAAAACGGCCGCCGCTCAATAACATTCCAGAGAACAGCCTATATGTTCACCAGTAAAATGCATATCTGCCGAAAGGTGATTCTATTGTAGTCTAGTCGCTCAGCAAAACAAATTCGAGGTTACAGTAAAAACTAGGGAAAAAAAAACCAACGGACCTTTGGGCGGCGATCAAACGAATGATCAGTATAGCTCGGCCACAAGCAGCGGGCAACAACACCACTGACAGCAAACGGTGGAGGTGGAGGCGGCACAACATTACACATCGCTGACGCGTATTCATAACGCCTCGTAGTGCCTTACATATCAAAGAGATACCAAAAAGAAACAAAAAAAAGCCAGATCCACTGCCCCCGCCATCCATCACCAGGGCTCCAACTGCGACGCAAGCGCAAGCGCGAGCACTCCCAACCGAATCAGAAAGAATAGATGCCATTCAATAGTACATGTACAGTAATAACACCTTCGAAAAAAAGCCAACGATCGACCGAATGAATGAATGTGTGGATAGATGGATGGATGATTGTTCCTTGTCAACGTCCAACAACTTCAGTGCCCTATGACCATCCCTCAGTGAGAAAGAAGAAAAAAAGACAACAACCCTTGTCTGTCCAAGACGTCTAAAATTAACACAGATGGAGAGTTGGGGGAGCTTTTGACATTTCGCACCAGCACCAGATTCTCAGGACATGTTCCATATACAACTTCCATTCACAAGAAAGTTACGGGATTTTTGCCGATGCCCTGATGGTTGGCCGTGTTCTGAAATCTTGACAACTGCCAAACCCGTGCACGTTTCCTTGACATTTCTCCACTTGGTAAAAAGACCCTGTTCAAAGCGCCCTCTTACTCATCCTATCGAAGACTGTGCGTGACCAAAGAGTGGGAAGAAAGAACGAATGAGTAATCTTTCAACAACTTCATTCCATCTTCTCCCAATTAATGTATTACATTATACGATACTGACCAAACACACAGCTTGCATTTACGACTTTTTGGTTCTTACCTACTACTTTTTTTACCATAACATACATCGTCTGCTAACAAAACACAAGATATTTCAATCATTCAACATCGCAACAAGAAATCAGTAGTGGTAAGGAGTGTAAATGTGGCAGATACTGGGGGGGGACGCGGGCGTGCATAGGCAACACCAACTGGACTATGTGGACATCGATGAGGAAACCTAGCTCCTGCAAATTGGCGACAACAGAAAAAGATATCGTCCCAGGAAGACATGACATGATAGATGGACAAGCCGGTGTCAAACAATACCAGCAGTGAGAGCAGGCAAGGCAGGAACAAAACACTTTTGTGACTAGCCATGACTGGTGAAGCACGGACAGCGGTGACTGTCGGATATTCAAATGGCTAGGTATAGGCACTCGTGAGGATTGGTATAACAACTTGGCAGCCGATTAGACAAGTGCGCAAGCGACTCTTTAGGACGAGACAAGTGGACTCCAGGTCCGGCGTCAGTGTCTCACAACGCCAAGTTTCCATGGAGAGACGGGGAGGGGGATACTCTATAGCAGGTACAAGCCACGCTGGTACGGCGGTAATAGGGTATATGGCAGAATTCGACGAGGCAATCCATTGGGCAGCCGCAATGAGGGTGGGGATAACGATTGTTGAGCAATGGTGACGACCGGATAACCAAACGACGTCGAATAGAGGGCATACCAGCAGATGACAGGGTTAAATAGAGCGAGATAAAGAAGCAAGCAGGATTGCAGTCGTCCAGTCCAGCGAACCTAGATCGATCAGGAGACAAAAGAACTGAGAAGTGAGGTTGGAAAGTATCGTCACAAGCAAGAGAATCAAAACATTTTCGTTTCGTTTGCTCTGAGGGGCACTTTCTACATCATCATCGCAAACCCACTCCCACTGCCTCCGCCCCCGCCGACAGCGACAGTGTTCATACCAACACCAACACCCATTCCCATACCAACGTTCAGACCACCCATTGCCGTCATGTCATTGTCTCGAGCCCACATGCCGCCATGATTCCCACGTCGAGGAACGCCAACTGAGTAATCTCCATGTCCGTTTGGGCCAATCTCATATGTAGGTGATCCACCACCCTGGTGTACGGGAGATGGAATCGGTACTCCCGATCCGTGAGCAGCGGCAATGTTAAGGCTCAGACTCGCACTCCTATCGCGCACGGAAGATACAGCCGGCGTAATGGCAGGCTTCTCACGATACTGTTGCTCCCGTTCCATCTGAATATCCCGTTCTCGATGACCACGGCTGGAGCCAACACTCGAAGCATCATCCCGCTCGGAAGGAGGTCCATATTGAGGATGGCCAAGCATCTGCTGTTGAGAACGTTGCATATTTGCAAAGAAAACAGGATCGTTGAATGGTGCTCCAGAGATGGGTGAGGATGCCGAGTGAGGGGAGATGGGGGACGAGGATGAAGCATGAGGGTTGGGACTCGCACTGCCATTAGACGAATGGTTGCCGGGAGAAGCAGAAGTCATGTCCTGAGATGGTGCGGGCGGCGTAAACATGGAGCGTTGCGGCTGCATCATTGCACCGTTCGGATGATGTTGGGCATGATACATTTGAGACGCATTCCAGGCAGCCATCTTCTCTGACTCTAGTGTTGCGTGGGGATGAATTGCATGCGGTTGATGTTGGGACTGGACAAACTGTCCTCCGGGGTAAGGGGAAGCATCGTACATGGCAGGGATAGCAGGATTATCGAATGCAACAGAGGTAGGACTAGCAATCATCGGACCTGGACCTTGAGCCGCGGGCCGCGGCAGGATGTGAGCAAGGTGCAGGCCGTTGCCGTTGGAAGCGGAGTTGTGATGGGCATGGTGCGCTTGTTGGGAAGGTACAGTGTGCACGAATGTGTTCGAATTCTTCAGCATCGTCATGCGAGGGTCTTCCATCTCATCGAGAGCAGCGCCTTGCATGCCGGAGCCGGGAGCGACAACGACATGATTCGGAGAGTAACCGTCATCATCAACGTCGTATCCTGCGTAGCCCATCTCGTCTTCTTCTTCCTCTCCAGGGACGGCAGCGAGGACTTCGAGTTCTCCCGAGATCACCATGGAGAAGGCATCGCTACGGATGGGCTCTTCGATGCGGGGGATACCAGCGCGGTCGCGCCATTCGTTTATTTCTCGGCGCATTGCATCAGCCTCGAGCTTGAGAAGACGGAGTTCACGGGCAGCATGCATGCGGTGGCGTCGGGAGGCATGGATATGGGCAATAGAAGAATTGACGATGGAAGATTTGGAAGGACGTCTGATCTGTGAGAGATTCGGTAGAAGTGCGGCGAGATCCTGTTTTGGACGATAGGGCTTAGGGACCGCAAGAGAAAGAGGAAGGACTGATCAAGACATACGAGGAATCTGCCGTTCAAGGTTTCCCGACGCTGACGTTCAACGGCATTGTGCGTTGCTCGGCGTTCCGCTGTGTTCGCCCGTCTGCTGGGCTTGCGCTTGGCCTGACCATTACCATTGTTGTTGCTTGTATTGGCAGACACGGCATTGTTGTTGTTTAATTGCAATTGTTGTGACTGCTGGGAGGGTGAAGGAGATGACGACGGCTGGATCTGTTGCTGCTGAGTGGCTTGATCTGGCTGACAAATAGTGGGTGACACGGGTGTGCGAGGATTAGACTCTTCAGAAGACGGGGAGCAACTAGGAGAGGGAGTAGAGGGAATAGCGATGGGCAAAGTCACGGCCATGGTTTATAGGCGAATCAAGGAGAGGTGAGTTGAACTGGCTACGCGATTTCTCAGCGGACGCCGTTGGTATTCCGTTGGTATTGGTATGGGGCACGCGAGCTGGGCTCAAGCGTATATCTGTGGGTGGTCCTTTGACACTGTTTCGGTAGGGCGGGATGTAAGAAGCCGGCAAGGGTCGCGAGATCTATCAAGAGATGTGAGTTCGTCGTGTTCGACGATGAGCAACAGCGAGAGGGACGTACTCCAGGCGGTATCCTTGTGACGGCGAGGATGAGGGCGGGAGAGGAGGAGGAGGGGATGGAACAGTGGGCAGAGGATCAAAGGACCATAAGAGTGGAGGGGGATCTTGGAGAAAAAGATTGGATAAATTATTTCTTTCTTATTATCTAGTATTTTTCCGGCACAAGCCGATCATGTCACGGTTATCTTTGTCACATTTCATGACTAATATAGATCTCAGCACGTCATCTCCATCAGTCTACTTGCCTTTTCCGGAAATTATCCGGCAATACCTTTCTTCCTTTTCCTGCCGGTCCCGTCCCTGCCTCTTCTCTTTTTCCCCGGATGTCAATGAGCTTCTCGCCTGCAGCCGACGCTAATTGCTCCTCAGGGTCCCTTGCTCCTGTAGAAAGGAGCCCATCTCGCGTTTCAATGTCCACCTGTTCTTTCCAATTTATTACGCTACCTATCTTTCCTTACTTTTTAGTTCTAAACGCTTGCGAAACTCCTGCTAGCGTCGTCAAGGACTGGCTGTTTCCGTGTCTTGTATCCAACTCCTCTCGCCTATTCGTTCATTTCCGTCCGTAACTTGAGTCGTAGAACAACCTTTTCCATGGCAAAAGCCACAGGAAATGCGTCTGGTTGTCAATGTTCCTTTCACTATCTAGAAATGGACATGTCAAATGCTTGAGCTTCGTTGTCCAATCTTGAATCTTGCCTCAACTGCTCACCTTCCTAAAACTTTAGAACTGTCCAATCGATCAGTGTCCCCGCTAATCACCGTATAATCAGCGTCCTTTTACTTGCCATGTGTAGTCATTTCTGTAAGTACAATCAGCCTCTCTATTATTGAGGTCTCCGCCCCACGTCTGGACAATGCGGGGAATGGGCTTGTCCAGGTGACAACTCGATATGTCCCTCAAATATCCCCTTCTCGCTGCCCACGGCAGGCGCACTGTATTAACAGACGGAGTCGCGCGGAAGTCAATGTACCAATTTGTGCCCTTTCTCATGGCATACACGTCTCGTGGAATTCGACTCATATGATGTCCAAGCTGCCCTCGAGAAAGAGATGTGCTGGGGAAAATGCCGCACGCCCCTTCGTGGATGTATGTCACATGAATCGCGCTACTTTCTCGCCGTCCCGCCTGTTGTGTGGTCCTCGGGACTCCCACTGTTGTTCAAAGTCGAGCGTGCTTCAATCACTCCACCCATTATCTGATTTATTAGAAGAATCGCCCAAAGAGCTGCCTGTGTTTGACCAACTCGATATTATCGCAACGTTGATCCGGGATGCCCATCGAATGACAACGGGTGAGGCATTTATCACTGATGAATAAGAGCTCTCGATTTCAAGAACAGCTGACATGTCCCAACTTAGCACTTGCTGTTAGAAGTGCAATAGATGATGGTGCTCTTGGCATTTTAACACGAGCTGAGGCTAGGCCTTACCATCGTCGAGCTTGCCACTGAAGGTAATCGATCCAAGATAAAACGTATATCAGTCATTCTTTGTACATCAGCCATCATGATCACATTCAGACTTGATCGACTTCAGGGAAGAAGAGGTACCATGGCTACATTTTCGCTGCTTACTGGCCACTATTTTTGCCCGGTAATCTTATCAGAAACAAGTTTATACCTTCTATACCCCAGCATGCTTAAGCACGTGAGTGATAGAGAAAGCCATGAACAGACTGACAAAGCACAATACAATTTAGTTGACTTGACACCACCTCCTGGCAGCCGCCACAGCCGATCGCAACGACAGGGAAAGAAGGAAGCGGAATCCATCCACCGTGGCGTTCAAACGAGAAAACCACTTTACCGATTCAATTTGTTCATTCCGCCACTCGCAATAGATCCAGTATGCATGGCAATTTTTTTACATTAGGTCCAGGCTGATGATCAATGTACCGTGATTGTTCGGACTAGTTTACAACGTCCAACGCACAGCATTAACAATCAAAAGACTTGCCATTCGCCGTGAGTCGGACGATAAGGAACAGAGAAAATCAGACGATTCCAACAGAACCTATTCATTCAACGGAAGCTGAGAAAATTCACAGAACATACATAGATTCTCGGTGCCGATTCTGTCAAGGCGGTACCAGACCGAGAGGGAGAAGAGCGTGCCGGTGATAATCCCCCCCTCCCCCCCTGAGGGCCTGATTGCTCTCGATACCACCTGCCGTATACGGTAAGCTATCCTTTATTTGTCTATCTTTGTTCTCAGGAAGCCGAACGCCGAGTTATTTGTACTTGCTGTCGTCTCGAGCAGAGCCGTGGCTTGACCATGGCAATGTCCGTGGAGGTAGAGTGTTGCTGATATATCCGTCTCTTGCTTAAAAGACCTGCGAAAACGTCTGTTACAATGATAGAAATTTAACGAAAATTACTAAATCATCGTGAACGATAGGGTACCGAGAAAAATGAATCGTCAGTTCTCGTGCCGTTGGTACCGACTTGGAGTACTGGAACCCGTCCGGCGGTATTTTAGGTTCATTTCATTGTAAGAATGTATTGAAAAGGTAAGGTGCTTAGAGGCCGTTTCGGACCGCCCACTGATTTATTGAATTCATTTGTCAGGTAGTTACGATACTAGCCTTGCAGTACGTTCACCATCTAGTGCCCATGAAGGTGCCTGGGTCTGATTCAACTCTCTCCTCGCCTCGTTGTATTACATCATCTCACCATACTTCATACCTGTGAGGTTCGTTGGAACACGTGCATTTTGCAGCACAAATTGGCGACAGCGTTATCTGAGAAGCACTTTGCAACTCTCACGCACATCATCGTTTGTGAATCCAACTATATGTATGTACCTTGTCTATACTTCTCGGCTAATGTAATTAACCATTTTGACAGCGTAATGAACAATGATTACTATAGTCATTCACAAGGAGCGCCAAGCCTGGTTGCAAACGTTTGCCATGCTGTCTAGTTGAATAAGTCAGCCTGTCGTGTACAGGCACGTTTCTCAGTCCATTCAAACGAATGAATATATCCTTGTCCTTCTCGGTTCCGTTTCTCCGCTCTTCTTATCGGTTCAACAGCCAGAAGACGGAGTGCCATGGTTTCATGGATGTGTGAGTCTTGAAGCACTCGCCTTTGCTCACAGAACGTCGGCATGTCGTACTCATGTAAGGTTCTTAATATGGATCCTTCTTACAAATCTATACTTCATGCAGAGGTAACCTAAAAGATGTTGCTTACTTTCTGATCTTACCCGCACACACACTCCAGCCCTCCTTACTGACACCATGATGTAAATTAGCAGCAGGTCATTCTTACCCGAGTGTTGATAGGCGTATAGCAAGCATAGTTCAGGTCAAGCGTCTCAGCCCGCCTGGAACCGTCCAAAAAACACGTTCTGGCTGTTGATGCATCAACAAAAAGGTCCGTCCGATATCTATTTCCGAACGTCTGCCGTTTGAGGTTGCAGAATTGGGTGGATTTTGGGGACCGTTACGGAAAATTTTGGTATTGGGCTCTGGCTTGTGGTGCTCTTAGATGTTCTATAGAGAGCCCTGGAGGGCTACTTTTCAGCGACATAGACTTGCAAGTTGTGACTCGCTTACCAAGCGTACGGTGGAGGGCAAGTGGGAAGCAGAGACCTCTTATAGGCAATATGTCTTGCTCTGTGATTCTTTGCTCTCAGGGCCAACACCAGGGGCCATGTCGGAAAGTAACGCGTACTCCTTACACCCTCTCAATCAACTTGGCTCACGTAGTTGGAATTACCAATGCAGAGGCCGTGTTGGTCGGCAAAATGGAGAGCCTAATGTTGGAGGGATCGCTGTGATAGTTCTCCGGTAATGCACAATCCAACTCGCTGGCCCACTTTTGAGGCACAATAGGTTACGCGGCTGGTCTAACATTAGTTAGATTGATTGACACTTGTGTGGCAAATTCTGATGGTAGGTGAACAATGGATAGAAAGTTAACGTACCAACTAGCTAACCATCATCGTCGTTGTGGTGACATGGGTTGAAGGTCCCGGTCTGGCAAAACAATCACAAGATATTTGACCTGCCACTACCACTATTCATTGGCGTTATCATTTGATACTTCTTGATAAAGCCAGTTCCAGGAACTCCCCGCGTTTTTTAGCCAAGGCCCTGGAGACACAAACCGACCAAATGAATGGCCGTTGAGTGGTCATCGCGGGTAAGTTTGTAGGGATCGGCTATAACATTGCGACTCGGAGTTGCCGTGGAGAAAGTTCGGTGGGGAAATAAGGGGTCGGCAAATCCAGCGGTTATGTTGCTATCCTTGAACAAGAATGATTACACCTGTCACTGTCTTCGTCCAATTCCATTTGTCCAATCTCTTGTCGTCAGTAAAGGAGTCCATCGACAGCAAGTAAGATCCCTTCAAGCATGACTTGGTCCAACTGGTGATGGTTTATCTTTCATACCAAGAGGAATCGTGAATGAACATTCTTCAATGGGATCTGGTGGAGACACGTTTAGAATGCCGCAGCCCATCTCTAGCACGCCACCCCTTTTCCACTTCATCTGTTGAGGAATGCTGGGCGGTAGTTTCGCTGAATATGTAGTCGTCAGACTAAGCATCGCTGCGATTCGCGCCGTTGCTCCTGCCAGCTTTCTCTATCTGGGCTCGTGCGTCTTGTCCAGGACTGTTCTGATTTCGCCATTGTTTGGTTTGGTTGCAGTTGCAGAGGTCGCCTTTTATCTCTTGGTATATCGTCGTAGGTGGGAGAGGCTACAAGCTGTGAGTATGTTTCTGTGAAATTTTGCTGAGCAGCTAGCTAATGAACGTTGCCAACAGCCTCCAAGACATGCTCCCTTGCCTTTCTCCAAGGACGAACGCCAAGCACTATTCCAAAAATGTGTCTCGTCACTCGAGTTCTTGCCTTCTTCTCAATGTTTATATCCAACAGGATGGTTCTTGCCTCTGAACCATTGGCCCTTACTCAAACGTGACAACGTAGTAGAATGGATCCTCTGGGCCCTTTTTTCGTGCAAAAAGAGCGATGCCAAGTTGGAAGAGTGGAAGGAGGAAATCGATGGATACATCAAAACTATTGAAGGCATCATAGGCAGGCCGCTGGAAGATGGCCGCGAAGAGAGCATTTCGAGCATGCGCCCTACCTTTGATCAGGTCAGAATATTGCACAGACCGCTACTATGGTATATCGTACGTTCTCTCAACTTTCACCTATGTTTTATATTGAAGCAAGTCAATGTCTACAAGGTTGTTGGCGCTGTCGACACGTATACATCAATATCATTGGCTTGTCTGGGATTCAAGCACTATTCTCCCGATCGCTGGTTCCAGACGTTTCCTCCAAGACCAATCTTAACATTGATTTCTCGAAAGACTCCAACTCGTTCTGACATACTACTTCCGTACTGGTATCGTCCCCACCGAGCTAGAGACAAGCTGCCAATTTTATTCATTCATGGAGCTGGTGTATGTATCCCAATTTATCAGAATGGACAGAATGTTGAAGTCACGATCTAATAGATTGGTCTCTATCCATATGTACAATTTCTTCGTGAACTCATCAGCGCTCAGCCTGACGTAGGGATCTTGCTTCTCGAATTGCTCCCGCTCAGCATGCATATCACCCCAGCTTCTATTGCGCCTCGCCCAGATCTACTTCAAGCCATAAACGACGTACTGATCTGCTTTGGCATTGACCGCGTTGTCCTCGTTGCTCACTCATACGGCACATTCATCAGTGGATCAATCTTACGTTCTGGACTCGATGTACATTTGCCTCATCCACATCAACGACCGGTACCCGAGCTGGCCAGCAAGRTTGTGCATATAATGTTGATTGATCCTATATCAATACTCTTGCACCTACCGCCTGTCGCGTACAGTTTTCTGTACCGTGATCCACCTCCGTGGTCTATATGGTGGCGCAACTCAGGGCGGATGCAGAGCGACGGGACCGTTAATCTCCGTCCTAAAGGCCAGCTTTGCGGTGGTCAAGATACAGCACCGYCGACCATTTATGAACATCCCAACGCTGCAGGAGCCTGGCAACTGTGGTACTTTGCCAGTACAGATGCTGATGTCGCACGTACGCTCATGCGTTCATTTGCATGGGCAGAAGGCATTTTATGGAGGGAAGACATCGACAGCTACATTTCCGGAAAYTTGAGCTGTGGCACGTTGAGAGTAAAGGACGACAGGAATATCAAAGAGAAAGAAAGCGACGGACAAAGAAGCATGGTTGTRGTGCTTGGAGCAAAAGACCAAATTGTTCCTACAGAAGTTGTATGGCAGTACTTGACAGGAAGAGAGAGGCCGACGCATTGTTGGGTTGGTACTGCTTGCGGTGAGGAGAGTCAGGAAAACAGTGTCTTGGATGATGAACAGGATCAGTTG
>JNHW02000174.1:0-15933 GCA_001691775.3 Amanita inopinata Kibby_2008
AACTTTCTAGGTCAAAAAAAAAAAAAAAAAAAGAGACCAAGAGAGTGCATGGTATTCCGCAACGGAGCGAGAGCCCTAACACGATCAACTGCGAAGCAACTATTCAGGTCTACAGAAACGATAATAAAATGATTTGAACGCGCACTTGATATTATTGATTCTGCCCGTGTTGGTGACGCAAAGTACGTTTTCACATTTTTTAAATGCGACAGAATTGGGAAATCTCCTCCGCTTGGGACAGGTTTGCCAACCATGATAGTAGTCACCAATTATGCTTGTGTAGCCAGAACATGACTGACAATTCGGCAGTCACGCCGTGTAAAAACACCAAAGAAGATAGTGCTAAAAGCTTCACAGGTTGCATGTTTCACATAGAGTACACTGTATATATTTCAACAAAACTAATCGGTCATCGCTTGGGTGCGCATCATTCTCATGGGATTTGAGCAAGATGATCATTTCTAGTAACATGGAGACGCTGATCAGCACGGTTATTCAAGCTATCAAAAGTCAAGGAGTTCCGAATACCTTTATCCGTCACCACCACTCAGAATCCGGCAGCGACACCAGCTTTGTTATCCATCGGCATTTTGGGCGCGTCAGAAACCTCACCAGTCTCAACCTGGACGTCAAGATATTTCTCCTCGTCCGAGTCGGGCGCGGGATTGACGTATGAAACCTTTGATTGAACGGCTCCTTTGCCACCTGTGCGCACCATGGTGAAACTGTAGTCCGTTTCGTTCGCAACGCCCATAAGCTCGATGTAGCCGGATGGATAGTTGAAGTTGGAGTTCACGTCATAGCCCTGGAATGGCGTTCGTTAATCGGGTTGCTATAGATAGACTGGAATACTGACCCAATGGTAATGACCATTGTATCTGAATGGGAGAAAGTTAACGCTATTCGGGAACGCTCTTGGAAATTACTTACTTCTCTCCTTGAGCTGAGGCACGATGATTATATCAGCCCTTGCAAATGGAAGGCGAAAAAGGTTATTCCACGTACTGCCGATCATGCCTTGGACCCCATACGGCTTTGAAGTACAGCTAATTAACACCGTCATTCAAGGCAGCAGTGAGCTTACGACATGGTAAGTGGCCACTTCTCCCGTGTCCTGTTTAGTCCTGTGTAATTCGAGTTTCTCATAGGGTCCGACCCTACGAAGAATAAGGTCTTAAAAACGGATATCCAAGCTGAAAAAAATACAATGGGTAGGACGTACTCAATCTGGAATTCACGCGTTATTTCTTCAGTCACAGAAGTGGTGTCTTCAGTTTTGGACTCTGTTCCAACGGACAAGCTGTAACCACTGCTAGCAACGTCGAAAACGGTGATCTTAGCCTCCAAAGTGATGCTGGCAGACGTGGTGGTCGACAAAGTCGCACTGGATGTCTTGGTAATTTTCTCGGTCCATTTTTCAGTCTGAGGTTTGCTGTTCTGGGTATTGTCCCAGACGTGTCTGACAACCGTTTGCGTAGAGCTGACAGGGCGACTGCCGACCTTTGTCGCCTGTCCTTTGACGAGGTTGTAACAGTACCATCTTTTTTTATCTCAAAATCAGCACCTGAAATTATGTCGCAATGAGAGTTGGGGTTAACTGACCCGTATTGCTCGACAAAAGAATCGTTGAGGTGAAGGTGGGATTCATTCGACATGGTTCCCCCACGTTTGGCGTTCAAAGTCGTAAACGCTCGGCGCTTGGTGACACCCAAACGTGCGAGATCCTCCCAAGAAGTTTTCGTGCCAGACATTGTAGCGAGTACAGTTGTGTTCGAATAGGTGAGTGGTGTCAAATGCTAAAGATCGTGTGCAGCTGGACTTTTATATGTCTCTGATTTCAGTTACCTTTTTCTTTTCTCTTTTTCATTTTTTCTGCAGAATGGTAATGACGTTTGGTGTCCGACATGCAGAGGCTTTACAACGGTAACCTTGATTCTAGTGTAAGGAATCCTGAGCGTAATTGGAGTGATCATCTGCTTCGTGTATGGTGAGTCACAAAGTACCGTGCTAGAATTGAATTCGTACGAGTTTATCTGCAACTCACGTGCATTTGCTGGGATGATCGGCACGGTATTTGAGGTCACCCCCACAGGACAAACAGTATCGCCGCCGTTCATGCATTCATGCGCGTCACTCACACTCATACTTTCTGATATGATCAGGATATCCAGAGTTTGCAGTATTGTATAGGTCGTAGGGGTACGGACTTTTGTGTTGTAGTTATATGCGCAGACTTGTGATGGCAGTTAACCAGTTCTATGTATGATTATGGTCAGGGGAAAACCCTACTGAGTTAGCTTGGGTTAATCAGGCTTATACTCCAGCGAAAATGAGGCAAAGCAAGATCAGAATGCCGCAACAAACCCGCACTGGTATTAACTCTACGTTGGGGCAAGTATGGTTTCTATCCGTTGGCCCCAAAGCATTGATCGGTCCTAAGGATAGCGAAGCGGTGGATGGCGTAATACTGAGGAAATTTGCGGCGGTGGTTAACATGAGTTCCTCAGTGCTGGTGCCCGATGTGAACTTTCACTTACTGGAGTCAATTGTGCGCTCAGTTATTACGACATGACATGCGACCACATTTGCTCATAGGGCACAAGGTAGGTTATGCGGTCGTGAAATGATGAGGGACTGTGAGGTGATGGTTGCCCATCCAACGCGAGCTGTTCAACACAGGGGGAAAGGCTGAATGCATGAACGCTTCGCGTGTGAGTGAGGACAACGGGGCGTGCGTGGGCAGGATTACATGACAGGTTTCTGCTGGAAGGCGGACAAGATTATCAACGCGTAAGGGCAAAAGAAGCTGTAGCTAATTGCGGTTGGGAACTTACCGGTACGTTCGGTGACAATGCGAGGCTCTGGCCGAGTGTCTATCATTATTAGGTAACGGGAACCAACAGTCGCAGGATGGCCCGTATAATGACCGCCATGATGCATAAAAAGAGAGAAAGACTCAGAATAGAAACCTTTCTTGCGCCGTGTTCTCTTCCTATACAAGTTATGGTATGGCCGAGGCACGCCCATTTGAGCGCGTTCCTGGGAAACAAGAGCGTCCACGAGGTTGTGCCTGGTAAAGCACCAGCTGACCTTTCCCTCGAATGAGGTTAATAAATTGTCTCCCACAAACAGGTGCGAATTGGCAATGCGGATCTGTCAAATCGTTGGGAATGTCGGAATGATTGACTAGAATCATAAAAGGCCCCCGAACAATCGCATCTGAGGCGTGGTGACTGGGCGAAATTTGGCATTTTTCCGGAACCCCGGCGCTTCAAGACGGCCCGAATGGCGGCATGAGTAAGGACGTTGATGATACCTTCTTTCTTCGTTCCCAAGAGCTCGGGGTCGATACAACCGTAAAAGTGGCCTCCATAATGTCCGCTGGTTTGACGCATGAGCATCGCATCGAGTTAGAATTGCTCATATCCCGGGCTGGTACTTGCGATGGAAATGATTATTCGGCCACATAATTCCAGTGTTGCGTCCGGTTCTGCTGCTAGGCTCATTGGGGATTTTCGGGGGTCTTTGTTGTGAGCGTCGGGATGATTAACCAGAATTCCGGCTTCCGTTATTTGTACATATTGACCAACAGCTTCGATTGATTTCATGGCCAAGAGATTTGCTTTGCTTGAAAGCGTTGTGTGGTTGAATAGCCTTCACGCTAAGAACTAGAGTCTCTCAGGCGCGCCCCCTTCCCTCCAGGTGGCCATGGAAGCTAATGAACTGGCGCGCTGGACACGCTTTGCAGCAAAAGGAGGTATAGGAAGATGTACAGCGCTCAGCGACTGTATCGCCGAAAACGAGGGCGATCTTATGTTCCTCAAAGTATGGAAAGCGATCACTTTTTTTTCTTTCTATTTTGACATTTAATACTTTCAGGGCGATGAGATAACCGTTCTCATGCAGTTGAATGACCAGGAGGAAGTGTATCTGGTGCGTGGCAAACTGATATGGTCATTCGTATAGAACTTTACGCAGCGCATGGCAGGGCTATTGTGAAGGTGTCGTCGGCCGTTTCAGTGGCAGTGGTGTTCGTTTTCATGCCAAGCTGAAGAAGCCAGTCATGACAAAACGTTCTTCAGCCTCCACTACTGGTGTTAAGCAGCCATCTTCTAAATGCTCGTCGGCTGCGCAGTCACCTGTTCTTCAGTCATCTTCCAATACGGGTGATGAGAAGTCTCACAGACCCTCTCTGAGCTATTCAACTTCCATTGATTCAGTGATTATACCAGCTAATATAAACCAGTTATTGGAGATGAAACCCAAGGTTTACACTTCCGACACTTCCCCAGTGCATTCGAAATATCCAACAGGTCAAGTTCCACCCTCATTTAATCAAAGCTACGTGCAGCCGAAGAGCGCAGCTCCCCTCGTTTTAAAGAAGAAACCCTCGCAATCACAGTCCTCTCCACCTCGTCACCGAGTACAGTCACTTCGCTCTTCAAGATCTTCTGATCCTTCAACAACCACACCGCATCAGTCTGATATACCTCCAGTGGATGAGGAACAACCGCCTTTAGCTCAAGAAGTTTCTTACGCTACTCATGAAGACCCCTCAACTCGCGTCTCACCTGCGTATTCTGATGGCGAGATGGGTATTGGACTAACAATGCTTCAGAGTCTCGCGAATGGCGAGGACGATGACGATGACGATGACGATTGGTCACCCAGCGGCCAACATAGCGTGAAAATACCTTATTCATATTCACAATTCGACGCGCTCGCAATGGAACACGATGGAAAAATGGACGAGAACGGTCCAAGCGAAATAAATATACGCAACAAAGTAGCGATACCCAGCCGCTCGCCGTCCCCGGCTTCATCGTCGAAGCCTGGTGTACCGCCAGATGCAAGCAGTCAGGAAGCGTCCGACGCAAGGTCGCATCGACAATCCCTAGCACCGTCAGCTTCGTCCGGCTCCTGGGAGGATGCTGCAGATATATATGACGATTATAGATACTCGAGGTTTTCGATAGCGAGCAAGCTATCTCGCATGTCCCTCAGCACTATGGGTGGGATCACTACGACGGCTGAGGAATTACCACCTATGCCAGACCCTCGGCCAAGCATCGATTCGAGACCAAGCATAAGCTCGCGACCTAGCCTAGATTCGAGACCGAGTATGGAGGTTGATGCTGTGGTTCAACCGCCACCGAGGATGCCGTCGCTGGATTCCCCACCTCCTCGTACACAAGCGAGAAAAGTTGCAAGTCGACCAACGGTACCATTGACACTGCGACCTCGACACAAGCCCTCTGTACAAACCAATTTGGTAGCACCCGTTTCGCCAATTTCCGAGTCCTCCATGACTCCCGCCTCGGCCACATTCCTTCCTCCTGGTCTTCAGACTCAGTCGAACAACGTGCTATTAAAAAGTCCATCTTTGTCCAATGGTAACGTTGATTCTGTTCTTCAAAGCCCTGGGATGGAAGAACCACTACCTCCTTCAGCGACCAAGGATGCCGGGGGAGAAAAGGATGAGGTATTCTCGCTTGAAGATCTAGCAAGGCAGATCGTTGTCGATGATGACGAAGAATTGCCTTCTCGCATTATCTCATCCCCTTTGCATGAATCGCCTTTGTCGTCGCCCGAGCCGTCATTGGACGAGTCAGATGGGGAGAAGGTTGAACACGGCAAAATGGATGGGTCAATATCTAAAGAGTCTGGTCATACAGAAGCAGGGGTGGTCAAAGTGGGTAGCCCACCCGACACTTTCTCTCCCCCGTCACCCGTAATTCTCTCACCCCCCCTGCCAACCTCTACGTCTTCCACGGCCAGTCCATCCCTCTCAGAGCTGCGCGGGGAACGGATGCCTGGTTCAGGCCAGCGCCTGAGCCTCTTCCTGCCCCACCCCAATGCACCAAAGGCTCCGCCTGCTCCAAGTCCTGGCCCAATGTACATTCAATCCCCCCAAGAGAGATCGATGGGATTGCCAGCCGGTCCTATCAGGCCAAACTCAGTGCACGTCCTCCGTATGGCTCTATCACGCCTCCCCACTACCATGGTAGGTCGCGGCGCTCCTTTGAGGGGGATTACGATCTATGGCAGGACAGAGGTGGAACTCTGTCAGTCGCCGGAACCAGTACCTATAATTTTCAGTCTGGAACCGCATCCAGCTACTGCCCCGCCGCCTGGTTCTCTACACCAACCTGTTGGACTCCCACAACGGATGGCACCTCCCTTTCTTAGGCCCGCTACTGCGCCAAACCAGCATAAATCCGGCATTGGTCCCGGGATGGAACGAAAGATCCTGGACGGCATTGTAGAGGCCCCACTTGCAAATCAAGCTGAACGTGCTGTTACTCTTGAAAATCCAGGGACGCCGAATGTTATACCTAGAGCAAACTTCTTCCCAAAGCGGCCCGGTGCCCGCCCGCGTTCGCGAAGTTTCTCGGGCTTTGATTCAGTGTCTGTGCAGGTGCCGTTGCCTACACAAAAAAGGTATGTCTTGCACTGCTGTTCTTTTTCTGGTTTGTGTTCATCCACTTTCTTTTCCTTTGTAGTCATATGGTAGTCAATGATGTACCCGACTTGCTCAGCGTTGCGGAGATAAAACGCTCCTTATCATCAAACAACCTCTCTGCGTCCGTTCCTTCGTCTCCCACGTCGCCTTCACCGTCATCCCACCTCCCAGTCACCTCCAAAATACCTAGCAGGTTATCTCCTCTGCGTCCTTCACCTCTATCCCTGCCGCAGAACAACGTCAGCCGAGAAGATAAGGAGGGGAAAAAGAGCGTTGATCCAATTAAGTCACCAGTAATCAATCTTGACGACCTTTCACCGTCAATGCCATTACCCACTGCAACTGTGCAACCTCTACAGTCGCCTGTGATAAATGTCGGACCGAAGTTGAATCTCTCGGATTCTTCTAGCTCGCGACCTTCTATAGGATCAGGTTGGTTATTCGGTGTTGTTAAAAATAAGTGCATTGAGCTCATTTGACACATGTAACAGCACCGCCCGCCCAGCAGCCACCCCAAGATGGGTCACTTCTCCTTGCTGATTTGAATCCTGGAAAAGCACGGCTATCTATCGACACCGATGCAATGTCCATGTACAGCGATTCTCGGTCCCTTGTTTCTTCTTCGGCGCATACAACCATCGTACGCAATAATTCGTTGCGCTCGAAATTGTCCCTGCCAAACCTTCGCAAGAACCGGAGTAGGCAGGATGAAACTTCGAGTCTGTGTTCTGCTTCACATATGACCGACTTTGATACTGTTCAAGTTGAGGATATGGACTTTGAACTTGTGCGGCCGAATATTCCTCAGTTGTATGCTGGACGGAAGAGCGAGGACTC
The DNA here is from genome assembly GCA_001691775.3 of Amanita inopinata Kibby_2008. Taxonomy (NCBI): domain Eukaryota; kingdom Fungi; phylum Basidiomycota; class Agaricomycetes; order Agaricales; family Amanitaceae; genus Amanita; species Amanita inopinata. The sequence continues at coordinate 7,301 of JNHW02000174.1, forward strand.
TGGTGTTTCAGGAAGAGAGGGTTTCCTCGACGCGCATGGCAGTCTTTTGTCTCCCAGCAGTCCTGCGCCATCTACTTTCTCTGGTCGATCTCCGACGATCTCGTCTGATACAGCGTCGTGGCAGTCTCCGAGGGTGCCCGATCCTCCACCAAAACCCTCTGCAGAAACTGAACAGATGATCGATGCGCACAGACAGCGAGAGTTGAAGTGGGTGTCGCTCATGTCAACCGTGTTACCATCGCAGTCCAGGAAGAACAAGAAAGTCAAAAAGTTGTTGTTGGATGGTGTTCCAGCGTCGGTTCGGTACCTCGTTTGGTCTCACGTTACAGACGGGAAAGCGAGGCTTGTGCCCGGTGTATATTCCCAGTTGAGCTCACGAGGTCGTGTGCCTGCCTCGGAGCTTATCGAGAAGGATGTTCACCGCCGATTTAGGGATAATCCTGAGCTTCAAGGTCCTCCGAGCCCCATCCTAACTTTGCTCCAAGCATATCTGAACATGGTACCTGATGTTCAATATACAACTGGTAAAACCCTAATTACGGATTTTGTATAAAACGGTCAAGCTGAATTGGTGTGGTGACAGGTCTAACTCTGATAGTCGGACAGTTGCTCTTACAAGGTCCGGAAGAGGAAGTGTTTTGGATTTTCGTGTCGTTGATGGATACCTATCTTCGGCGGTACTTTTCAAGCAGTAGTCAACTTGAAGTCGACTCGGCGCTGTTCAGTCGTGCACTTGAGAACAACGACCCACAGGTGGCGAAGAAGATACTGATGGACATGAGTATTCCACCAGGAAGGATTTGCGCTGCATGGTATTTCAACTATCTGCCCCGTCATTATCCCTTCTGACTGTGGATCAGGTTCACCTCTGTCTTTGTCGATACTCTTCCTACAGACTATGTCAACCGAATATGGGATGTATTTATGTATGAAGGTCAGTTGGTCGTGGCTCTATGTAGTGATTTTTATCTGACCCACTGCCAGGAGTCCCTTTCCTCATACGCGTAGGCCTCGTTATCGTCAAAAGCTGCCGGCGACGTATTCTCGAGTGCAACGATGACGACGCGATCATCGATCTGTTACATCATCCACCTGTAATGTTATTACCAGCCCATCCGGATGGATTGGTCACCTCGGCGCTCAACCAGAAGCTAAAAGACGATGACGTTCGGAAGCAGCGGATCAAGATGGAGACACAGGTCAAGCTCCAGGCCCAAGCACAAATGATACGCAAGACTGCCGCATCCTCTTCTATCTCACTTCCCAGGACCTGAACTTTCTCGTTCAACCGGCGAATCTTATCGTTTGTTGAGATTTTCGACAAGGTCGTAATTTGTTCTTTTTTTCGCTTCGGTTCCCGCCAGCTTGCTTTTCTGTAACTGCTTTTTCCATTCTTACACATCCGGATACATACAATCAAGTGGACTTTGTGCTCTCAACATGTTGATACCGTATGATAATATACTACTTAGTTGGCAAATAACCTTTCAATTTATACTCGCGATGCAAGGACCGAAATGCGCATATGGAATAAAGGGGTAGAGTCAAGACACTTTCCATTTGGGAAAGTCAGAGATGATTTGGTTTCGGAAAGGGGATAGCATTCGTTTAAACTTTGACAGTCAAATCTCATGCTTATGAATCTTCTAATAGCCACTCACGCTCAGGGCAGGAGCAATTGCCAGAACCTGACAAGCTGGGGAACTTTTCAAAAGAAAATCATAACAATTAAATATCGAAGCCTGCGGTATCCAATGCAATTCAATGAGGCTGTGTATAATTCTGCCCGCAAGGCACAGCCGCGGTCAAACTGAGGCCGCACAGTGACAGCAACAGCAAAACCCCATACCGCACCAGCAGCAGCCTTTTGGACTGGACAGGCTCTTTCAGCGATTCAGATGGAGTCCAATGACCAACTGTCCCTGACAACGCTTCCCCTAGATCTGCAATTATGCATTCGGAGCGAGGTACGAATCCAGTCATCTATTCGAACCCCTTTTCCTCATAAGCTTCCATTCACGCCGCGTTGTTCTTGTTCTTTGGGGCGCTATCCAGCTTTTGCAAGACCCAGAAACGACGTTTGAGGACTTTAGAACTCTACGACTCGTTTGTAAAGCGTTTGACGCGCTCTATGCGCCCATAGTTCTTTCGGCCATCCAACTGTTCAAGAATGCTACGCTGTCTTCGGGGCTCATGCAGATCCATGATTTGATGGTGGGGTCTGACAGCCTCGAACACTCAGCGAAGACTATCACGATCGCTGGCTGGAGGTGGATTTATGGGAGCCCGTCGTTCATTTCTGTTAGGCAGATGCGAATGCCTGGTTGGCTGTTGCCGGGGATCTGCCTGAATGTGACCGTCTTGCCGATCTGTTATGTCCTTCGGTGTGTGTTCAGAGCGGACGAGATACCGCGGCGCTTCATCAATATGATAAATCGAGCGCGCGCCCGACGTTGTGTCTCCCGACTGCCAGATAAAGTCAAGTTCCCTAATGTTCGTTGCGTAAAGTAAGTAAATGTTTGTTCTACTTCTTCCGTGACTCCTTATTTGTGTTGAAAAGTAATATGTATTATGTTTTAGATGGCGCATAGCTTACGCTGAAAGGGATTGGATAGTGTCCCGTACATTACAATTGCTTCTGGCGTTTCCGCAGCTCACCGAATTGGAGTTGGTACTACCCGTCTACCACAACGTGCGCAATCTCGCTGATTGTCTGACGGCGTTGCGCAACCTTCGCAAGCTTACCATCGAGACGACATTCGACTCGAAGCTCCGTTCACCCTCCCCACAGAACATAAACGGATTCCAAAAGCTCATCGCATGCAATCCGTTCCTCACGCACCTCATTTTGGTTCAGCCCGGGATAGGCGGACAGGGTTGTCTTTTCGAATTGATGGGCGATGTCCCGTCTTATCGTCCTTTGGCGTTACAACACCTTGGCTTGTCGGATAATTTTTCCAATCCGTTTGCTATTCTTCCTCACCTTACTTGTTTAACGTCTCTGGACGTTCGTTCAACTCGCTGGGGCACTGACTTTTGGCAGCTTTTGGATGCCGCAAAAATATATCCGTCCGAGATCAAGACGGACTGTATCGACGGACAACTGATTACATACCTTAAACACCACCCAAATCTCGTCACTTTGTCAGCTGACTGTCCCTACAAAAAAGTTATCGGATATCTGCTCTTGCAAGCCCTAGCTCAACACCCTCATACATTACAGAACTTTAGTTCTGATTCTAGGAGTCTATGCCGTTGCTTACAATTTGTCGAAGACGAGACACTCTTCATGAAATTCACTGGCTTACGGCAGTTGGGGCTTTTGTTACGATCAGACATTGCTTTCGTTGACAGCCCTTCTGAACTGTCCTTTGAATTTGTGAGTATTCCGAAATTCTTTCTGCTAAAAATGATGAAAAATGGCTCTTGTCTGGCAGGTACACATGCTACGCATCATTGCTCGTTTTGGCAACCTACAAACCCTTGCTATCAACAACAAGCCGATCTTCGACGCATGCATTGCGCGATGTCGTGATTTACAGAATCCTCTGCTACGCACTCTGTGCAATCGCATCGCCCTTGGGACCCTTTAGTGATTTAGGACTCGTTCGCTCATCAAGATTGCAAGGACTTCCGCCATGTTAGTCGCTGTGTTATCATTCTGCATACAGTAACAATTTACGGGCTTTTTGGATATACCATGCGGACATTCATACACTCGTACATTCAGACTCTCCTTATGTGTTTTACAGAACATTGATCATATCCCTTCGTACTAGTAGCTCCTATTCGAAAACTTTGCGCTGCCCATGATGACACGCCGTGTCTTACACCATGTCTATCTAATGTCTGCGGTAAGGTACTTCGTCAGTGCGCACATGCTTGAAACCAATGTAAAATTAGCAAATCTTGGGCTTCATATAACTTTCGCTTCGGCTAATTCCCTTTTTTCCTAGATATTCTATCAGCACGAGTCATACTGCTAACGTGACTATCTCCGTAACGGTTTGTCTTACCAACCTCCACTCGAGAATTTCTGTAAAATGGGCACAGGATCCGTGCATTTTTTCTCTGCCTTCCCGTTCATATCTTGGTAGACCGATTGCTGAAAGTTTTAAAGATTCCGTGATACGCCACTGCCGCGGCCTTGCTTTCCAGATGGGTTTATGACAATAGCCCTGAACATCTGTTTGTTGAGGCTTCGGCCATGATGCTTGTGTCGAGTGGCGCACTCTTTTGAACCCTTCCACTTCCTTTATTCCTTTGTACACGGTAAGTCATTCTGAACTTGATGATAGTCTATTCCATTTCAATAGCGCCACATGTTGGTCATGGCAGAATACAATTCTCAAGACACATCCTCCAGCGTAGGACAGGTAATGGGAACAGTTTGAACGAGAAGTACAACTTTCATTTCTTGAATATTGATTGCTCTCTGACAATTTCCAGATTGATAGCATTCTTAACAATCCGAATAATGTGCATGTCCAGCAAGCACAGCGACAGGCAGAAGAAGTGCAGCAACGGGAACAGGAAGCGCAGCGTCGGGAAGAAGAAGAGCGTCGTAGGCGCATGGAGGCTGAGACAGAAATGCAACGCCTCCGTGCATTATTGGCACAGAATGCTGAAACGACGCACAACTGTATCTTTTGCTGAGTGCTGTGGGAGTAGCCATGCGGCTACTCGGGGAACCAGCTTTCGACGAGTTTCGACGCAGCTTAGACGAACGAGTTGGGACTGGTAGCTTTGGAACCGTGCGTCATACTAGACCTTTTCTCTTGTTCTTGTTTTTCCTTTGTCCTTACTGATTAATAGTTGTTAAAAAAAATCTGTCCCAGGTGTACAGTAGGCAATAGATTCTCCAAAGTGTTCCTCGTTCGAAAACACCATCCACAATCACTAGCTTTTTCTCGAATGGAATAGAGTGAATGTCTTAAAAGTCAGACAACGGGCGGGTTCCCATAATCCCGGCTTGGCAGGGCAAAGGGCAAACTTTTCGTCAATCGATCGGGTGTGGTGAAAGATCTGATGGAGCGAAGGCTGGTAACAGTTGACCGGATAAAGCACGTCGAATGTACACTCGCTGGATTTACCGAATCTTGGCACTTTTGTGAGGGGAAGTAGTTCGGTCTTTGAGCAACCAGAAACCATTGGCGACAGCAAGTCTGATTGCCCGCATCAATAAAACGCATTATGTAGTTGAACACCTTGCACGGTTCGAAGATTTCCAAGAGTTTGGGGTATGAGTTTTGCGCCAGAGCATACATGTTGTTTGGACCATTCAGATCGCATAACATCGTGTACTGGTTCTATCATCGAGTCCAGAGAGACGATAAAAACAGAGAACAAGCGTCCAGCAGATTTTGACATGATTGATAAGAATGAAAGGTTGCGAGCGGAGTTGATATTTTGTGCTCCAACTCGGCGATGGCGTCTTTCATCCGAGCTTACAAGCAAGTTATCTACAGGTTATCTCCCATTCCTCAAACCAGAATGTTGACTCTTTGCAATTCTCCAGTGCAGCTCTGCTCAGACGTCCCATGCTGGTCAACTGCGCATCCGCTGCAGTCTTGTTTGGAACGGGGGATGTCATTGCTCAACAGCTGATAGAGAAACGCGGTTCAAATCACGATGTGCGTGCCTGTCTGGGCCTTTATGAACTCGGGCTGATTTCGTTGGTGTAGTTGGCTCGCACTGCGCGCCTCACGTTCTATGGCGGTCAGGATCCTCTTTTCCCAAATGACAAATAATGCCTGTTGAAACGACTTGTATGGTTTCCTCCCTCAACAGGCGCCCTGTTTGGACCTTGTATGACGGTGTGGTATGGATTTCTGAACCGTATAAAGTTTGCGACTCCTAGTAGAGCCGTCGTTTATAGAGTCAGTGCCAGATTCTTAATATATCCCCTATATTTGATTTTAGCGTGCTTATAGTTATCTGCTTAGGTATGGCTGGATCAAGCCATCCTTACCCCTGGTATGTCGCATGTCTGTTTTTTCATGGATCAGTGTGAATAACCTTGATACCCAGTTGCGGTCGCGTTTTTCTTTGGCAGTATGAGCGTATTGGAAGGGAAGAGCCACGAGGCTGTTGATCGAATACAAAAGGTGCGTTGTTATCATTCAAGCTCCATCTGATATTAAATGAGAATCCATTATATTCTTAGGCGTATGTTCCAACGCTTATACGCAATTGGTACGTCTTTCTGTCATAATCCAAACTCGACAGATTCAATGTTCAAGCGCGCAGGGGTGTATACATCCCCACTCAGATCATCAACTTTTCCATTGTTCCACCTCACTTTCGGTTTGTAACCGTCAGTGTTGTAGGCCTCTTTTGGAGTGAGTTGACGCTTTGACCATAGTGGCCGCATTGCTCACTATCAATCACCATTTATGCGTCGTTGTCTTGTTTAGATACCTACCTTAGTGCTGAGAATGCTAGGCAACAGCGCGGCGCGGTTGCTGATTTACCTGCCGAGAAGGTTCTCGACTGACATTGACATATGATGGATGGAAACCATGACATTTTATACCGTTTGCATTCCATATCCATGTACGCTTTGCAGTATGCAAGCTTTGAGGGGAAAGGCAACTCTTTTGGCTGCCACCGTTAGCGAAGGAAGAAAGCGGTTGGGAGTCGGACAATGAACGAGTCTCCCGCCCCTAATTCCAGTGTCCAATCCGCGACAACTCGAGACGGCTGGTCTCTCTCTCTCTCTTTCCCTTCCCCTCAAAGTCCGCTGAGTCTAGCTGGTGATCATCACATCCGTGTTTTCCCTTTTCGCCAGAATACCCAAGTCATCAAAAAAAGGCAGAACAAGCCATCACATACACACACTCCCTCTCCCTCTCCCTCTCCCCGTCTCTCTCCCTCCCCTCCGTCTCCCTCTCCTGTTAATGGCCCCCCGACGAGTGGGCTGCACGTCGGCCGACTTTGGTCTCGCGCCAAAGGGCATCCCGTTTGACTCGAACCACAAGTTTATCACGTCCCCCGTCTTTTCGACGCCCGTGTTAGCGGGTGTTCGGTTGGCTGTGGGCGCCTACACGTTCATTACACTCTTGACTACTCTTATTTGGGATAGCACCAGGTCGCGAGGCGGAGATAGGTACGTTGCTTGGCGCTTATCCATGTTCCCCTCCAGACACGAGTTTTTGACTGTGATCGTGGTTTTGGGTGCAGTTTCTTTTCCTACTTTACGCATCTTTCATATATCGGTCTATGTGCCTACTTTTGGGCGGCTGGAGTGCAGACGTGGGTGTTTGGGAGGAAGAGGATTTACATGCTACAGTGGTGGCCGAGGGTGTTGCAGTTTCTTCATGTATTGCTCTACGCGACTATCACCACTTTCCGTGCGTGTTTCCTTTTCGTTTCGTCTTTCTTGTCAATTAACATGTTCGTGGGATTGCAGCTATCCTCGTCACTGTTGTCTTTTGGACACTGCTTACCGACCCAAAGACGTTTTCTACATCTTATTCAAGTGCGTTGCCCAACACACGTCTCATTCTCCCTCTCCACGTACTAACGCGTCATTTAGCATGGTCAAATGTCTCAGTGCACATCCTGAACACGGTATTCGCCCTGTCCGAATTAATCTTGACCAATGTTCCCCCCGCGCCCTGGCTTTTCCTGCCCCAATGCGTCGTCCTACTAGGCTGTTATCTAGGTGTAGCATACATCACATATGATACTCAAGGGTTCTACAGTAAGCTCACACACTCTCTTTCCTTATCTCCTCTCCTCTCCCCCCACGATACCGCCCTTCTTACGTTACACTTTAGCGTATTCCTTCCTTGATCCGAAGAAAGAAGGCGTCGTGCTGGTAGGTTACATCCTCGGCATTGCAGCCGGCGAATGCGTCCTCTACGCCATCGTCTACGGTCTCGTCCTCCTACGCACGAAACTCGTCGACCGTTACTCCCATCCCAACCCCGAAGAGTCGTCGCAGGAGGAGAAGGAAGCGTTGGATGAGTGGGAGGAAGTTTCAAGGCCTTCGGAACCTGAGGCCTGAGGCCTGAAACTCCGTGAGGGTGTTTTTTTTCTATCGTTCATGACCTTTCATGTCGGTATGTGAGGTTGCGTGACTGGACACTCGTGTCGTCGTTGATCCTCTTTTTTCCCTTTTATTACTGGTGCTAGTACGTGCGTATGCGTATCCCTTCGTTCGGGTCCCGTTTCGTGCTGCTCTTCGTCTTATCTGTCGTTGTCGTCGTGCTATAATTTTTCTGCTTAATGTGGATGGACGTTGGGCAATGACGATAGTCTGCATACCTTTAAGCTTTACACATAACCATCATGACCAGCTAGGCACTGGTCTCTTTCCCTTTCATATGTACCTATTTGTTCTATGGTACTTCACACACATACTGCATTTCGAGTTCGGTAAAAGCATATGGTTTATTTGTTTGTTTGCGGGCTATGCAATGACACCTGGTTGCCTGTCGTCCTGCTGCCATCATGATATAAACGCCGCTGGTCTCTGGGAACTTGCAGCGCCAAGGTCAYGGCAAATGCTGTTGAACATGCTGTTGATGCCTGTCACGAAGCAGTGGAGTTTCTTTCGGCTTTGGCTGTACTGCTTCCGAATTGCTGTGTAGCATTGAAGAACGCTATATAATGGTCAAAGTCAAGTG
>JNHW02000175.1:0-19956 GCA_001691775.3 Amanita inopinata Kibby_2008
GCTATCTTCACGACTGAGGTGAGTTACACACTTTTATCATTCTACCAGAACTAACATCGTATATAGAATATATCTATAGGTACTCATTACTCGTTACAGTCACTATCTTCACGACTGAGAATATATCTATAGGTTCACCTTTCTACATAACCAAGCTGATTGGAGCCGAAGCCAAACACTAGCTCTGGCTCAGCTAAAAATTGGCTTGGCTCAGCTTGGAGCCGGCTCCAAGCTGAGCCATCAACAACACTAAACTCAATGACTGACATGATAACAATGATGGAATGTGAACAAGATTGTTATAAAGAATGACAAAGTATTAACGATTGTTAAGACACATACAGTACTCTACAAATGGTGTCGTCAATGTCTATATGGATGCACGCTGGTAAAGTATTGTCCTTAAACTACTGAAGCCTGCAGAATTCAGCTTATCGCATCCAAGAGAAGGACAGAGTGTCGTACCAAAGTTTCTGTATCACCATTCATCCCATTGTACTTTGTACTAACAAGAGACAGGCCATGAACGTGAGCAATGCCTGTCTCAGTCACTTGGCCGCCGAATTTAATTGAGTGGCTCAATCTGGCCTCATCATCATCCCACCGTCTGTGCCGTAGTCGACCATTCAGATTCGCCAACAAAACATTCGAGTAACTGGGAACGAAAGGAATTAAGGGAATGGATGTATGATAGTGACGGTCACGTACACCTTGCCAAGTATAACTGCTCTAGAAGAGAGAATAAGTTTGGGCATACGAGGATATGTCACGCTACTCACAGAGCATTGTAAATAAAAGTACGTGGCATGAGTAAAAAGAGGATTAACTCCGCGCATGCGACGACGAAAGTAGGTGTGCCAGTTTCTATTGCATGAAGCATCAACGACGTGCATAACGATTCCGTCCTTCTGCTGGTCGACGTAACTCGGGCATGAAGCAACTAAGAATTGAGGTCAGCTCAGATGAACAAGAAGTTTGATAGACAATCGCACAGTAATAGTCAGGGTAGCTGCTATGAGAAAATCACACAAACAGCTGCCAGCGAGCCAAACGATGACCGCTGGGATGAAGCGGGGGGTGTCTGCCAGAGACCGAACAAAAAAAAACTATGGTACTACTTATTAGATGCCAACAAAACGATACGATGAACTTACGTGGATACCATTCACAATCGCACTCAGGCCCTGCACGAGTGACACCTGGTACAAAGAATCGTCAACGTGGCTTCAATCTGGGATGCAATCAATATCATACTAAAGCGATGGCAACGGATGCACAAAGATTAACTTTGGAACAACCTTTCAGCATCCATATTCTCCTGTTTGCATCCAAGATAGTCAATAAGAAATTGATGTGCATACTTAGCACTGACCATGCAAAAAATAGCTGAACCGTCAAAGACGCTAACGAAGGTTAGTTTCCTACCTGATGGTGCATTATGCCGGAGTACTCACTTATGGCAGATGTTATTGGCGTAGTACAGGCAGACCAGGTATATGCTGCGAACGCTACCTCATTTCCTTGTCTAGAGATTAAAACCGACCACGCCCAGTGTGTGGCAAAAGCGGTTTGAGCGAGATCGACAATAAAAAGTCCACAAACTGCGTCGCATCCGGTGAAGTCTCTTTCAGACTTGAGAACACGAGGGGGGGAAATGGACACACCGAGTGTTCTTATCCATCGCCGTTCATTAGGAAAGGAAGTATGAAATACATCTAGATATGTGAATCAGATGCAGTGACCGTCATAATTTAAGTGACTCGAACGCACATATTTGGACAGTCAATGCCCCGAGAAGACACCAATTGAGAATGGTTCCAAAGAACTAGCAATGCTATCTTTCAGCCTCCGCCCAGCACTTGAACGGTGACCTTTTCATGTGATCCACTTACAGCGGGACCGGTACTAAAGCATCAAAAGTTCAGAAACGTTTCACGGCAGATAAAATGCACTCACAAAAACAAAGATTGCGACTCCATCAAAACACTCGAAGTGTCTTCAGATCTGGCTTGAAGATACTTAAGTAGGCGCTAGCCATTGCCCTTGTCCCTTTACTGGCAGGTGTTTGTTCCAGAAATGATCACTGCATTGTGTATCACTTGAGAACTTGACGTTCACACACTTTCTCATTCTATTTAAAACAAACACACCTTAGTGCATAAGTAGCGAGAAATCGTTGGGTATAGTTTGTATCTAGTGCTTTCGCTGCTTCATCAGGAAACACAGACTTTTGAAATTAGGTATAATTGATTTTATTTTTGTCAAAGTACACCCAGTTACAGTTACATTAGATCTAGGCAAGTCCCATTATTTTTAGTTCTAATTAGTTGAAGCTTTGTGTAACTTTATGTAACTTTGTGCAACCTGTACTTCATTTCATTCCATTTCACTCAGTTTCAGACATGTTTACAATAAAAAAATTATATATATATTATTAAATAGATCAATACATGCAAGCATTAATACAACATATATATATGAACGGTCGTTAGGGTGATCGTGCCGCGATGAGGGACATGAGGGGCAGGTTGGGTAGTGGTGGGAGTGGTGTGGGACCCGGTCATGAGGGGGTGGTGGACTGGGTTGATGGGGGTCGTCGGGGGCAGTCCTGCAGTGGCGACGGAGGGGTGGGGGCCGTCGCGGGGAAGGGGATCCGTTGAAGGCAGTCGTACGGCGGCGATAGGCTTGGGGCGGTCGCGCGGCGAGGGGCCAGCGGTTATGCGTGCGTCGTTTGTACAGTTGAAATAGAGTTAGTGAAAAAAAAATGAAAAAAAAGCATCCGCACCTTTGACTTTGGTAGCGAGGAAAGGAGGGAGTGACCAGCCTGGGAAACGTTGTCAGCGGTTGGGCCTAGCGCACGTGAATGATTCACGCGGTGGGCGGTGGGGTTGGATGTGAGGGAAGGGTGTGGCGGTTGCGCAGCAGCCACGATGGGCGGCGCGGACATGAGTGGGGTTGAGGCGGTCGTGCGGCGGTAGGGAGGGCACCGGTTGAGAGGCGGCGGGGTGGATGGGAGGCGGGTGTCACTGGGTGGACAGTGGGGGGTTTTGCTCATGGTAAGTCAAAAGGAAAAGAATGAGAGAATTGCGGCCACCAAGCAGGTATCTTGCAAGCATGGCCATGATAGTCCGGTACTATCTTCATCGGTTCCAGTTGAATAAAGCGGCATACTGCGTGCACCAAGTCTCTTCCCAGTTTTGTATGAAGAACATAGCCGTCAGGTAATCAAACGTTACGTGGTAATCTCCCGTGTCATGCTCAGCCTGAATAGGGTCCAAAAACCCACCTTTCGGCGTGCTAGAACTAAACGAATTGAGAAGGAAGAATATAATGAAACCTGTGGTAACCGACCTGTTCCGAAAGGAATTCAACGGTTGTGTGAAATGGCATTCCTCTTCACGTCCAAGTGGTTGAAGTTCTTTCCCAAAAAGAAATAGGTAAACAACACAGAGGCTATAGTAACCCCGGTGTTCCTCATCTCCATATTCGTTGTGTGATCAAGTTTTTGGAATAGTTGGATCTTGACATCAGGGCCGGAAGCTGAGTCGTAGGTGACAGAAAAGTCGGAGAAACGGTTAGGATCCTGGGCAAAGAGGTCCTTGAGAATAAGTTTTGAGTGCTGAGTGTCATAAGCCTCTAGAATACGGGAGGTTAACAAGCTGTCTAGGTAGATATTGGTTGTAGTCGTTCTTGCCTGAAGCTAGCTTTCCGCTCCTGCCAAAGTATGACCAACGTATAGATAAGATAGTTGTCCATTACATTTATCTATTTTCATTTGATTACCGATTCTGTCGACCTAGAACTGAAGCCCTGGAGCTCAAAGCTAAATCATTCGATCCACCAACCCTAAAACTATAACTTCAAGATGTATTTTCTACTGCAAGTGTTTCGTGTAATGAACGTTAATTGTCCAATAAAGATCAGTCATAGAGAAGAAATGCCAGATCGACTAAGTATTATACACCCAGCGAAATATCCAAATTGCATGTTTGCGAGCCGAGAATTCCTAAGGAACGTACGTATACTACTTGACGGGTTCTGCATGTAAGAGATCTAAGAACCAGCGTCAGTCATGATAAATACCAAAATCCATTGCACCAAGTACCCACCACTCGCAACTTGCTTATCTTCTTCAGTCAGCCCCGAATCGTGGGCTTCAAGGAAAGCATCGACCTGCATTATTCAATACTACATTAGTATGTGCCACAAGCACGCACTGCTACATATGACATACCTCATCCATAACCCCGTCGTCATTGGTATCTTCGCCAAAGTCATCATCACTTGTATCCTCGTCTTCTTTAGCATCGTCGATCGCAAACGGTGTACGTTCCATCAGAGCAGCGTTCGCCGCTTTCAGCATGGGAATCGCAGATAGGCCGCCCGTATCAGGAACAGCAGGTACGTCCTTCATAACCGCAGAAGAGGTATCAATAGTAAGCGTAGACGTAGATGCAGTTGTAACTGATTCTGTGTCCTTAGGCTTGCTGCTTGACTCAGCCTTGAGACTCGACTTGGATACAGAGCGGCGCATGGACGGTGTGAGTAGCGATTCCCGAGCTTTCGGTTCCTGCAGAGTTGTGTATCGCCCGATTGACGGCCGGTGAATGACCTGTCACGACACTGGTTAGTGCATGATGCCAAGGTAGAAAGGCGGAGCGAATGACCTGATGTTTCCCAATAGTTTTCCCAATCTCATCTGTGAACATATTAAAGATCTTTTTATTACTATCTGTCGCGATGCTGGACCAGATATCGCTCAAGAGGTTCGTGCTGGAGACAGGGAGTTCCAGTTCAGGAAGGGGCTGAAGTCTGAATGACGCAGAAATATCTGTCTCGAAAAACGCTTCCAAGATTTCGTCGGCGAGCACTACCATGCGGAACCTATGGAGCAGATAGTTGAGGAAGGAAAAGGTATCGTGAACCCGAGACATCATACGTTGCTAGGTTAAGATATGGTTGGTTCGACTCAATGGACGAAGGACTGCTCGGTTCGCCATCTCCACTGGACTCTTCTCGTTGGGGAAGTAACGCATCACCGTACTCGAACGCGTTTGTCATGAACCGGCTCACAGCACCCAAGTAAGCGTCACCAACTTCGTAACGGAATATAAACTGTTTGTACCGAGTAAGACGTGAAAAAGTGGAAACGGGACAAGGCATACGCACCAAGAGAGATTCTGATAGCGTCAGCACTTCATCTTTAGTCAAGTAACCGTCTTTGTTTTTGTCATGAAGATTGAAGAACCATTCAATGTTTTCCATTAGATCGTTGAACATTACGCCATCCATGCCTGATACGAGGTCCTACATAACGGATGACACCATCATGGGTCCACGCTATTGGATTGATTGACAAGGGCAGACACACCTGGAATGACAACGCTCCCCTGCATGACGTATCCCAAAAGAAGAAAAGCCGGTCAATGAATTCGTGTTCCGCGACCTCCCGATCGACACGTCGCTGCGACAGAAAACTGCCAGTCAGAATGGCCCGAACAGGGCGAAGACCTTTGGACATACCGTTAAACCGTTCATGACAATCTTCTCATCCCGTGCCCACGTAGCCACTTCACTCATGAAAAACTGGAACGTACGTAATCCGATCCGTGTTTCTGGTTTCTCCTCATGTCCCTCATTAGTAGTAAACAATGATGGAGGTGGGGCAGCTGCGGGAGGTGGTGGCACGATGCACATGGCTTTATACAATGCATCATAGATGAACCCGGCCTGTTCCTTGCTGAACCGCCCAAGGGACTTTAGATTGCGAATGGCTGCTCGCTTTGAAAAACTTTCAATGTTGTGTATAATTTCGTTCCTGAATCGTTTCCTCTCCGAGTGGATCATCTCATCCGTGATCACGGAGAACTCACGGAACGAGATGAGTAGGAGCTCTTGGAACCGTGTTATAGCGCGTGCCCGTGGATCACTCGACTTGGGGTGTGCTGATTGATCGAGAGAGGCAAAGTATTCCCTCATAACGCTATCCAACGTGTTAACACTTTGATGAAGTGAAGACGACATCTATTTACGTACTTGAGGAAACCTCCGTCATCTTGAACCTGCAACAGTTTCTCTCCGTTGATTTTCAAGATTGCTGTATTACACAAGCGTTGTCAGCAATGAGATATACCATATACACGGACCAGACCTAGTCTGTAGATCGGCACCGTTATATGAGAAAAGCACGAGTGAGAGACTGAGCTCACGCTACTTGAAACAGGACTTTAGGTCCCATGCACAAGAAACAGTCAACTATTCGGAAAGCGAAGACCATTGGCATGCTGTTGATATACCTGGCGAAAGACCATCAACTGATGAGATCCAAGATGTGGCGATACCAACCACGTACAGGCTCAGGAACCATGGCAGCGATGCAACGGACAGCTGCACATCGACTATTGCAAAATGATCATGAATCATGGGTAGACACCGCGCAACCAATGATTCGAAAACTCTTTGGTCGAGTAGTGTTCCGTGCATAGAAGGTCTGTTACAGTCACGTAGTCAGAGCAGTTATTCAACGGTGTAAGTTATCGACAAACGAGTAATAGGCTGGAAGCAGTCGGTCGCAGAGAACTTCCAGAAGCCAGAAAGCTTGCTCCTCTGACATATATCTGTGTATGGTGAGTTGATAACGGGGCGCGTGGAATGAAATGCTTGATACCCACATGAGAATGGCCGCTGCAAGAATATTCATTGCCTATCAAATATGTCAGAAACATTTGAACGATTTTTTGCATGTAACTGACTTGACAATAACCAAGTTCAGGGTTCTTAAATGAGTATGCTTGTAGCACACGACGAAGAGCAGCGATGCCTTCTTCCGATTGGTACCCAGCATATTCTGGCAGACTTCGGTGAAGATCCTTTTCAATATCTTCAGTGCTAGTACTTGTCCTTCCCTTGTGTTCCTCTAGTAGACGTTCATAGTAACCTGGATTGGCGAAACGCAGGTAGATCGAGCCCGACAATGTTTCCCATATGTCTCCTCGAAGTCGATTTGGTAGACCAACTTGAACTAGCCTTGTACACTGGGGGTAACGCAGTAGCGTCAAGTTTCGGCCGTGAGCTAGAGTTGCTTCCATCAAGCGTCTTTCTCAAGACATGAAAATACGCACCTCGTAGATATGTTGTCCATAGTTTGATCTTTGAAGCCTCCCGTAGTCTATAATTGTCTAAGAAGCGGAACCTTCCATAAATCTCAAAACATACTTTTTAGGATCCCCAGGGAACTTGAAACGGAGTCCAAGTCCACCATGATATGGACGCTCTTGAGGTAGAGTGCCCCCCTTCTCTTGGTTGATAAGGCTGCCATCCTCACGTTCATTGTCAGCAACATTTGATGATGTTGATATGAGCGCTTCAGAGTAACACGTCTTCACGAATGACTTGACTGCCTTCATCTGCCCTTTCTGCAACTCTATTTTCAATGCATCTCGAAGGACGGAGCAAAAGGCATCTGCAGTTGGGCGTAAGGAGGTGAGTTGGACGACCTAAAAGCCGATTAATGAAATAGATTTTACGCAATGGATAATGAGGTACATACAATCCTCATTCCATGCCAGGTGGATATACTGAGCGCATATATTCCAGCACGCGCGTTCAGTCTTTCCACACGGCGCACCGTCGCAAGGGGTATCGTGAATCTAACTGATTTGCGATCTAAGGATGCGAATGAAAGATACGGAGGCATGATGTAGAGCTTTCCCGCCTGTAAACGGTTCACATAGTCAGAAAGACTAGCAATCTGTTACTCTTCACAAAGAAAGCTCACGTATGATTCTTCCTCTGCGTCTCCCAATGTCAGAACAGCACTAATATCCATATTTTCTACATCTTGGGCAGTGCTGTTTGACGCGGAATCCGGAGAAGCTGTTGGCGGAATTGAGAAGTAGATTTGAGTGAATTGTTCCTTTGTTGGCTCTCTAAAGTTGCGCAGAGCCGTGGAGATCATGTTGATCTCTTGAGATTGAGCGTTTGTTGATGAGATGGACGGCGTTGAGTGCGGTGCAGGTCTGAGCACTGCCGACGTTTGGCTCAAAGGCTCTAATAATATAGCTCTTGCCTTTTCTGGAAATGGACACCCTCCGTTTCGCCATCAGACTCACAACTTGTTCTGTATCCACGACAATCCTGCAGTCCGATTATACCGCATACAGCCAGAAATAAAGACACAAAGACTGACAACAGGTTTGAATAGTTCATTCGCAGGGGTTCCTGACATGGTGTAAGCACCCAGGATTCAGTACTTCAGTACACATTTTGACTTGCATTTTGACCGAACAAATCTGCATTGAGAATCCCTGATTCTTGATTGATACCAAGCTGTATTTCATGACGTAGACATTAGCGTCGTATTTTGAGTGACTATTGTTCCACTCAATAAGTTCACCACATGCTAATATGATGCAATAAATGCAGGCACGGCGATTACCACCACCACTGAAAAAGTGGCAACTGTCCCCAATAATCCAGCAACTACAATTGATTATTACTGTATAGTGAGGCTCAGTGGTTTATGCTCACCATACGCCAAGCGATCCTACGGCCAAAAGGATTTTTTCCACCTGCCGTTCAACAGACTTGAAACCTCAAGGTCTTCAATCACAATAACAACACGAGACATCTTCAAAGACATTTCGCTAGATTATGATTCTCGCGTCGACAGCAAAGCGATGCTCTGATCGCATTTACCAGTGCCCACAAATCTGCCTAATGCAGTTTTTGTGTGGCTACGGTATATTGCCGTTATAAAAGGCAGATGTAGAACTGGGTCATCATCAGTTCAGATCAACATTGGTTCAGAGTTCGTTTCCCGCCCAGTCTTCCAACTATATTGCTCACGCCTTTCGACAGCAGTATGTTGCTTGCTGTTGATCAGCACAATGATATCCGGCCGCTAGTAACCTGGACTATTAACGTCTCCGAAAATTTTCGATGCACTCTAGCTAATTGCCAGCATCTGCAACCTCCCAATCATGTTTGTGGATCCAATAACGTTCCATCAGCTCGAAGACGAAGACGACGGTGGAGAAAGAAGCGAAAAATTTCCCGCATCCCCCTCACCCTGCGTGGATGTTCAAGCAATTTGGCAAAGAACCTTGAGTCTGAGCAAGAAACGTCTGGAGCTCCGTGCCAGAATCCAGGCAAGAGGCGTCGCATCAGCTACAGGGTTGTGCTCATTCTCCCATGTAAATTTCGTCTGAAAACGAGCCCCAAGGAAGCGTTCACTCGCATCGTCCGGAGGGCAAAAATGCCAATGCCTTCAGTTGTTTTGGTATCATGTAATCCTGCTCGGAATGAGCTGGACGTTGACTTTGTGGACAAAGATTCGAAATGTCGCTTCTTGTCTAAGTGGCGTGGCATCCCAAAGACCAGGAGACTTCAGAAAGTGAAGTGTGTATCTGTTTGATTTGCACTGGGCTTCTTGTACCATTGTATGGTATGTCTTTGTTGTTGGGCTGGTAGTTACACGACAATTGTGATTAAAAGCTTGCATGTTGATCATGCTTATATTTTGCTAAATGGAAGATGCCTTACACCAAGGTAAAAATGACTGACTGACGGGCAGTACGAAGGAGTGTGAGGCACTTCGAATCTACCAGCCCGGGAGTATAAAAAGGGTAACCAGTAGCCCACCGCGAGGGTCGAACTCGCAGCCTTCAGATTGCCTAAGCCATAAGAGTCTGACGCTCTATCCGATTGAGCTAGGCGGGCACATGGGAAATTATTTCTGGTAAAACTATCAATGATGGATTATAGATGCAACTGCCATGCCAGTGATTCGAGCCTTGCACGAACGCCATCGCATAACGTTCACTGGTAATGATCACAAAGAATAGTCTACATTACAACCCTATGATACGATACTGTTTGCACATTGCCGCATGACTGCATGTGTATGCCTGATGCCCTCGAGCGTTGTCCGAAACTCAAGGACGCGGCACATTTATCATTAAAGCTAATATGAATCAATGAGCTGATCATCGGGTTTCTGTTTGAAGCGTTCTCGTTACGGCGGCGAAATGCTGTTGGTCAGAAGGTAGTTGGTGCCAAGTTACACTTACTATGCGCATGATGCCTTGGATATGAAAGCTCGTGCACATGCATCATGCGTTCTTGGTTTTCTAGATGCAGATTAGAAAGGTTATTGATTGGCAGAACTGGGTGCTAGTAACTGTCACGGATCTCAAGCTGGGCAGAGGCTTGGAGTTGCATACAGTGAAACCAACAGGCCCTTGATAGCTTGCCATATGTAGCTTGAACGTATATACTGCTCCGACGTGAAGGATACCGCCAGGTGCAGGAGTCTCGAGGCTCCCAAAAAGGAAACTACCATCACATACTAACTTTCCCACACTCCTCAAGCCCATCCGCCCGACCCGCCCGACCATCGACACGACAATCAAGAAGACGACGGAATGGTAAGTCCCATTACTTCTGTTTCTTGGGATAGCGGTGCGGCTGGATGTGTTTTGTGAGGGAGAGAGGGAAAAATGGGCAGGATTTGGGATGGATGAACGGATGGTAATATGGATGAGGCAGATATGTGAGCTGGGATTGGCCATTGGGATGAATGTTGTTCGAGAGTGCGCGGGTTAACGGAGTGGTTTTTGGGCATTATATGCGATTATGTTCATTGTGCTGACTGGCCGTTATTTTCATGGTTCTCTGTGCTGCAATAGACAAAGGGTGAGTTTCCTTCGTCTTTACACACACAATCACAACGCTGATCTCGCGCTCTGTGTAGGTACCTCATCCTTCGGGTGCGTCCACGTTCCTTTAGTTTAGTTTGGGAGACATCCAGAGCGGAGGGGATTAACGCATTTCGACGTATAGTAAGCGACACACAAAGTCCCACACGCTCTGCAGGCGTTGCGGCAACCGCGCCTTCCACAGGCAACACAAAAGTGCGTTTGATGTTCTTACTAGAGTTTCTTTGAGCGCTGACGGGGTGCCTTTTTTTTTTTTTAATGAATTGCTATCGCTCTACCAAAAAACCCGCCAATCATCTATCGACTACTACTATTTCCCTCATCTCATCCATTGAAACTGAAACTCGAATCAATTTGGGAATTGCGCGATGGATGTGATCGTGGCTGGATGGGATGTGATGCAGCCTGCGCTCAATGCGGATACCCGTCGGCCAAGATGAGGTCGTATGAATGGGGTCAGAAAGCCAAGCGCAGAAAGACGACTGGCACTGGTAGAATGAAGTACCTCAAACACGTGTCGAGGAGATTCAAAAATGGATTCAGGTGGGTGAACCGTGCGCGTTTCTTGTTCTCGTTTCATGTCATTTTTTCATCTTATCTTGCGATCTGTGCGACTTGTATGTGTGCTGACGGTTGTTTGCTTTTTTTCTTTCCTGGTTTGAATTTGGAATGGGCGTTGAACAGAGAAAACACGGTAGCGAAGAAGACGGTCAAGAAGACAGCCGAGGCATGAACGATAGGAGGCGAGGAGGGTTTCCTTGTCTTTTCCACCGTTTGTCAGTGTATGTGCCCCACGTACATAGCCGGATTTATGTTTTTTTTGGGGCTGCCATCTCCAGCCTCTCATCTTGCCCTCTATTGTCGATCTGTAACAGTTCTGTGATCTGTGCGGTCGTTGCCATGCAAAATACATGCTGCTCTATGTCACGCCATGCATGTAAATAAAAGTTTCTAAAAAGGGTCCGCTCTGTGATGGCGTGGGGAATGCGCTGTGATAAGATGGAGGTATTTCAGGCAGGTTATACTCCGGATACACATTATAGGCGTATTATCCTCATATTGCCTCAGCGATCCCAATCCCAAATCCCAAATCTGCTGGATTGCCGGTTTGCCGCCCCATTCGATCACCTTGCCTCTTTCGATTCTAGTCAACTGCACTCGGATTTGCTGTCACGCAGTCTCAAGATCTCACGTGCCGTCCCACCATAGACTAGCGTTGTGTGGGCGAGAGAGATATTACTGTTGCCAACGTACAACCTGCAGGGTGATAAGATATGAATGCTGTAGAGACGGCAGCTATCATATAAGATTTCCCGCGACGTCCTCTGTAGGTAATGTATTCGGAGTGGCCAGGGTTGCTGGATGTGAGAACATCTGTCAAAGGTTTTAGTGCGGAAAAAAAAAAGAATATGTGTCACGTCATGGTTGGATCTGTATCAGTATCTATGGTGTTGGAACTCTAAGTGGTTGTTGACTGGCGCTGAACGTTATCGAGTGCCGTTGTGGCTCGTTCAGTCTAGCCTGTGGCAGTTGTGAATCTTGCACACGATGCGGGACCATTTTGTCTTCTACACTGCTCTAGACAGAGGGTGTCGCGAAGGTGGGATCGCCTTGTTACTGAAACGCTGGAAAATCTAACCCTTCTAACCCCTGGTGTCCCTGAGCGTTGTGCAAAATTACAATCGAGCTGTGAGCTGGGTAGTTTGAGTTTAGATATTGCCTGGATGCAGATGAGAGGTGTTGCGTTGCGGTATAAACTGTGGTGGCAGCGGTATCTGTGACAAACTGCTGTGCTGTGATTGGCTGGGAATAAGCGGGCGGGTGTTATCTTGTCGCTTTTATCTCACACTCTCGTCCGCTTTCTTGCTTTCCAACTTTGCCCCGCTCTCAATCCAACCTCCATTCAGCAACTCGCTCCTCATCGTCACACACGACGTACTCGACCTCTTCAACATCGTTCTCAGCAGCTGTCGCTCTTAATTTTCTCTACTTTCATCTCCTAATAGCCTCCGCTCCGTTACCTTCTCTGGCTAATATCTCTAAACAACCCACACACATCCCTCCCGTCTTCCCGCTGTTCAATTTATTTCGGTCACAAAAATGTCTCCAGTCGTCGTGGAACAGTCCCCCCTCATGAGTGTCCACAGCGCTCTAACGCGTATGCAACAATTCAAGACAAACTCTCCTTCGGACGACTCGTTGTCACCCATCGAGTCGCGTTCATCAGGTGAAATTTTTCCCTTCCCCTACATCACTCATCTCCCTGACCCTTATTCTCTTTTCACACACAAAAACAGTAAATGGAAATGCAACCACAGCGGCGCCTAATTGCTCGGAAGATCTCGGTCTCTCAGCCAACCGCACCAGTACCCCTGCCCCCCGCATGCCGACCTGTGCCAACTGCGGCACCCAGTCCACTCCACTCTGGAGGAGAGACTCTGACGGCAATACCATCTGCAACGCTTGCGGTAAGTGCTAGTCATCCGTTTCATCTCGTCTTCGCCAATCGCCACGCGCCACCGGCTCGATCAAGTGTGACTGCGATACACGTGTCGACTCGTGTTGCGTGCATTTATGCCTAACACACGCCAAGATATGCCTGTTGGGGCCTCACTTCCGTTGTGTGTGTGCATGCGCGCGTGTCTGTGTGCCCTGCGTTTTGTTCTCTATCACTCAATCTGCTAGGGCAATCACACTATCTGATCCACATGCGTCTGGCGTGTAAAGCAACATGCATCATCCTATCCTAATTGATTTCGTTGTACAATACATCAGTCTCTATCTTGCTTCGTCAGGACCCGGAACTCTGCCACTAGCTAGCGACGATACCGCACTCTTTCATGCAGACACCACACGCACGACATCATCGTCCGCACCGTGCTACAGGGGTCTTGGTTCCTCATCATGCCCAGATTTCCCTCTAACTTGCTTCGTATCATACGCTTACCTTCCATCCGTCTCCCTCGTTTTCCATCACTTTCCTTCTTCCCCACTCTTCCTCCCTCTTAATCCTGCTCCATCTCTTCCCCCTTAACGTGTGCTGGTCACCAACTGACGCTTCCTCCATAATCCAGGTCTTTATCAAAAATCTCGAAACATGCCTCGACCCCCTTCACTCGGCCGTACACCACCTCCACCTGCTCCAACCTCAAACTCCAATTCTGCCACAACCAATCTGTCGCCATTTGCACCTACATCGGCAAACAATGCTTGTGGAAAGGATCAAAATACATCATCCTCAACCGTCAAGCAGTCTCCCACGGCTTCTTCAAAAACTCTCGCCGCCGCTTCTGCGAGCGCTAGTGGAGGAACGTGCCCCGGTGATGGGCGGTGCGATGGCACCGGCGGAACGTCAGCCTGTTCAGGATGTCCAACCTACAACAACGCCCTCGCCGTCTCGGCACGGATGGAGCTCGAACAGCCGATGAAAGGCGGCGCCGATGGCTCGCAATCCATGGGTCAGCCTGGACCTGGCTCGCCCAGTACACACGCTACGGTTGATCACTCGTCGCCCAACGCAAACGAAAGCGATGCGAGCATGAGTGCGGGCGGGGCGGGCGCTGGACGAAAGGTCAGGGCTGCAGTTGGGGCGCTGTGCTGCGCCAACTGTTCAACGAGCACGACACCTCTGTGGCGAAGAGACGATGTAGGGAATAATATCTGTAATGCTTGTGGTGAGTGTCGCGAATTTTCTTGTCTTCATTTTCATGGATTGTCGGGTTGGATTGTTCACCTTTGGGATATGAACCTGGGAGTGCCGACGCAAACGTTCTTCCGGCACTCCTTCCATCTTATCCGATGGTGTTCGATACCCAGCTTGTATCTGTCCATCTTCCCCTATTCTTAAGCGTCCAATTTTCTCCATGCTCAAGCCACGGTTGCTGATCATTCGTATGATTCGATCATCAGGGTTATACTTCAAGTTACATGGCACGCACAGGCCCAACTCGATGAAAAAGACGGTGATTAAGCGACGTAAACGTGTGCCTGCGGCTGCAGGAGTCAATACCAGCCCAGGCAGCTCACGTTTAAGTGATCAGGCTGCGGCGGAAGCACTTGTTTCCGTGGGAAGACTTGCCAGTGGAAACGCAGGAGTTGAGGAGAGCGAAGGTGAAGTGGAGCAGCCGAGGCGAAAGCGCGCTAGGAGAGGAGCCAAGCAGACTGTTAGTCGTCAGGAGAAGGAAGACGAGGATGTGTATATGGAGAATGTGGATGAAGAAGATGGGAGGAATTTGAGAGGCAAGAGAGGTGGTGGGTCGAACGGAAACGCGTGGGTTGACGGTGCGGGCAATAGGTCTGTATCGCCCCAGCATGCTCAGCAGCGGTCGGGAACGCCGAGAGGTCAAGAGTACTTGACCCACTTGCAGCGGATAGGTGCTAGTGTCCCAAGTCCGTTCCCCCCTGGTACCGGCTCGCCTCATCCTCATGGCGAATTTGCCTTGCCACCTTTGGCTGCGTTGAATGGAGCCCCGTTTAGTCTAGATGCAGCGGGTAGGGCGGCCTTTGCAGGTTTGTTGAACGCTGGTGTACGGGCAGAGTTTGTTGGCCAGTCTAGTTATGTGAGGTCTGGCTCGAATGCTCCCAGTCGAACGCACTCTCCGCTCGGCCATGGCGCAGGTACAGGTTACGTGCTCCCACCACCTCACGGTGCGGGACAATTCTACCATCCGGCTATTCCTGGTGCGGGCGACATGACTAACATGTTGTCGATGGGTCTCGGCGCGGCATTGGGTATTCCGACTATCATCGAGTTGGAGAGGCACTACCTGGAGTTGCAGGAGCAAAAGCGTAAGTATGAGGAGTTGGCGGAGAAGACGGAGAGACTAATGGTTGGTATGAAGAGGGCCATGGAGGAGATGAAGGGTGCGTCAGTCGGGCCTAGTCAGGGATCGCCCGTGCCACAAGCAGGTCAGGCACAGCAACAATCGCAACCTCAGCCGCAACAGCAATCGTCTTCGTCGGTGTCGGTGCCTGCGCAGGGTCAAGCAGGTCATGCGTCGCCGAGCCAGCCAGGTGCGCCGACTCCGTCGTCGACCAAGGCTCAGCAGGGCTCTTCGGCTGAGGCTTCAGCTATACCTATTACGCGTGGCGGTGATCGGGAACGCGCGAGGGAGAGTGTATGGCCTGTCTCTGATTCAGCTTCACGCGATTGAGGTCATGATTGGAAGGGACGAGTGAATCATGTGCCATCCGTCTGCGGTCAGCGGTCACCGTTGTCAACCCTTTCTTGCTTATCCACCCGGCTGTCTCGCTTGGAATAGCAGGGTGTACGTTGACGTTGCCTAGTAAGCGCCATTCCTCTTTCATTTCCCCCTTCATGTTGTCTTTGTTTCTTGGTGTGCATGGATGTTTTTTTCGTTGTGTTTTCTTCCGTACCCTAGCTCTTGGTTTTCCCCTTTTCTTTCTCTCCTAGTTCTTGACATTGGTTTCGACATCATGTATGTCTGTTGTTGTGTCGTGCACGCAGGCTGGGGTTCTCGAAACCGCCTTGGCTTTGCTCTTTTCTGTCCGCCCTTTTCCCCGCTCGCATTTTATAATTCATACATCGTTTAATATTGTTCCTCTTTCTTCCCCGTCTCTTGTTTTATGGTTCAACGTTCATTTTCAGTGTTTCTTTTTGCATATGGTTCTGTATATATAGGTATTCCTCGCGCTTTCTCCGCTCTATTATTGGATTCATGTCTCTCTTGTGCTACCGCGCCGCCCCGTCGTTGGCTAGCCAAACTCGCTAGCTATTATCTGACTATAATATATGCAGTGTTTGTTGGATGTGGGAGGGAAAGAGCGGTTTCGGCTTAGTTTGTCACTTGTAACCAGATTTTTTCGAACTTGGCATTTTATTGTTTATCTTTTTCTCGCTTGAAAGTAATTTTTTTTTTTTTTTTTTGACCTAGATAGTTATATTAATGCTAACCGTACGGTTTACAATGGCAGTGCGAAATGAAAGGAGAAAATTGTAGCTAAGTGAGGTGAAAACCTGATGTTGTTGAATGCTTGGATGGGTATATTGTGGTACGCGTGGTGGCTCATCATCTCTACAATCCTCAAAGGTGAAGGCTGTAGGGTTGAGCTTAGTGAACTGTTTGAAGCGCTTCAAAAAGAAAGGGATCTGATATGAAAAGGAAAAATTGTACTTAGGGCACTGTGAAATAACATGTAATCTGTCCTGAATGACTGGGCAAGTCTTGCAAGTACCGTCGGCTCCTCAATGAAATCTGTTCCTGTATTCCCTGGTGGGTGCATGGTTGGTGAAGGCATGCACAAATTGTGAGTACCATTGGTTATTGTCATCAAACATTTTGATGAAGCGTCGTCTGTGACATGGGTTCTGTTGTAGCATCTTGCCATCGTGAAGTGGCCAAGTATTATGTCTGTATGTCTTGAACTGCCATAATATGTTCCATTTGTGGAAAATTAATTTGGTGAGATCACAGCGTCGCTCGTAATAGTCTTTGGGCATGGAGACGTGTGCTCTGGCTGAGTCAATAGCTTTGTCTATAGCTTCATTTCCTGCTACTCCAGCATGTCCTGGGCACCATTGGAGGGTGAGGTGGTTGTGGCTGGATTGTAACCACACCCTGGCAGAAATGTTGGCATGAATGGAGGCTTCGTGGTATTGATGCTTGTGAAGTGTTAAGATTGACTGCAAGGTGCTCTTGCTGTCACATGTGAGGATGATGTGGCCAGTGAGGTATTGAGCGATATAGTGGATGGCTTCTTCAAGGCCATGAATCTCAGCACAGAAGGAAGAAGCACTGCTGCAAGGGAATTTATGGCTGTGTTGGGTTGATGGGCATACATATCCCGCAGAACCAGCTCCATCTTTGATGGAGCTGTCGGAATAGACAGTGGTGGCAGCTTCAAGTGACTGTTTTAACTCCTCAAGCCATGAATCATAGAGCGAGGTTCCCTTCTTGGGGTGGTGAGTGTGAATGACTAGGTTTGTCATGTCCTGTGCGCGGTTGCCTCGTATGAGTGACAGGTGATCGGGTATGGGGAAGCCTATGTCCAGTTTAGCTTCATGGAAAGCACGTTGAATGGTGTAGCACTGAGACTTGCGTCGACACTGGATGATGTGAGGTGACTGGAGTATTGCTTTAGCGACATGGTTGTCACGAAGGGTGTGGATGCGCACTAAGGCCAGAGATACAAGGCAGTGAACTGCGAGTTTGATGGGTGGGATGCCTGAAAGGTATTCCATAGGGCCAATCGGCGAAGTACGGAAGGTGCCAGTGATGAATCTCAATGTGAGATTCTGAGTAACTTGGAGTTTGCCAAGATGTTTGTTGGCACTGCGGAGTCCAGGCTGGAACCACAATGCCACACCGTAGGTCATGATGGGGAAGGCAATCGCCCTGTACAGTAGAGATTTCATCGAGGGGGGGAGGCCTCACATAGAGTTACCCAGCATTCTAAAAGAGAGAAGAGAAGAGTATGCTTTATTAGTGTAGAACTGTATGTGATGAGAAAAAGAAAGGGACTGATCAAAAAAGAAACCTAAATATTGAAGAATGTCATTGTTTTTTAAGGTTTTTTCCCCTATTGTAATTGTGGAGGGGTGGGGGTAGTGCCATTTGCCGAAGAGGAGGGTACAAAAAGGCTGAAAGACGCGCATTCTTGATTGATATGTTTGGCGAGGATTTTAGTGAAGAGCTTTCCAAGCGTGTTGAGGAGTGCAATTGGGCGGTACATCTTGGTGGTGTCGTAATGCGCTTTGTTGGGCTTGGGGATGGCGACACTGTATGACTCTTTGAAGGCTGAGGGCCAGACACCTGTGTCTAAAATGTCATTATAGAGGTTAGTGAGAGAGTGGAGGAATGTATTGTCATCAACAAGATGTTTCAAATGATACCAGGTTAAGTGGTCGGGACCAGGGGCAGAGACGTTTGAGCACAGAGCAAGTGTGTCTTGAATTTCTGTGTTAGAGATGTTGAATATTGTGCGTTCCAGCCTGCTAGGGATATCTTGTACTATGCTATCGTCAATATCTCCACATGTGGTCTCACAGTATTGTGTGTGGAGGGTGTCCCACAGCTCTTCCAGTGATTGAATAGGTGCATTTTGACAGTTCTTAATTGAAGCTAGAGGTGGGGGTCATCTAGCGCGAGTCCATTGGACCGCTTCCCATGGTTTGTTGCTGTTGGCCATGTTTTGCAAGGCATCATTGTAGAATTTTTGTTTGGCATCTTTTACCTCGCGCTTGAACAAATTGGATGCATGTTGGACATCATTCTGGTTTCCAGAGAGTCTTGATTCTAGAAGGTTGTTGTAAGCATTAGCAGTACTGTCATTCCACCATAGCATCTTGTTGCAGTTGGAAACTGCTGTGGCATGATGATGCCACTGGGTGGTGATGATATCGCGCAGTTTGGAGGCGCTGCTTTCAGGGTCGTTTTCCTTATACCACCTAGTGTTTAAGACATTGCTGAGGAAAGATGCCTCTTCTTCAGAGTCTTTCTTGATCCGTAATTTAAAGTCCCATTTTTCCTGCCATGGGATGGACCATTTGAGTAGGTGATGATTGCTGAGTACAAAGTCTGAAGTGGGGAGTAGAAAGCTTGAGGTGTTGGGGTCAAGGCACTCTTTGATGAATACCAGATTGATGACTGAGGGTTGGGAGCCAGGTTTCTTCCATGTGGGTATGAAGTCGTTGTCCAGGAGTTGAAGTTGGGCTGATAGCATACAGTCCAGAATGTGCTGTCTGTCCAGGGTGGGGGGGCAAGTGTCCCATGCCGGGTGATGGGCATTGAAGTCACCGGCGATGATGTCTGCCGATGTGTTGATGAGTTCTATAACACTGTCAGTGGGTTTGTGAGAGAGAGTGAGTGTCTCATTAGTATGTGTGGTGAGTTGAATGGTAAGTATATTGTAATGGATATATGGTTTGACAAAAATAAAGAATGTGTCGAGCATAGATTTGCAGATAAAGATTGCGACTTGCGATTCTTCCATATTGTGGTATATTGCCGTCCAATTGGGGTGGGCAGGGATGTCAAAGATGTCTTCCCCGAGTTTGGATTTGGAGCTGGCAATGGATTTGATTTTGTATCGGGGAATTTCTTGGGTAAACAGGATGTCGATGTCAGAGTTGTGTTCAAGGATCATGTGGACATTGGCAATGTTTTTGAGAACATTGTGGGATGCTAGAATAAATTGTTCAGACATGAAGGGTGAGCTTGGATCTCTGTCAAGGCGATTAACCTCGAAGAGAACTAGGGCGGTTGAAAGTAGTCAAGGG
>JNHW02000176.1:0-20056 GCA_001691775.3 Amanita inopinata Kibby_2008
CTGCATTTTTCAAGCAGTTCATCAATTGATGTTCGCGAGAATGATGGATTTACAAACCATGACACGCCCAGTAGATCCACTTTCCGCGTCCTTCGCGCATCACATCCTCAGGTCCTGATTGTATATCGGTGCCCTGAAAAGTTCTGCCTTGTTGACGACCGACAGTAGAAGACTTGAAAGTAGCGTGGTATCACCGATACAAAACAACGTCGCGGATATTCAATGATGTTGCTGATGCGAAATGGTTACCAGGACCGTGGAAATGTGCGAATCAACAAAGACGCGCCTGAACGCGTCGTGAGCCAAACAAAGACAAATAATGCCGTTATATATAAAAATTCCCACCTGCTTGCATGAGATCCTTCCAACTTTCCCCACAACCACCACGAACAATCAATTCTCTCCCCTCTTCAGCGGTACCCAACGTCTAGTCTAAGTCCAGATGGCACCTAAACCTGCTTCCACTGCTGGCAAAGCGCCTGCGTCTACCGCGTCAAAGGCACCTGCAAAAACCACTGAGGCTGCCAAGGCAGCCAAAAAGACTTCCAAAGCTGCAGCACCAGCAGAGGGTGAGAAGAAGAAGAGGAAGAAGATGAGAAAGGAAACCTACTCTTCGTATATCTACAAGGGTGAATAACATCTCAGCAATCCATCCAATTTACGTGGCTAATCATTCTATCTACGCGACTCTTAGTCCTCAAGCAGGTCCATCCCGACACTGGTATCTCCAATAAGGCGATGGCTATTTTGAACTCGTTTGTGAATGACATCTTTGAAAGAATTGCTACGGAAGCATCTAGTACGTGCCCCATCGACTGTGAATAAGGGTTGCTATTGAATGTCGTCTTTGTCAGAACTTGCTGCATATTCGAAAAAGTCAACAATCTCATCTCGTGAGATTCAGACGGCCGTGCGGTTAATCCTACCAGGTGAACTGGCTAAGCATGCTATTTCTGAGGGTACCAAGTCGGTGACTAGTGAGTAGCGTTGAACGATTGCAACTGGATATGTTCTGATTGAATGTCTAGAATTCTCATCGGCTGGCGCCAAGTAACGAATGTTGTCCTTTCTTCTGTCTGTACACCAGTGTATTCATTAATCTATATCTTCTGTATTGTTGCTGTTACACCGTGTTTCGTACTGTGATAGTTTCGACTCTGGTAATGGCAAGGTGCTATTCTGGCAATCATAATCATAATTCACGGAGAACATAAGTGGTCAATCCTTCAAATTGGTGTAGTTTAAGATGCTGATTGATGCGATGCTTTTTCGGTCGCCACTTGGCCATTACAATATTTGTTGATTGACAATGTGAGACAATCCAGTTGCGACATTCGCGAATCGCTGGATGTCTGACTTGCGCTGCTCGAAAAATGTAATGTCGGTAACTGGAATCGAACCAGTGGCTTTCTCAGAATTGTTAACCCCAGCCGCACCAACGGTATCCACCCCTGCAAGACTCAGTCTGCCCTACTTATGTGCTTTCTGTAGCTCTCCGATTGGCCCACTCAGGTAAGAGGATGATATGGGTACAGGCAACAGAGGCCAGAGGCTGTTGGTGCTGAAACACTGAAAGTGGCGGTGATGGCTCGGCTTTCCCACCCAGTACTTAAACAAATTAAACGCGATGTTCATATACAAGTCGATGTCAATGTTACTGACGCTAAAGTCAAGACATAGGGCAAGCTCAATTAGATGCAATAGCCTTCTGTTAAAGGGAAGTACGGACGATGTCATGTGGCCATCATGTGCATAACAGGTAAGCGTGGAATCGTTTTTTTTATTATCAGTACTTGGCAGATCTTCAAAGTCAGGGACTCGACAGCAACGTTGATTAAAATGACTGCATTTCAAAACACGACAGACACAGACAACAAACATGAAGTACAAAACGAGACCATCTATCTATTTGTTCCCAAAGAAAACCAGTCATGTCGAGGCTACTATTTAAGCCACCCATGTGACCATACCGTAGACGTAGTTCGAGCCTGGGTGCATTGCAAAATTCAGTCATTTCAGCAAGATGGAATGCACAACACTCACTGAACGGGAGTCCGACATTGGCCGCTTCCTTACCAACATCCATGGATTGCATGAGTGTAGCCGATCCGGGGCCATTCAAAGTGAAGACTTCAACGGACGTCGTGTTCGCGGCCAACACATACAAGTGGCTGAGATGCAACGTTAAAACAATGATTTGGGATCGTAAGGCCCAACGACGTACTCTGGTTGTCCGGGTATGGAGACAATGCTGATATCCATGTTTCCAGCGTACTGTCCAGTGGGGTAGTTCTGCCATATTTTTAGCGTCAGTTGATCAATAAACCTTTCATGGCTATCACATACGTTGACAACCGTTACAGCCAAGGTAGTCGGGTCAATGTGGATCTCGTCAATGCGTGCGGGGAAGTCAGACAAATAGTAGTTGCCGGTTCCGGGACTATACTCGGTCCAGCAGATCGTTGCCGATCCAGCTACCTTGACTTCTTGCACGGACACCGTGAGCGAATTTGGGTTCCAGACATCGACTCCGAAAGCACCATCCGCAGATAGGTAGGCGTCTGTGCCAACGATGTTCGTGACTGACCACGGCCATGTTCCTCCGGACAACTTGACAAATGTCGAGGACAGTGAGTTATCTGCGTTAACAGTCCATTCCGCCAAGAATCCGGGAGTGCCATTGGGAGATCCTTTGACAGCGGCAAGAAGCTTCCTGTTGTCGGGTGAGAACATGATTTGGCTGGCAGTGAAGTCCGGGCCAGTAGCAGGCGTCGTCTGACTGAGCCCGAGGGATCGCCTGGAACGGTGAATTGGAATAAGACCCTTTCTTGTGATGTGGAAGCAGCTGCGCCCCTCCTAGTCAAATTCAGGACTTGTTGAGAAGAAGAAGAATGCTTACCTGACGCCGTTCGCCCTGCCACCGTTCAAAGCGCAAGCGACAGTGCCTGCAGTGTTTATTGTGATGGATACTGGGTAACCTCCGCCACTGTGCATCGGAGCGCCAATCATAGTCAGTTCAGTGGGGTTTGTGGGGTTGATGGAAAACGCTGTGATGGAGTTCGAGCCAGCCTTTGGAGGAGGTCCATCGGTCAGGAAAGTCATTGAACGTGAAAACGGGAACTCACATTCGCAACGAGGACGACGTTGGTTGCCGTTGATTTGGCGACTGAGCCTTGACTGAACAGCGCATCGGCGGGTGTACCGAAGCTGTGAGCGCCAGTGCCTCCAGTGTAGTAGGCCTTGTTCAGGGTCTTTTTCCACGTCAGCAAGTTGCTCAAAACGACAGAGGACGATGGAATTTTGGAAGCTGAGTTTCATCTTTGCTTGTGAGATGTGATTGAAGCTTGAAGCTGGTTTTGGCCTCACCTTTTATACGCTTTCAACATGGGGGACTAACCGATCTGGTACATTGAGGTGTTGTCTGGTTCTCCATGTTTCCTTCAGATTTGGGCTCCCCATGACACGACTGCCAAGCATGCAATTCACGGTGCTTGGGGGAAGGGGAAGTGTTCGGTAACGGTCCCGCTGGGGATATCCCCGTTAAAGGATGCGTATAATGCTACGCACACAGGGTGTCGGTCGTGGATAGTTTAGCGTACTCCCAGGTATTCTACGGAGTAAGCTGAAGTGGTCTGTATAAACGAGTCTGTGTTTTAATGTTTCCTGATAAAGGTACAAACATACGAAAGCGAGTAACTTCATGCTCTTTCTTGACTCAAACTAAACCAGGTACGACGTGTTGTGTCTGTTAGCATCAGTAAAAATAA
Organism: Amanita inopinata Kibby_2008; assembly: GCA_001691775.3. Taxonomy (NCBI): domain Eukaryota; kingdom Fungi; phylum Basidiomycota; class Agaricomycetes; order Agaricales; family Amanitaceae; genus Amanita; species Amanita inopinata. Next base: position 3,768 of record JNHW02000176.1, read on the forward strand.
GCCATCATTTTTCCAAACTTAACTTCATTAATTAATGATAGATTCCGTTACTCCGTACTGTCTTGTAATCTGATAAGGTGTAGTTGTCGTCTGGCCGTGTAAATCCCTTTTCATTCAAGTTTGTATTGAGTTTCCTGCCGTGAGCGCCCAATGATCTCTGAACTATATATGGGAGTCACTGTGTGCACGAAACGTAGAGAACACTACAGTCGAATAGTCGCCAAGATATTCAGAGAAAAATCTTTTCGCAGACAATGTCAGCGGATATGCCTTCCCCGGTATGTAGGGCGTCGAAATCAATTTTCTGTGTGAATCTATTCTCAGGGCTGCCAAGTCAACGACTGCCGACTTATCACAAGGTACACCGACGGCAGCCTATTACTTTATATAGAAAAAAGATTGTCCCGGTCGAAATGGAATATGCGAAGGAAACACGGGTATTGCAGATCCTCAATCACACTGCGGTTGACTCGGAGTTGTCTTTATGTTCTCTGCATGAGACACATTCTCCCTCAACACCCAATAATTCTCGCAATCTTATACGTTGTTTCCGCCATATGTAACGATTATGGACATAACGTTACGTATATAAGAGCAGACCGCGAATTTTTTCGTGACTGTCATTAGAACTGCGAGGTTTGGGTACCGCCAACATATAAATACACCCTGCAGTTCACAGTATAAGTAAATTCAGTTAGTCCAGTGCACTTACGGGGCTTGTTGTTCCCTGCTTGAGCTTCTTAGTATTCATCGCTTCCGGAAAATGGCACCCGACAGTTCAGGTATGTCATAAGCGCTGAACGGTGCAGGTTACCAGTCCATTCCACGTTCTCATCAATCCCCGGTAAATCCTGCACACCTTTCATAATACGATACCGCGCATCATTCCGAAGTTGACATCGTATGCATGTGCTTCTATTTCTCAGGTTTAATTCTTGAAAAAACATGGGTGTGACGAGTGTTCATATTGTCTGCAAAAGCAAAAATTAGCTTGACCTTGTCAGAGGCACGTCGTAGGACACTGCTACTTTTCATTCCTTTCCGGTAGAAATAAGCACGACAGCCAGGTCGAGGTGAACATCGGCCGACGTGTTTCGAGGGAGTACTGGGCGCAGCGCAGATAGAAAGGTCAGGTACATAACGCGCCGGCTAACGAGGATTCGAGGGTTTCGCAGCCATCTTCGTTACCATCCGGGGTCCATCAGGTGTCAATTTCAATAAACGATGAATTGAATCGTCAGTTTCAATGGGATTCTCCTAGATTTCCCATGCCTGGAAATACGCCAGAGCGCGTGGTGTACGGGAAAGAGCGATGTCTCGGTTTCAGGATGGGATAGCCGTGTTCTTGACCGATGACCTCGTCGGTTTGGTCTCACAATAATTAATTCATTTTCTACCGGGTGATGAGACTTGAGCGAAATGATGTTGAGATGGTATGGAACGAGATATTGAAGGTCGTGTGGCATATGTATCTGCGTGGGCCAACGAATAGCAGCTTGGGTGCGCGGCAGTCCACAGAGACCGTAACCTGAGTCAGAGCGAGCCTCTTTTTCGAGCCAACGGCAATGTTCTTTAAGAGTTGCACGGTCATCATCATATCTCCATTTACCTAACCGCTGTGCCTGGGAAGAAGCGAGGCTAGAGAAATTCTTTCCCGTCATCCTTTCAAAGACGTCGCTGTCGTCGTCGGCGACAATAGCGCCCAGACGACATCCACCGTTCAGACGATGGACTCGCACATTCAAGAACACTCTCAGAAGGATATTCTATCATCTCTCTTTTCAGACAACGCCGCAGACTTTCAACAGCGGCCTGGGTCTGACCACCACCGACACCAACACCTTCAGCACCAGCATTCATCACAGGCTCGGTCTACGTTCCAGTTCTCTTCTTCTTTGCCATCGAGTCCTCAACATGCGCTTGGGCCGGGCGTATCACTGTCTGGGCAACAGCGATTATATCCTCATCACTCCCAACCCCAATCTCAGGCACAACCGCAGATAATGATGGACATGCTCGGAGAACTGATGCAGATGCCAGTGCAGGGCATAGAATCTACCTCCTCCGCAGCACCCGCTTTAGGTCCGGCAGTAGGAGGCCCGACATGCAACCCACAGCTACTGCTGCTTGACCACCAATTCAAGCTAACTCAGCTTCAACAACTTCAGCAGCTGCAGCAACAGATTTTTCAACAACAGGTAAGCATATATTGTTTACTTGGCTTCACAGACTGATATCCATCGCAATCTTTCAGATTGCACTCATTAGCGGTCAGCCTGGCAGTTTGTTCAGCGGCTCGTCGTCCCTGGAGTCTCAGCGTGATCAATCGTTCGCATTCAATGGCTTGCCCACCCCAGGTATGTAAACATGTATCGCATGAGTAGTACTATCGTTAAACCTTACACTTTTTCTGCAGCTGCATCCAGCGAGTTGCGTCCTCAACAGCAGCCACTGGATTTCATATCCCCGATTATTCTCAATAATCTGATGGAGAGTACGAACGGTGCTAACGCGGGATCCTTAAACCAGCACACCCATCACAGCCTGCCTAGCAGCCCTGCCATTTATGCAGCATCGGAAGGCATGGCTTCTGTGATCAACTCTCCCGCGATTCTCGGAGGCAGCAACAATCAGACGCGCCTCATCCAAGACTCAAACGGGTTCTCTTCGACGTCGGCATATGTTCACCCAGGTTCAATATCCGCTCCAGAATACATTGCATTCCACACCAGTCCTTCTCACAATGGTCTCTCTTCTACTGCAGATCTCGACCTTGACATCTCCCCCCTCACTAGTCCATGGCTCGGAGCTCAGCAGAATCACCACCAACGTCAACCACCGTCCTTCCAAACGCATTCCAGTCAAAACCAAACTCCTTCGCGTCAACCACAACAACAGCCGCAACAGCACTCGCAACTTTCTCTAGGACAACAGCCCTATCACTACTCTTCATCTCCCTCCCCGTCACACGAAGCTCCTCAATACCCATCTACGCCGCTTTCGGGTCCAATTACCACATCGGGTACAACAAATATCAATAGCAATAACAAAAGGAGTGCCTCTCCCATCTCGGCAGACACCGACGCGCGCAAAAAGCAATCACCTGCTATCAGACCTACAAACCCCAACGCCCTCTCCCAACACCTTGATCAACAGCACCAACAACAGACGCGAAGAAGCTACCGTACAGGTTCTCGTTCAACGACTTCCACACCTCTGATGCGTGCGCGCTCAGGTTCGACAAGACAGCGCAAGGGTGGCGCTACAACGAACAACACACTTGGCACACCCTTGGCTAATCAGGACGTGCCAGGAGATTCGCCTTCTCCTGTCGATCTCTCTATGCCCCCACCTGCGCCTCCCGCCCCACCGAATCCAGCACTGATGTCGTCTAGTAGTGGAGCTGTGCCTCCTTCGCCTGCAGTTAAGCCCGTGTTAAGTGGAAAGGCGAATGAACAAACAAATTTGACACCTGTCACACCAGCCAGCATTATGAAGCTAGGTAGGCTAGGAAATACAGGACGTGGCGATGGTTCTGGAGACGTTGGCGACTCGAGTGTGGATGGGAAGGGAAAACGATTGAAGGTTATTACAGACACGTTAAGTGGTCCTATCCAGACGCAGCAGCGAAGGAAGAGGGGTGCAGGGACTGGGGGCAGCACTGGAATGTCGTTGGTCAGCCCAAGTCTGAAACCTATCCTACCTGGGCCTAGTAAGTCACCCACGTATAACACAGTTTTTTCCTTGGTCTTAACCTCTTGTCCCTTAGCCACCTCATCCTCATCCATCCTTCCATTGACTCCAACTTCAAACTCAGCTGGGTCTGGATCCAACTCGATCATGACATCCATATTCCCACCTCAAGTCCGCAAAACGTCACATAAAGCCGCCGAACAGAAAAGAAGAGATTCACTCAAGACCACATTTGATGAGCTTCGCGGGTTATTACCGCCGATACCCCTTCCATCAGGTTCTACAAGCACCACTGGCGGCGCCGGCAACCAGATCGGCAACTCGGGCGAGGGCGAAGATGGCTTGTCGAACAACGGTGGCGCCGTTTTCGGCAGCAACGTCAAGCCTCTCCTTCCCGGCGCGCTGCCCCCGCGTGGACCACCGAAAGCCGGCGGCGAAGGTCCGAACAAGAGTGTGAGCAAATTGCAGCTACTCATCTGTGGTAACGAGTACATCCGAACTTTGAAAGGCCGCGTGGAAAGGAGGGATGAGGAGATTGAGAGATTGAGAAAGGAAGTGAGGAGGTTGAGGGAGATGGTTGGTGTTGTAGGGGAGAGGGGGGTGATGAACGATGGTGAGCGGTTGGGTGTGGGTGCTGCCGGGGTTGGAGTTGGGATGAGTATGAGTATGGGAAATGGGATGGGCGTGGACTCGGGCGCTGGGAGCACGATGGGTGTGGAAGGGCTGATGGAGCAATTGGATCTGGATCTGGATTTGGAAAGAGACATTGACGCGGTGGAAAAGGGTGCAAATGCTGGTTATGATGCGATAATGGCCTCGGCGATGTCGAATGGCTTGATAAACGAAACGGCGACAATGGCGAGAGGAATGCAGAGAGATGGTGAATTAATGGGCGTTGTTGTGGGTGATGTCGCGATGGACGAAGATGTGGGAGACGAGGATGAAGATTGAAAAAGTAACCAAAAAAAAAAAGAGAGAGAAAGAGAAAATCTCAAGGCAAGCCCAGATCTTTCTTTGTCATTTATCGTGCTTTTTTGCATATGTTTGATGAGCATATATGCTCTTTCATTCCCTCCATTTTGATGTTTCAATGTTTCAAAATTTTTCTTCCTCACTGTTATGCATCCTCATGCATCAACGCATCAACGCCTGCACAGCTTGGGTGATGTTCACGCTCCTTAAGCCTTACATCGAGCCTCTTATCTCCTGTTATTTATGACTTTTTTTTGTAGCGCTACAGAGACTTATAGTATAAATGTCATACTAACTAGATAGTGGTACATGAAACGGCATGTATATTGTACAAGGCTGTTTTAATAGAAATGAGAATAGACGTCGACCGTTGAATTCAAATGATCAAGACTGGGTAGCTGTTGTGAGGCGGTCGTGATCACCATCATGACCATAAGTCTAAACACAGAGGACAGTACACACTCCTTCAAATTGTGCCCTGTGCCCTTTTCCTGTTATTTTGTGGCACTTTTGGAGCGCTGCATGTTATAGTACATATGCAGGTAAATCGCAGTACATGAAACAGTTAGGTGGGTAATACCCGTGTTTTAATCAGGGCGTCTCATATTCGACGGAATCAATGCCCAGAAAATGATCATAATCACCATCATCACCACAAGTCTACAGCCATGCATGGGTTCAATACACAGGTGCCAGAAGAACCCGCTGATACTCACAGAGGCTGTAAACTTCTGATACCCCATCTCTCCGCAACAGCGCCAGTGACGAATGGGAAAAAAGCACTGCCAGCTTGTCCAACACCTGCCGCCCAGCCTATCGCTCCAGTAAGTAACCACTGCGGTAAGATCCTACCAGAATGATTCATGGTGATCGGATACATTGGGCCAAGAAGCATTCCGATGAATGAGACTGCGATGGCGTCCCCTATAAGGGACGGCACGAACCAAATCACAAATTCCAGTCTGTATGGTGAATGTTCAGATGGCTTGACATGCAGCTGCTAAGGAAACGCACCCCATGGCAAGTGCAGCGTATATGAACACGACGCGTCGTTCCCCAACCTGTGAGATCGGAATACGTTATGGATAATGAGAGACAAAACGTTGCAACGGACCTTTTCGTTGACCCATAGCAGTGCTATACGTCCTAACGTGAGACCTAGCATGATGCGACCGTCAGTCATCGGTATTGACCGCGGTATAGGCAATCACCTCCAAAAAATCCGGAAGAGATATATCCTGAAGATGGCCCACCATGTCGTACGTTGATGATGAATGTAACGATCCAGCCTGTAAGCAAAACATCAATATACTCTCACGGTATATTCGGATTTCAGACCTCCAATAGTAACCTCCAAACCAACCAACACAAGTAGAAAGAACGCCAGGTAATGAACGGCTTTGTTGTGTAGAATTTGAGAGAAAGTACTGTCTTCACTTGTGCCTTTGTCTATAGCCGCCTGCCCAATATCTGCCAGACATTCTGTAAAAAACTGTAAGACACTCTTCGGTTGACGAACAAGGGGCTGAGACATACCATCTTCTGGTTTCAATTTATAAACAGAGAGTACGACGACAAGGTTGATGAGCGCAATGCCAAGAGAAACAAGGTAGTGGAAAGACCAATGTCGAAGCTGAGAGAACTGGGTTGCGACAAGAGGGGAACAAAGAGCGCCGACACCTATCCTGCAGTCAAGAGTGATCGGATATCCCAGGATATACTTTACACACCATACGCAGCATGTAATAGTCCCATCTTTGTTTGTGCATTATCTTTCAATTTGGCAACATATCCACTTGTCTGAGCATCCTGACGAATAAGTGTAAAAGTCAACCCAGAATTCATACGCAGCACGCGTCGTCGAGAGGGTACTCACAAGCAGAGCCATGCCAATACCATTCACTGTGAATGACATGACATATACAGGAAACGGAAGTGCGGGAGCTTGCAAGGTATATGCGACTACAGGAATCACGCTTCCTGTACAAATTCGCACTCAGCAAGTAATCATACATTCAGCAGAGCTCTTCGGACCTATGGCAAGGACCTTTTGCGAAATGAAGATAAGTGCGCGATAAAAAAAAAGTCTGGCTTTAAGCCTGGGACGCACTCTACCGACGCCCAATCTATTGTCTAGTTGTACATTCAGCAAAGCACCGATGATGAATCCCTGGAATTCATGCATTCACATCGATTCGTGTTCAAACGTGACGCATATACCGAAGTAAAATGATACTTACGACACAAGCGAACACGAAGAGCAGTGATACAACCAAGAAACTGACCTATCCAAACGCATATATGAGGTTTCTAAGTATGCAATTACCGGTTCTCGACTCACATGGTACACTCTTTGAATCCTCGGTAACAAGGGGCCCGTACTCCCGTCATTCCACCCGACAAGAAACAGGGACAAGCACACCGTCAAGAACTGGGCTCTTGCCGTTGAGATTTGCTTACGCGTCAAGGGGCGCGAAGCAGGGTGTTCAACGTTATGAGAAGCAATCTTACGCTGTGTGGCGACATCAAAGTTTGAGCCGGTAGCATTCACCACGATCTGCTCCGTTGAAAGAGGTGCATGGTGATGATGATGCAGAACAGAAATGGGCAAGGTTTCCCCACTCTTTGTTGATAGAACTTCGAGCTCTATGCTCATTGTGAGCACGTTTAGGGGTTGCACCGCTGTTGGGATGTTCTGGGAATGTCGAAGTCGGAGTTTCTTGTCATGAGAGTATTTGGATAGTTGAGAGAAGCGGTGGCTTTGCGGCAGGTCAATATTTTAATGCGCATTTCATCATCAGAGCTGCCAGATTAATCTGATTTTACGTTTCTCTGCTTTTCCAACTGATGCCTGAACTCCCACTCGACATCATCGAGCAAATCCTGGCGCTTCTCGGTCACTCGGAAGACGACAGGGAGGCACTCAAAAGCTGTTCTCTTGCCTCTCACCAACTTTTGCAGACATCCCAGAGGCACCTCTTCCGCCGTATCAATGTTAGCGGCTTAGAAACCAATTTCCATCATCTCCTGACTTCTGCACCACATTTGATTCCCTATATCCGAGAATTATGCCTTGATTTCCGTACAGAATATGGCAATACGTCTCATATGCACGCTGCGCTTCCATCGGCACTAGGACTTCTCGCTGGTAAAGGCGAATACTATTCTGGAGGTGCTCCCCTACGCGAAATCACGCTAAAGCATTTAGACTGGGATGCAGCATCGGTGGAAATGCAGACTGCACTCATCAACTTACTCTCCTGTGAAACTCTTCAACACGTCATGTTATGGTATGTCCGGGCTTTTCCCATGAGCATCGTCAAACATTTTCCACCTGGATTGAAGTCCTTGAATCTGAATGGTGTATCTCTCCGGCCCCCGTCGCTGAGCCAGGCACCGTCATTGCCCAAGAATATCCTTGGCAAGCAGGTGACTCACCTCGAGTCGCTGACGCTTATCGATTCGCTGCATACGGTTACTGCTCATGGTTACATTAACCAACTCTCCTACAAGTTTGTTGAAATGATGTTTGATACAACACATCTACGGGCCATTGGGCTAGCCCTCAGCAGCCAGGACGTGAATTGGGCTCAAATGCGAGATCTTATAGAGTCTACGTCCAAATCACTTGAACAGCTTTTCATCTGCATTGGTTAGTGCATCCAAGTTTTGACATGTCTGAACATGCCCTGATTATACAATCCAGAGTCTCCACATGCTCAATTTCCCCTTGATCTGAGTCAGTTCCCTCGTTTACAGGACATCCACATTCACACCGGTCATTATCCTAGATCACATCCGGCTCCTAAACTGAATAATGTATTAGTCTTGATTACCCGGTTTCTGAACACTCTTGTGTACGACAATGCGATACGTTATGTGACAATCAGCTGCAATATTACTGAATTTACCCCACCGGGACGCATCGCAGGGGCCTTGATCTGGGAGGGATTGGATTTGGCACTTACAAGACCGCAACTCACATCCGACACTTTTCGTGCGATGAGATTCCGTTTTAACGACATTGAAGTGTGGGGTCAAGAACATCAGAAACAACCATTGGCAGATTTTTTTGCTGCAGTGCATGCTAAGCTACCTAGGATAGCGAGCAGTAAGAAACTACATATCAGAGAGTTAAATGTAAGCCCACTTGAGCTCTGGTACGGTATGTCAGTCTAACAGACTTACTAGGACCAAGATACCTACTGGGAACTTGGAACCCAGCCATTGATCCTTTGAACTCAATGCAGAACACCATACTACCGTACTTGATATGCGTGTGCATTGTGCCCTAGCTGGGACATGGAGCTTCCGGAAATACAAACTGTATTCAACAAGCTATCTACCTGCGCATCTCTCCATCATATGTTGCTATCACATAACACGACTCTTCCTAAAACTATCATTGGACACTCCCAACCCGATTCAAACCCTTCGATCCAACCGTTATGACTTTTCAATTTCCTTCCCTACCGTTGCCTGCGGAACTGGCCGCTACCCTTCTGTTCTGTATCCTCAAGTTTGAGCTGCTTAGGTAGCCTCGCCATCAAGAGAAATAACAATTGATTATTGTAAAACATACCTCACAAGCCGACCTCTCAGCTTGTGTTCTCATCCATCCAGAAAAGCTACAGAAGACTCGCAGCACAGGTCATTACGCGGGCATCTAATCATCAAAAGCCGATATTACGTTTCTTTGTTTTTCCAACATGATTTCCCAATTCCCACTCGACATCATCGAGCAAGTTCTGGCGCTTCTCGGGTCACTCGGAAGGCGATAGGGGGGCACTCAAAAGCTGCTCCCTGGTCTCTCACCAACTTTTGCAGATGGCCCAGAGACGCCTTTTCCGCCGTATCAATATTAACCATCTTCACCATTCATCCGGCACACGTTGTAGCCTAGAAACCAGATTCTATCATCTCCTGACTTCTGCACCGCATTTGATTCCCTATGTCCAAGAATTATGCCTTGATTTCCATGCAAGATATGATAATGAATCTCATTTGCATGTTGAACTCACATCGGCACTACGACTTCTCGCTGGCAAAGACGATGACTATTCTGGAGGTGCTCCTCTATGCGAAATCACGCTAAAGTCCTTAAAGTGGGATAAAGCGTCACTGGAAATGCAAACTGCACTCATCGACTTGCTCTCCTGTGCATCTCTTCAATATGTCATGTTACATCACATCCTAGCTTTTCCCATGAGCATCGTCAAACATTTTCCACCCGAGTTGAGGTCCTTTAATGTGGATAACGTATGTTTCCGGCTTCCGCCGTTGAGCCAGGCGCCGTCGTTGCCCAATAACGTCCTCGGCAAGCAGATGACTCACCTCGAGTCGGTCATGCTTATCGATAGCAGTGCGCTCTATACAATTACGGCCCATGGTGTCACCGAACCATTCTCCTACAAGTTTATTGAAATGATGTTTGACACAACGCATCTACGGGCTACTGGACTAGCCATCAACGTCCCGGATGCGGATCAGACTCACACATGAGGTCTTATACCGTCTATGTCCAAATCACTTGAACAGCTTTTCATCCACATTGGTTAGTGCACCAAGATTTTGACACGTCTGAACATGCCCTGATTATACAGTCCAGGCTCTTCGTATGCTCAATCCCCCCTTAGTCTGAGTCAGTTCCCTTGCTTACAGGACATCTACATTCACACTGGTCATTATCCTGGAGCTTTGACGGCTAAACTTGATAATGTGTTGGTCTCGATTACCCGATTCCTGAACACTCTTTTGTATGACAACGCAATTCGTTATGTGACAATAAGCTGCGACTTTTCTGAACTTACCCCACCGGAACTCGTCGCAGAAGACTCGATCTGGGAGGGATTGGATTTGGCACTTACAAGACCGCAACTCACATCTGACACTTTTCGTGCGATGAGATTTCGTTTTAGCGTGTGGGGTCAAGAACATCAGGGACAACCGATGGCGGATTTTTTTTCAGCCGTGCATGCTAAGCTACCTAGGATAGTGAGCAGGAAAAAATTACATATCACAAGGTTACATGTAAGTTTTCCTGAGCTCTGGTATGGTATATCAATCTAACAGACTTACTAGGCCCAAGATAATGACTGGGTGTTTGGAGCCCGGCTTTCGATCCTTTGAACACAATGCAGAGCACCATCTTGAGCACCGTACTACCGTAGTTGACATGCATGGCTGTTGTGCATCAAGTGGGACATGGTGCTTTCGGAACCACATACAGTATTCAACTTCAAACTACTCACCTGCACATCTCTCCAGCGTGTGTTGCTATCGTATATCACGGCTCTTCCTACAAGTACCGTTGGATGCTTCCTGACCTGATTGAAATCCTTCAATCTAACCATCATGATATTTCGATTTCCTTCCCTACTGTTGCCTGCGGAACTGTACCCTTCTGTCCTGGGGCCTAGGTAGCCTTGCCAGCGAGAGAAATAGTAATTGATGATTGCAAAAATACCTCACAACTCGATCTCTCAGCTCGTGTTCTCATCTATTCGTGGGTGTAAAATCACCGGATACTTAGCCCCATCGGTAATTAGTACTTTGTGGCTATGGTTTTAGTCAAGGCGGATGTATGTCCATCGTCCATCCAGACTATAGCTATTGCTTCTCCAGTGGTACCTTTACACCAGACGATTTATCATTCATACTGCACACTCTGAATTTCGCTACAGTCCGTACTTATCCTACCAAGGACTCTCGATTATCTTGGTCGTGCAAAAGATTTGTTTGCAACTGGTACTATAATAATTATTCAGACGCTGACCAATACTGGTCTTTCAGGTGTCCCAATTAATCCGTTGGAGAGAAGGAACTGTTGATGAATGATTGATAGGCGCTAGTACTATGTCAGTGTTCGCTCGTGTGGAAATGAGTATGGAGTATGATTTGTTTGATTGACTGTGTTCTAAGCGTGTGACGGACACTGGGATAGCATGAAATCAGACTTGGAGCCACTCGTCCTGTTGAATGCATTGAGTCACAACAAACGATGAGGGAAAGGGATATTCCGCTACCATAAAGATTCCGCTGCCATGAAGATAGTACAATCTTACCTTGGCCGAGTTTCTGTGGATAAACTGAAAGCACATACCTTACTTGACATGAAACGCAAGTCATTCTGGTGTACCCGCGTGTAGACACATGCTAAGCTGCAAGAACCAGCACATTATTTTACCCATAGATATCGAAAAGACATACTTCTAGCCGCCCATCCCTGCTTCTATCACTTCCTCAAACTGACCAACTTTCTCCCTCTCTCCCTTTCAACGTCATATACACTTCTAATCCCCTCACCCTTATCCAACTTTTTACCCTTTCCACCAACGCCATCTCCCATCCCGTGAGGAGCATGTCCAGCCCACAACATCCTAAACGCCGCCTTGACAACATTCACTGGGTTCCTGCTTCCCCACACCTTCGCACTGACATCCTTAATCCCCGCTGCCTTCAGCACCTGGTGCAAATTGGGATTACATCTGAGTCCAAACCCAACCGGTCGTGGCCTCATTATGATCCTCGTTGACCCCAGTTTTGTCTCCATCTCCGTTGGCACTGTCCGCTTTTCGAATCTTGCGACAGTATCCATCGATCGGATAGCAAGAGCAGTGGCTTTGGCAAGGGCACGAGGAGCATCTTCGTCTTTTGCTTGTCCGTACCCTACCAACCCGTCTCCGTTGCCCACCACTACTAGGTACTGCACTCTATGGATCTTGCCTTTACCCGTCTGTTGCGTGACGCGGCGAGCGATGAGTGGAAAACGATAGAGGTTACGGACTTTAGTGGGAGGTAGGGGTAGGTTTTCGAGCGATTCAAGATCCTCAGACGTCTCGTCTGTGGTTTCTGGCTCCCAGGTCGATGATGGATCGGCGAATGGGTCTGTGCCGGGTGGTGACTGCTCTAGAAGAGCAGCATGGAAGATGGAGGTGTGGTTCCGTGTGATTACGCGATTAGTGTAAGGTGAGGTAGGCGTGGGTGGAAAGACTGCAACGTCGCGTGCATCGAGGAGAGGGTCAGGAGTCATGAGATTCGGGTATGGGTTTCCTGTCTCCAGAGTAGGGGTGTCTATTGGGTCTAAGATTGATGGCGTCGGTTATTTTGGGGTATGGGCAGTGATTCAACGACTCACTCAGGGATTCATCAACGGCGGCACGTTTTGCAAGTTCAACGGGGTCCATAGACGTTGAATCTGTTGTTTTCGTCAGTTTCGTTCGTGCCGTGTTTGAATTTATAGCAAACTAACCAACATCGCTGCCCAGTGGCAGAACGCGGTCATTCCCATCCAAGTTACTTCGGACGTACTGCACATCAAGCCCGCGAGTTGACATGAATTTTGCAATTGTATTGAGAACGCCCATATTCTCGCGTCCACTCGAGTCAATGACTTGACTCATCAGAAAGGTAAATACGCTTTGGGCCTCTGAATCGAGGTTTTGGAGCACCACCTGCGCACTTGGAGTGTCAAGGTACACCATCAATTGGTCTAGACGCGTTTTACCCTCCAATTGACTCTTGTCCACTGGAGTCGGAGAGGGCGGAGGTTGCTCTACAGACTTGCTCTTTCCGTTTTTTGAGACTAGGATAGCTCCTGTCAGTCTCTGCGTATAGATAAATGAACTTATACGTACGCTCTTTGCCAGTCAGCGACTCAAAGTTGTCTGCTGGTGGGTTTGCCATGTAATAGTTCACCTTCTTGTACAGCTTGGCATGATCAAATTCTTTGATGAACGAGGGAATCGCCTCTTCCAACCGGGAAAGTTTTGCTTTATTGCCTGCCGACAAAAATAACCCAGCAATGACCATAGCCAACTCGTCTTCCTTCATACCCGGCTTTAAAGCAGCAAATAGGCACTCGAACTTGTCATCTCCGACAATGACTTTCGGGTGGTTGCTGTCGCTCCTGCTAGCTTCCGTGACATACGTGCGTCGTTCGCGTCGTGTGGTTTTCGAAGGTGCAACACCACTGGTCGACCGGGAAGACGACGAGAGTACGCGAGCACTTGACCTCGAGGACACCAGCGCAGACGCCGATGACTTTGTCGCCGTCGTTGTTGAACGCAGCAGCCCCGAGCGTATGACCTGCGCCGCGAGACAGTTCATTGTCGGGGAGAACTCAGAAAAACCAGTAAATTCATTCGCCGATCTGGCATCGTTTATTTCTATTTTAGGTAACCGAAGATGCCGTTCGTCAACGTTATCCGTCACCACTTGTCGAGTCGTCGACTGCATAAAGCTGATATTGAGTATTGATGTCTTCAAACTCTGATTCTTCTACGGATTTCGCAAATCTTTACAACTCGATAGATAAAGACAAGTAGGCTGCCCCCAGTTTTATAGGAAAGGTTCATCATTCTCATCATTTCTTGAGCCAAGCGTGTATGGTTTAAATCTTGCAGTTCCGGAATCGGCCAAGGCCATTATCAAGCCCTGGGATGAACGCGAGGATACGAATCACTATGTCGACTCGGGTGTAGATGATCAGGTTCGATTCTATCATTCAGCAACTGTCATACTGATTGGCCAAGCTGACACCCATGCCAGTTAATAATCCATATACCGTTTATTGAGAGCGTTAGAGTCAAATCTGTACTCCTGAAGTTGGGTATGTGAAATGTTGAATCTACAAATGGCGCTGATCTCATCCTGTGGTGTGAGTAGGGCGAGGAGAGTTTGCACCGCAGCTTCTCCATATATTTGCAAATCACCCTACCATCGTGGACTTTTCCGACGCGGAAAATATGAAACCGCAGATGAGCGTCTCCCTACTTACAGGCGAAACCGGCATTGTGGAATATCCTCTACGCGTAGCTACCCTATCCAGCATTACTTCACTGTCCCTATTCTTCGTGCGTCGCCCGTTCCATATTCATGTAGCAAACTGATGCACAAGCGCGCTCTTCAGAAAGACTCGGAGGGAGACGTCTCTAGAGTATATTACATTGGGTTTAAAGGCGACATTAGGTCAGCGCGCAATGGTGTTTTGTCTGCGCTTGAAGTTCCGGCACCGAATGCTGCAGGTGCAAAATTCGTAGACAAGGTTCGGGAGAGAAGTGGAGCTCAACAGACGACTGCTCGATAAGGAGGGTGCGATAGAGGTGTATCAGTAAGCAGCTTGTAAGCGTTGTATATAATTCCAGCATGGGCAATTCAGATCATCATTCCTACGTATTTCCCGAGCTTGTGGTTCTGAATTGGGGTGCACTAATATTGGCGCAAATGAGTAGCCAATCTAGCAGCATGAGCTTCTTTCCCGATAGCTCAACTTCTCCAACAAGTCATCGTTCAATAGCGAATACATAACATGTCTAGTATCTCGTATTTCTGAACAATCTGGCCGTCATTCTTATTGTAGGACGTTATGACACGTGGCAAGTAGGATCGTGTACCATTGAATTTCTGGTTTTCATGTGAGGGCCGCGTTATCTGTTGCACATAATCATTCTCCATGCTCATTCAGATTTTATTATGTCATCATTCGATTAGTTTGTTTTGTATTGGTGATACCACGCTACTTACTTTCAAAGCTTTTCACTGTCAATCATCAACAAAGGCAGAGTTTTCCAAGGCACCGTTATACAAAAAGGATCGGAGGATGCGATGCGTGAAGGACACGGAAAGTGGTACACTGGGCGTATCATGGTTTCTCAATCCATCATTCTCTCGAACATCAATTGATGAACTGCTTGAAAAATGCAGATGGCGGTAATGTATACCGTATTAGCGGCAGCTCTGCTTTCAGTTTCAGGGAGCACTATTGTTCCTGAAAACTGCATAGCAAATTCAATTAAGAAAGGGCAGCAAGCGTCATTATTATTCCTGGTTCCATTTCGAAACAAGCGTCGYCTTGTACAGATAATCAGCCGAGACGCAATTATCCTCGGTCCTCATRGCATTGCTTGATTCGTGTTGTTCTGCGATAGGGTTCYTATGGGAAAGTTCATCACGAGTTGCTTACGTCCTGCAACACGATGAAAAGAGGTCACGATYGGCATGCTGCTTTACTGCTTTCCATTCCAAGCTCTGTTACACCACCGAGACGCATAAATTCCCGCATTTCGAGCTGCTTTTGACTCTCCATACCCATCATGGAYTCTGAATTGTACTGCCMTCCACCTGTTTTACATRACGTTTCGGAACCGTCACAGTGGCCAACTCCTGTGAAGGAAATCGCTAGCCAACTCGCCAATCCGCTTCCCTCATTTGTTGCGAAWGGACCATATCCATTCATTTCGGATCAATTCARATGGTTACTGGAGGAAATTCGTAATCCCACTCAGCTTGCCCGGCCGCCAAATGATGATTATTCCACATCTGGTCCTAACCTGGAAGATGTTTTCAACCTGGTCCTCTTGACGGTGGCGAAGATTCGAATTTCCATTGTCATGAGGGACCACGGAACAAACGTGCCGGCAATAGTTTTTTGGGCTGCTTTGTTCAGAGGCCTTAYCTATGCATGCTCTCACGAAGCGGTCGCCATGTAAGAAAACCATGATTCGCTAATCAAAAGAAACAACTTACTGTTATTCAGAGATGAAGTAAAGTTCATACTTCCGCGCTTACCTTCACATATCGAGCAAGAGCAGTACGAAGCCACTGCGCTACTCCTAATGTCATGT
>JNHW02000177.1:0-19855 GCA_001691775.3 Amanita inopinata Kibby_2008
TACACTAATGACTACTCCATCCATTTGCATACCAGAATTATTTGGCTGAAAACTGGCCTGATCAACATCATGACTATAATCATCACCACATTCAATTACATGCATAGGTAGCAATCACAAATGACATATGCAACAATACTGCATCCATAACTGGACAAATGGCATATGTACAGTATGTGTCAAGATCAAAGGTGCATGACATCCAACATCTTCCTGTCATGCTCTGGAAGAATGGGTGCAAAGTCTGTTACTCCTTCAGGGCATTTGATAGTTCTCAATAGGCCCAACGGATAGCAAGCATACTGCGCATCATCTCTGTGGTCTGTCTTATCATCAGGAATCACCTTGCCTTGGTCATTGTCATCCCTCCGATATGGTCCGGCCCAGTCAAAGTTAACTAGTTGCACTTTACCGGTCTTGTCAAACAACACACTGTCCCTTCGCAAGTCGCCCAAGACAAACCCTCTACTGTGTAACTTGTCCAATACATCCGAAACTTGCTGGCGCGCGATAGATACTTTAGGTCCATCACCTTCCTCGGTGTAGTCCATTACCACCATTTTCATCAACGGCAGTGGACGTCTATCCATGACATCTTCTGTAGCCATTTCTTGCGAGCCTGCAAGGATGGACCATTTGTCGGGTAGTGGTCCATAGAACCGAAGCCGTGGGGCATGACCAAGCTCAGCCAGAAAAATGTGGACATCTTCACCATACTCTGTAACGAACTTGACGACAATGTCTTTGGGGTTATCACCTTGGGTCTTTGCCTGGAATGTTGCACACGATGCATTGTCTACCAGAGCTCTCACATATTCAAACTTGATCATCTGGCCGTTCTCCATGAAAGAGGTGGGATAAGGATACTGTCGAGGATGAGGTTGGGTTTTCTTGACATCAACTGCAGGCAGTTCATGCTCAGTAATGTTGGTGTAGTAGTCTGCGAGTTTTTGAAGACATTTTCGAAGTGCAACGAAAACGCGGGCCAACTGCATGACTCGAGTTTCTTGGTGCGTCGAAGAATGTCCAATCCACATCATGTCCGTCAACCTCTGTACGATGAACTTGTCTGTGAAAACGCCACCGAGAACTGCAAGCCAGGGACCACCACCGGCAAGCATCAGAGTTGGGCAACAACATCTGTTACGAATAACTTCCATCTATGTAGATGAACATAAGTGATAGGACAGATTAAACATGAAATTGGCAGCAAGACTCACCTTGTTCTCACGCCAGAAGGCACGCATGCTGAGACCAGCTTGGATGCTAGGGTCACAACCACTTTCACCCAGTTCTCCCGTCAGCTCCACAATCAATAGATGCACGTGATGCAGTTTGCACTCCATCGCGATGATGCCGTCAGGGTAAGTCCCATCGTCATTGAGGTACACATTGATCAGTGAGTTCAGAAGCTTTGATAATATACTCTTGTATCTTTGAGCCTTTTTTTCGTATCCTTGAGCCCGAACGTCCTCTGTTAGATAAATGGTTGAGGCTAGATCCATAAACTCATAGGTATTTGTGATGTCTTCGTGGGATGGTCGAAGCCTGGGATCTCCTAGGAGACGGATGAAGAGCTCAAAGATTGGATGGTAGATGGGGAGTGGAGGAGCGACCGTTGATTTCCCACCACAGGGATATCGACCATCAAATATAACCTCAGCTGGGTGGCCTTGCATTTGGGCGTACTCCCGTGGGCGAGCTCCTCGCGATGGTGGATATCTGGGCTTGGCTATGGAGTCAACTTCAGAGCCTAGACTTGCATAAGAGGTGCTTCCACGCCAAAAAGTCGCAACGACATCTTCCGCATCACTGCGTTCATTGTATGAACGGTATTCCTTAGCTGTCACGTAGAGATGAATGACTTCATCATTGAAGTCTTGTAAGACCTTGGAGAGCTGGCGCGATCCTGAGATGCGTACTGCGACACTATCCAGTTCATACAAATTTTTAAGATGCTTTGGCCACTTGGGATATATATCAGCAAGCGCATCGATCGAAAGCGGTTCCCAAGGCTGCGACTTGTAAGCCACAGAACAAGAGGCAATGTCTCAACACTTACTCGCCAGAATTCAACACTGTTTACTTTCGGTATGAAATCAAATTCTTCTTCGATCGCCTCTGCAAATAATTCTCGACATTTTCCTGCCTTGCCCATGAACAGTCGATACGGAAGTTCTATGCACAAACACTCGGGCGGACGCCGCGGACGAAAAAGTAACCAGTTTATAGTAACGACATTATTCTTTTCTGCACGAGATTCCTGGTTTATGACTTCAACACGTTGCCAAGCTTGTTTTGTGGATATGGCGGACATTTGTGACAGGATTGAAGGTCGAACGATGATGATAGAGCACACTGATAGTACTCCCAAGGCCTCGCGCTAAACACCAGGCTTAAATAAATGCTGTACTCGGCATTCCCATGGCCACGCTCATTTCCCCTCAGAACCGACCCTTGGGTCAGTCCCTGGAGTGACTCAAATTGAGTCATTTAGGTGGGAAAGGCCGCCTTGCAGCATGATTCGTGTTACGGCATTATCATCCCCAGCCCAATGTCCATCTATAAAGCAGCTATCAATAAGGTACGATGCAATGCGAGGAAGAGGCTCAAACAAATACCGTGACTGCGAGAGACAGGTTTGGACGGTGCCGCCAAAGGACATGATGAAACAACTAAGCCAGAGCCACAGAACAGCGATGCGTCCTTCCCCACGTTTTTGCATCTATTGTGTGATCAATCGATCACTGGTATGTTCCTAATAAACACACACAAGACATCAAAGTTGTAAGCCGTGTCAGAGAGCGTTTCAATTAAACATTTCAACTCTCTCCTTTAAATTTCCTTCATCGCAATACACGCCTCTGGTCACTTTATATTGTATTCATCCCGTACGCCATTACGCTGCAGGTAGGACATCAAACCACCATCGGAACGGGTAAGCTGACATCTCTTTAAGAAGAATGGTAGATCTCTACGGCGGCTATAAACTCACCATGGAACAAACCCTCAACTGGTGCCACAATAACGATCTCTATCCTCCCGAGGGCAATGTTGCGCGCTATGTGCATCGCTGGCTTCGTGCCCAGGGCATTGGATTTTCCCTACTTCCGTGCACTTATCAAGGGGAAACCATCTTTCTGGTCACCACACGTAAAGAATGGAATGCGAACAGAACGCACACGCAATATGAACCTGATGAAGAAGTTTAGTGACGTTAGTGACGTCGAGTTTGTCACCGTTGCAAATCCCTTTGGGTAGTGAAATCTTAAGTGTGAGGATACATTTCACCTGACACCTGCTCTAAGAGCCGGAATTGTTCTCGCTGGCAAGACATTACTCCCTTACAAAATGTTACTATTCGTTTTCACTGAGCTGGAAGCATGGTTAAAATAAAATAAAAATTAAGTACAAGTCGCTCCCATCTAAGGTCGGAAATATGTGAACTTGTTACCACATGGACTTGATGAAGGAATATGTCTTGATGAAGGCCACAGAACTCATATTTGCAAAATTGCTGTTGCGGTGAACGCCGTAGTCCATGAACATGGACATCACAACCATAGATGGGCTCAACTGACTTGCAACCGACACACTGTAATGATCACCACATCGAATTACACACATAGGGAAGGTAACTTGAACAAATTACAAATGGCATGGGCAACGATACTGCATTTCAAAAGGCAATCATACGTGTCAAGATCCAAGCTCATTCAGGATACATGAGATTCAACATCTTCCTATCATGTTCTGGAAGGATAGGTACCAAGTCTGTTGCTCCTTCAGGCCATTTGATATCCGCCGATAGGGCCAATGGATAGTGAGCATACTCCGCATCGACTTCTCGGCCGGCCCCATCGTCAGGGATCGCGTTGCCTTGATCATCCCTCCGGTATGGTCCAGCCCAGTCAAAGTCAATGAATCGCGCTTTACCAGTCTTGTCAAACAAGATATTGTCCCTTCGCAAGTCACCCAAGACAAATCCTCTGCTGTGTAACTTGTCCAATACGTCCGAAACTTGTTGGCGTGCAACGGACGCTTTAGGCTCTTCACCTTCCTCAATGTAGTCCATCACTACCATTTTCAGTAGACGTCGGTCCATGACATCTTCCGTAAGCATTTCCTGTGTGTCTGCAAGGATGGACCATTTGTCGGGTAAAGGTCCATAGAACCGAAGTCGTGGGGTATGACCAAGTTCCGCAAGAAATACGTGGACATCTTTACCGTACTCTGAGACAAACTTGATGACAATGTCTTCAGGGTTAACACTCCGGGTTTTTGCCTGGAATGTTACACAAGACGGATGATTCACCAGGGCTCTCACATATTTGAACCTGATCGTCTGTTCGTTCTCTTGAAAAGAGGTGAGATAAGGATAGAGGCGAGGGTGAGGTTGGGTTTTCCTGACATCGATTGCAGGCAGTTTATGCTGAGAGGCCGCAATGTCGACATAGTAGTTTGCGAGTTTTGAAGACATTTTCGAAGTGCAATGAAAACGCGGGGCAACTGCATGACTCGAATTTCTTGGTGTGTTGAAGCATTTCCGATCCATATCATGCCTGTCAGTCTTTGCACGATGAACCTGTCTGTGAATGCGCCACCGAGAACTGCAAGCCAGGGACCGCCACCAGCGAGTATCAGCGTCGGGCAACAACATCTGTTGCGAATTTGTTCCACCTACGCGAATAAGAATAAGCAAGGCTAATCCAAAATGAAAGAAAATTACATTCTGTCGACGCCAGTCGGCACACATGCGAAGAGCTGCCTGTACACTGGCATCACAATCATCGTCACCCAGCTCTTGTTTCGGTTCCGTGATCATGAGCGGTACATGAATGTAATAGTACTTCAGGGTAATGATGCCATCTGTCTCGTCGCCAAATTCCCCACCGCAGGAAAGCCAACAGTACATCCTTGTACCCCTTGGCTTGATCCTTCTCAGTTGGGCGTATACTTGAGGCTGTGTTTACGATCTCATAAGCCTTGGTGATGTCTTGGCGAGTTGGCCGAAGCTTGGGGTCCTCCATAAGACGAATGAAGAGTTCGAAAATGGGATGAAAGATTGGGAGCGGCGGTGCGGTTGTCGAATCTCCAGCAGACAGATATCGACCATCAAGCAGGGCCTTGGTTGAATTGCATTGCGTCCCTGCGTATTCCCATAACTGAGCCTTGTAATGGAGTGCATCCTGGAAGCGTATAAGGGACAAGTACAATACTGAATAAAGAAGTATAAAAGAAACGGACGTTGAAACTCAGGAAGCACAATAACGACATTTTCTGTTTCACTGTGTTCATCGTCTGAAGGGTATTTATTGGCCGTCACCAAGAGATGAATGACTTCATCATTGACCCCTGGCAAGACCTTGGAGAGCCTGCGTGATCCTGATATGCGTACCGCGATACTATCCAATTCATACAAATTCTCAATATTCTCAGGCCACTTGGGATATAGTATCCTCAAATGTCTTGACCAAAAGCGGCTCCCAAGACTGCGACTGGTAAGCTATAGTCAACGGAGCAATGCCTCAACACTTACTCGCCAGAATCCAACACTGTTTACTTTTGGTCTGAAATCAAATTCTTCTTCAATCACATTTGCAGATAATTTTCTACATTTTCCTGCCTTACCCGTGAACAGCCGATACGGAATTTTCATACGGAAACACCTGGGAGGACGCCAATGCCAAAAGAATAGCCAGTTTACGGTAACAACGTTATTGATTTCCACAGAAAGTTCCTGGTTGGTCATCGCAGCATGTTGCTGCGCTTGTTTTGCGAACATGGCAGGCGTCTGTGACGGGATTGACTCAGCAATGATAGTGCAGCACACCAATACCCCCAAGACCTCGCGCTGGCCACCTTTAATGCACTCATGGTCACGCTCATTTCCCCTCAGAGCCGACCCTTGAACCAGTCCTTGGCGTGACTCAAGTCGAGTCATTTGATAAGCTCTATGATGATGGTGGGAAATGCCTCGCATTATCCACGTTGTTACATTGTCGTCAGTCTTTTAGTTGTCTGATGTCTACCTGAAAGAAAAATGTCAATAAAGCACAGTGCAATACAGGCTCCTAGAACCAGCCTGACCAACTATGCTCAAACAACATACCCTTCAATGCGCACCGGTGCTCTTATAACATCCAACAGGGGTGTTTGTTCGCCACTGCTGACCACTGCGTGTGGTTGCCCTTTGAAAGCACACAAAAGCATACAGGATTACTCGTACGATGACGTCATTGATTGTCTGCTAGGTATTGCCATAAGACGTGGAGCAATAATTGTCCAATGTAACTGTACATGCTGAAATGTCGTTTATCTTATTCATTCAAATCATTCGCACATGTTGGGTAAAGATTTCTTTAAAGCATTCAACTCCGCGCATTCCCTATCCGACCCTATCCTTCCAAACCAGGCGGCTCAGGAAGCAACTTGACCCTCACTTTCCTAAGATCCTTCCCAATCTGTTCCAACAACTTGTTGTAGTCCGTTGGGTCAGTCACCTCCGACCCCGACTCCGTCACATCGTTCCAAAGGTAATATTTAGTCCCCGACTGGAACACATACATTGAACCCTTTATCTGACTCAGTCGTAGTTGGACGTTGGGCAAGTTGGTCATGACTCGGAGCATCTTCTCGACAGTGGCCGCAGAAGGATTTTTGTCCGTCCAGCCTGTAGGTATTTTTGCTTTGGAAGCGGATGCCTGCGGTAGGGTATGTTAAGTACTAGGTACCACACGAGCACATCGAGAAATGTGAAACCTCAGCTGTACTTGACTAGATGTTGGATCAGAGTCTCGTCTCGAGCTGTATGATATGGAATGGTCTTACCGTCATAATGAGGGGGTCTTTGTTATCTTACAGAACGTATCTTTGAGCGCGTTTTGCTTTTATTGGGACGCGAGTCTTCTATTTGGTTCCGTAGCGCGGAGCATACAACAGCGTGTGAGCAGATATGTTCATTCTCGCTGTCATTTACTGATGCAAGAACCTGTGCCGAGACACTCCAAATGTTACTCAACCAATCAAACTGACTAGAGCTCAGACGTGCGGAATCGAAGTTCGCATCTCGTGACCTTATCTTATGGAATATCAATACTACCGTCATTCAGCATGTCAATCAGCGCGCTTCATCAGGCATGGCTTCGACAGGAGCAGTTCCACTCTGAGAAGTATAAGAGTTGATAGTGGAACGGCGGTGCTCTGTGATATCCCAAAGATCCGGATACGTACAACATGGCCCTGCTTAACGCTTTCAACGGAAAGGTAAACATGACAGAGGCATTCGGATGGGATGGCACGCAGGTTCGACTGTGTTACATGCTACATGGAATCGCTGCTCACCCAGAATTACATGCAGATCAGACAAGAGTTCGACAAGATGCTCTCAAACATGGGTCCAGACGGCTATAACGTTGAAACAAATTCCCAGAGCAGCTTTCAACAGGCTATCGATGACATCAAGAAACTGGTGTCAGTGTTCCTTACTTGCGAAATTTTTGGTGTACATCTTTGTGCTTACAGGACGTTATAGAGGGGGGACTGGAAAAACCGTGTTCTTGGACAAGCCCATCAAATACAAGTATCAGGGCATTGAATTCGGGCTTGAAACGTTGTTTGATATCGTTGGGTGGATATTCTCCGTGACGGGGACAACTCCTACTGGAGCCAATAATCAAAACTACTATTGGCCATTGGGGGCACTTTACTTTGTCTTCTGCAGGCGGCTGATAAACAACCAGGCCAAGGACCCAAGCCTTATACAGCTGACGTACTTTCAACAAAAGGACAATGTTTGGCGAGTTGCCGTTGGAGCCACGATGGATAGGCCGAAAAGACAGAGGAAGGAGACGGCACGGTTGAATAGAGCAAAGCAGATGAAGGATGAGGGTTTGATCACAGAAGGTGAAATGACACATGTGTCGTATGTGGATGTGCCGGATGGCGATGAACCTCAGAGATTTGGTCACTGCGGTGAGACATTTCCTTGCTTGTTGATTCATGGGTAAGTGTATCTATTCGGTGGCATGGACGCAGCTCACGGTGGGTACGCAATGGCAATGTTAGTATTCGGGACAAAGTCACATTGACAACGGCGGGAGGATTTGCATCATTGGGATATCTGGCATTCCCAAACCCGGACAGCGTTTATAACGAGGGCCTGTTCTCTGCGAGTAGATTGGACCCCTGCAACAACTGCAGGACCGTTACGATCCCTAAATCTGGGATGGACCCGCAACGTTTTCTTGTGTAATTTGTAGTACAATAAAAGGCTGTGTTGGTATGTGGCTGTGTTTTTACAGAGTAAGTAGCTGTAAATGAGATATCCGTAATTAACATGGTAAATACGATACCTTTTGGTTACGAAAACATGAGAGCGCATAAATTTTCTGTTGAGGACACAATAGATCTAACAATCGGACAACTGTTGATTATCCTATGGACAGCAGTAAAAGTAAATAATTGAAATGAGAACGTACCCTCAATTGTCGATACAGTACAGTAGAATTTCGGATGTGATTGAAAAAGAAAAGAGTTGACTGCGGGAATATATTGATAAAAATGGTAATCAAATCGACCGAGTAATGAAATGAACTAATGTACTTCTCCTTGTAACTTAATACTTACTCTTATCATAAGGTCGTGATACAGCGCTTCAAGCCGAGTGCAAAAGTCGTCAAAAATCGGCTAAGCGAGTTGTCAACAGGCGCCGGCCTTAGTCGACCAACCGACGACCTGAAGCGTGCCAAATTAGCTAATGCCATGAGGTTCAGAGACTGAAAGCGGTTAATTGTCCAATGTATCTTGTACATGCTGAAACATCGTTTTATCTTATTCAATCAGATTTAATCATCCATACAGGCCACGTAATGTTTCTCGGAAGCGTTCAACTCTGCGCTTTCCTCATCCGTCTCTATCCCTCCAAACCAGGCGGCTCAGGAAGCAACTTGACTCTCACTTTCCTGAGATCCTTCCCAATCTGTTCCAACAACTTGTTGTAGTCCTTTGGATCAGTGACCTCCGACCCCGACTCCGTCACCTCGTTCCAAAAGTAATATTTGGTGCCCGATTGGAACACATACTGTGAACTTTTTATCTGACTCAGTCGTAGTTGGATGTTGGGCAACTTGGTCATCGTGCGGAGCATCTTCTCAACGGTCGCTGCAGAGGGATTTTTGTCCGTCCAGCCTGCGGGTATTTTTGCTTTGGCGGCGGTTGTCTGAGGTAGTGTATGTTAAGTACTAGGCACCACATGAGCACATCGAGAAATGTGAAACCTCAGCTGCACTTGACTAGATGTTGGATCAGAGTCTCATCTTGAGCTGGATGATATGGAATGGTCTTACCGACATGATGAAGGGGTCTTGGTTATGCTACAGAACGTATCTTTGAGCGCGTTTTGCTTTTATTGGGACAGGGGTCTTCTATTTGGTTCCGTAGCGCGGAGCATACAACAGCGTGTGAGCAGATATGTTCATTCTCACTGTCAATTACTGATGCTAGAACCTGTGCCGAGACACTCCAAATGTTACTCAACCAATCAAACCGAGTAGAGCTTCGACGTGCAAAATCGAAGTTTTGCCACTCATAGTTAGACACTGTCGCTACCGAACAAGCTGGTCGTCTCATGACCTAATCTCATGAATATCAATACTTCCATCATTCAGCATGTCAATCAGGGCATGGCTTCGAGAGAAGCTGTTCCATTCCATAAAGTATAAGAGTTGATGGTGGAAGGGCGGTGTTCTGCAATACCCCAAAGATCCGGATACGTACAACATGGTTCTGCTTAACGCTTTCAACGGAAAGGTAAACATAACAGAGGCATTCGCCTGGAATAGCGAGCGGGTTCGATTGTGTTACATGTTGCATGGAATCGCTGCTCACCCAAGGTTGCTTGCAGATCAGAAAAGAGTTCGATGATATGCTCAAGGCCATGGGTCCAGACGGCTATAACGTCGAAGCAAATTCCCAGAGCAGCTTCAAACAGGCTGTCGCTGACATCAAGAACCTGGTGTCAGTGTTCCTTACTGCAAAACTTTACGTGTCTATCTTTGTGCTTACAGGATGTTATAGAGGTAGAAAGACCATGTTCTTGGACAAGCTCTCCAAATACAAGTATCAAGGGGTTGACTTCGAACTTGAAACGTTGTATGACATCGTTGGGTGGATATTCTCCGTGACGGGGACAACGCCCGCAAACTCCAATAATCAAAACTACTATTGGCCATTGGGGGCACTTTACTTTGTCTTCTGCAGGCGGCTGATAGCCAACGAGGACAAGGAGCCGCACATTATACAGCTGACGTACTTTGCACAAGCGAATGGAGTTCAGCGAGTTGCCGTTGGAGCCACGCTGGATAGGCCAAAACAAAAGAGGAAGGAGGTGGCACGGTTGAATAGAGCAAAGCGGATGATCAAGGACAGCTTTATCACGGAGGCCGAAATCAATGTGTCGTATGTGCTCAACCCAGATGGCAGTGAACTGCAGAAATTTGGGCACTGCGGGGAGTCATTTCCTTGCATGTTTATTAAATCGTAAGTTGCATGTACTCGGTGGCACGGGCGCAGCTCACCGGTACGCGATGGCAATGTCAGTCTTCCGAGCAACGTTTCAGCGGCGAGGGGTTTTGCTGCAAAGGCGCATTTAGCATTCCTAGAAACCGGCGGTCTTTATGATGAGACTAAGTTCGTGAAGGAGCTAGAAAATCCTTGCGAGAACTGCAAGATTTTGATACGTAAAGCTGGGATGAACCCAGACCATTTTCTTGTGTAATTTGTAGTAAAATAAATGGCTGTGTTGAGATGTGGCTGTGTATCAGAGTATTGATTAATCAAGTCGTCACCTCTTCAAGCTCTCTCCACCCAAAAATGTCTGTTCCTCCTGTTCCTCCTGTTCCTCCTCGACCGCCCTACGAAGGATATCCTCAGTTTGAACGAAAACACTCTCTTCCTCCTCCTGTTCCTCCATTACCTCCGGATTTCAGAAGGAGCGCTTACGACCCATCACTCGCTGCGCCCACACCTCATAGATTTGATCCATCTATACCAGCCAATGCAAGTGGCCCTCCATATCGTTGCGATGCTTCGCTGACAGAACTTACGCGCAGATGTCCAGGATAGCCGCAAACGAGTATATCCACCCGCTTAATTACTCTCCAGGGCTCAATATGCCTCCGCCCATGCGCGGCCCTTCGCCTCGCCCACCTCAACCACCGTCACACTCCAACTCGCTTCCATCTTCCCAACCACCACCTCATAACCCACAGTGGTCACCTTGGGCACCCCCCATACAGCAAAACGCCTCTCTGTCCTTCAACGGACCCCATCGTCAACATCCTCCAGCACAGCATCGATCATCAGTCGCAGTGTCTATGTACGGACCACCCCCAAAACCACCCTCTCCACCTACAGGAGATGCACCGTCTTTGGTTGCCCCCATACCCACCATTCCAGCTCTCCACGCCGCTGTACAAGCCATACAACAACCTAATTATGATCCCACTTCAAAAGTCGCGTGGGCACGGGATGTGGTCTTCCTTGTCAACCGTGCACAGCAAAACACGTCAACGGACCCCCTCGTGGGCCCTGCCACAATCACAGATCCGCAGCTTTTACGACTTGTACATGTTGCCGTACCTGTCATTCTTGAGATGGCCTCCAGATCACAGCAATCGTCTATGGCACCGCATATTGCCGAGGCCATCTATCTCCGTGCTACTTTTGCTGCAAGTGGCGCGTTCCCAGATTATCTTCGCCAAAATCTACGGTCTGCTTTTCGTGATTTCGAGACTGCGGCACGTGCTGGGTATGCCTCTGCTTGGTTCAGATTAGGTCGGGACTATGAATCCTTCAACGACTTCCAACGTGCAAGAGATTGTTTTGAGCGAGGTGTCAAGCATGGAGTCGAAAGTTGTTGTTATGTACGTCATAATCTTACTGTTGACTTGAAGTGTATAGGCTAATGGTTTCCCCGTTAGCGTATGGGTATGGCTCACCTCATGGGCCAACTCAGCCTCCCCGCTTCTCCGGAACAAGCCCTTCCTCTCCTTTACCGCGCAGCAACTCTCGCATCTCTGGACAGCCCTCAACCTGCCTATGTCTTTGCTCTTATCATGCTCGGTGAATTCACACAAGCCTCTGTTCCCGCCCAATCAATGGCCCCTTTTATACCCGCTGGTTCCTCCGCTCAAGTAGAAGCACGCAAGCACCTTGAGCGTGCTGCTTACCTGCACTTTTCGCCCGCCCAATACAAGTTGGGTCATGCATTTGAATTTGCAGAGCCACCTTTCTCGTTCGACGCGTTGCTCAGTGTACAATACTACAGCCTCGCCAGTCAGCAGGGCGAAGTTGAGGCAGATATGGCTCTCAGCAAGTGGTTTTTGTGTGGCTCTGGTGATGATCCTTCATCACCGGGACATTTTGACAAGGACGAAGCGCTTGCTTGGACGTTCGCTGACAAGGCTGCCCGTCGTGGCTTGCCAAGCGCCGAGTTTGCAATGGGGTACTATGCAGAAGTTGGGGTTGGCGGTCCGAAAGATTTGCAAACCGCGATTAGATGGTACACAAAGGCAAAAGAACATGGCAATGCTGACGCGGCAGAAAGATTGACAGCATTAGACCAATCAGTACCTCAAGCGTTGTCGAGGCAGGAACATGATGTGATTACGGAGGACAAGTTGGTGAGGAAGAGGACGCAGGCAAAGATGCGCAGTGATGCACAAAGACCACAACAGGCGGCGCCCCCTCCTCAGATATCACAGCAGATTCCACAGCCCGAACCTTACCAGCCTCAACAACGTCGACACAGCACTCAGCAGGTTGTCGATCTCGCTCGTCGTACATCCATGTTAGTCCCGCAGTCTCATGGGCAAGGACACTCGTCTCGGATGTCGGCCGTACCTGAGGGAGGAACACCCCACGGAACACCCCATGGGACACCCCCACCTCAGCAGCTCCCTTCAATGAGCCGGTATACCCTTACAGACAATCCAGTCCCGCCTGGTGGAGTTAACGCTATTTCGGGGCCAGGAAGAAGCGAGTCTCCAGGGAGGGGTAGAGGGTATGGAAGAGGGGGTAGGGTCGTTACGGGAGGTGTAGGCGTGGTCAGTCCGGCAAACAATCTGGCTGCTCATGTTGGGCATACGGAAGGAGTGGCCGCATCATCGCCTTCGCCTAAACCAAGTAAAGGGCCGACGACATTCGCTGAGATGGGAATCCAGGGCACGAGGGCGGAGGATAAGGAGTGTGTGATTATGTAGGGAGGGTATCTGTGCTGGTTCTGGCATCGCTCCGTCACCTATCTTTTAATCTGACTGCTCTTGTACCTTGCATTTCGGTTGTTGGTATAAACAGTCAAAGGACTTGCTATTGTCTACCCTCAAGTTTGTTAATTGATGCTTTTCTGTCGTTGATACCAAACCACTAATCCTTACCATGTTTTTTGCTTTTATTTATTATTCTTATACATTCTTTGTTTGGCTTTGTTCGGATGTGTGCATATTACCGGGAATTGACGCACTGATTCGTTTGTGGTACGGTCCTTCCATGTGCGCCTGTGTCGGTTGCAAGGTAACGGTAATGAACGAACACTTACAGCCAGTCTTGAGAACTTATATCTGTGTGCAGGTGCGCTGACGTATCGTTAGGTGCATATGAACTTTGAACTCGGAAAGATACTATGCTGGCATGTTACCACTCCACGTGAGAAGCATGCCAGACACATACGGAAGTCCACTGCCACGGCGCTTGGAGTAAGTACATGAAAAACACAGTATGGATTAGGGCTTGGTCAAGTTCAACGTGCCATACCAATCCGGGGTTGCCGAGCGACTATGACGACGCCTTTCACAAGCACGACACACGAGTATCGCGTGATACTTATGTGGTGCGCAGCAGGATATACGGCCCGACTATCATACAAAATTAGGCGTCAATAAGATGTCTTTGGCATTTTCTGGAGTATCCACCTCCAAGTGATAATCTTTCTTGGCGAAAATAGTGGTGTTCCTGACAGCCCGCTTCAGCAGGATATGAACTATACGGGTTTATGAAAACTCAATCAACTCCACTAGACTACTCACGCGGTGGCAAATGTTATTGGGTCCGTGTTAACCGTCTCTTGCGCCACTTTCTCTTCATTCTCAGGTGAGTGGGATATTCACGCTCATGAGATCAAAACGATTGATTCCGATGAGTTCAGATAATTGTTAACTGTACAGGATGATTCCTGCTCCAGAAACACGCCTCGTGACGTTTCGAAGACGGGTCTGGCCAAAAAGAATAGCGAGAGCGTGGCTTGAATGTCTGATATCATCCGGTGTTCGGTGGCCGTTTAGGAATCCGGGAACATGCCGTTGATGCGTAGGGAGTAATAAGCGCGATGAGCACATGATGGTGTTGTCAGTCGAACGGAAGGAAAAGATGTCAGCGATTACGTCAAGTAAGGCTAACAACATTTCTTTATCCCACGATTGACTATTGCTGAGAAATTGAGGCGCCACAGCAAGATGATTAGTGGTACCCAAAGTCCAAGTAAACAACATCTTAGCGAATTGTGATTTGAATGCATCTCTGGCTTTCTTCGTGTCTAGGCTCGTCAGAACACAGGGCAATGTCACGCGGCCTGCACCCTATTCAGAGGCTACTGATTACATGACTGAATTGGCGTGTTTATGGTGGTCCTATGAACAGAAGCCCGGAAGCGCCTGACACGCAGACCGCGCGTGTCAGCGACATGTTAACTGGTATAAGGGTATGGGAATGATTTGGCATCCAATTGTAGAGCTCCAACTGTCATCGCTGCATGGTAGATGTGATTCTGAGATCTTGCAGGTTTCTCCATACGGGTTCTTGAATGCTTGTACCATGCGTGGGACAAGCTTGGAGATGGGCAAACTTCTCGAGGACCTGTGCGTTAATTCACAAAATGGGCCGCCCTCGGCAGTGGAGTATTTGTTCATGAAAAAAGAGAGTATAAAAGCAGATTTGCATTGAAAGGGTGGAACTCCTCAGCGATTATCCTGCGCAATTATTGAACAGGAAGAAGAAAGATGATCTTTTCAGATTCACTGACCATCGATGTCAGGTCAGTGTCAGACGGGGACAGGGCCCGGCGTATTGCACACAATATGCAATATCCAAGACAACTGTGGTACATCCTTGCTTGCTTCGTTGGCTTCATTACCCTGGCCCGCTGGTTACGCCTTGCCTGGTTCTTTGCTCGCCGAAATAAATCATTGCAAAACTGCCGGCGGGCTAAACCGTCGCTGTTGAGACTTCCCCTAGCTGCTGCCGACGTGTTTCGAACTGCGGCATTCAGATGGACGATCCCCATAGGCCAATCGCATGTGTTGAACCTCACGGAGGTCATCTTGACAATCGTATACGTTACCCTTATGTTCGTCTGGTCCCTGATGAACAGTAGGTTACCTTGATTATAATCAGATCTTTACCACTCGCTTTCCCTTTCAGCTACAAACCTGGAGGGCGTCAAATATGATTTGCTCTACTGGACCAATGTTTCAGGCAATATTGCTTCAACTCAACTGCCTCTGCTGATAGGCCTTGGAATGAAAAATAATGTCATTTCGTGTATGTTATTCTCCACCTGCTTTTTAATGTTGTGAGCCTGACGCTGCGTAGTACTGACGGGTGTGAGCTTCAACAAGGTTTATAAGCCATCCGAGTGCCTGAAATGTATGACTGACTGATTCGTCTAGCTCAATTACATGCACAGAATGGTAGCGCGTGTGCTATGTATCTTGACATGGCTGCACGGCGCAGGGCGAGTAAGTCTCTCTACAGCTTTTTATCCACGGTGATATTAATTGGTATGATTTCGCAGATAAAATATGGGTATGCAATTATATCTATACTTCAATCCCAATCCTTCTAAACTCAGTATTTCTAGCCTCATTGGAAAGGAGATGTGGGGTCACAATTGGGTGCAGTGCGGCCTCCTGGGAAGCATTGCGATCAGCCTCTTGGTCTTACTTTCCATTCGGCCCCTACGGGAAGCCGGATACGAGTTTTTCCTCTTAATGCACTTCATTCTCGCTATGTGAGTACGTTTAGTTCGTCAAGGTTAGCCATGTTGATTTGTCTCGAGAATAGGATCTTCCTAGTCAGCTCCTACTTCCATGTTCAAGGAGCGGAGTAAGCATTTAAATTCTTTTTTTGTCATTCGAAGAGTCAACTTATACGTCCCAGTCAAGTTGGATACCTCGTCTGGCCTTCATTCCTGGTCTGGGGTATCGATCGTCTATTACGAGGTCTACGAATAATTGTTTATAACATCAGCTATCTCCGAGGGGGGAAATGCCAAGAATTAAACGCGACAGTCGAAATCCTCGCGCCAAAGTTCCTTCGCTTGACCGTCTACCGTTCAAAGTATCTTCATTGGTCTCCTGCCCAGAGCGTTTACCTGACTCTGCCGAATACTTGGCCTATTCCTTTTGAGACACATCCGTTTACAATCGCATCCGTTGACAAAGTCGATAATGAGCAGGGACACGGGCGGAATGGGGAGCTAGACGAAAAAAGTCGGAGGGATATGAAGGAGTTAACTTTCTTCATCAAAGTTCGTGGAGGCTTTACCAAGAGACTTCATGAAATTGCTTCGGCAGGTCAGTCATTACGGGTCCTCGTTGACGGGCCGTATGGCGTTCCACCTGTTTTCCGTGGCTATGATACAATTGTGTTAATTGCTGGTGAGTGGCATATGTTGCTGTTTAATATGGATCTGTTGGTGAGAGAAGCGATACAGGTGGCTCTGGAATTTCACTCACATTGCCCTTGCTTCTGCATCAAATCAAGTAATTCAATTTCTTCCGGTATCTTTGTTAAAAGCAGCCTTATAACATGACGACAGTCTTGCGAAAACGGAACAGCGAAGATGTAACCGAATCAGCTTCGTATGGTCCATAAGGCAGTCAGGTACGTCACTGATACTAATCTCCGTCGCTCAGTCCCCTAAGTTTCACTTGAATGTAGATCACATCAACTGGATCTCACGCAGCCTGTCACGACATCTGCAGAAACTACCTGATGGTTTTCGTGTAGACATACAAATTTTCATAACCTCTGTAAAAGGCGACGCATTGGGTTGGAACTCAGCCGATGTAGACCCAGAGAAAAGCTCAAACAACGGTGACCCTGACACGTCTAGTTTTCGGGAACTTTCATGTGTGCAGGTTCAACGAGGTAGACCCAATTTGGAAACCTTGTTAGAGGCCGAGTTGTCAGAAACTCAGGAGGCGATGTCAGTGAATGGTGAAGCTACGTGACATTAAAACCCTTGTACGCGGGACTGACGTGGTGCATGGTAGTTTGCGGTCCCTTCGAGTTAATCAATGCTGTGCGAATGGCGGTGCGCAATCCCAGACCGCTAGAGATCTTGAATGGGGCACCCATGGTCACATTGCATGTAGAAACGTTTGGTACGTAAACTGCGCTGTCGAGCCAAGATGAAATGGTCTGCTTTCCGTAACGTGCACTGTTCTATGTAATGCCCTATTTGAGCGGTTGACGAAACAATTCCATGTATGCTGTGAAACAATGCAGCGCGAAACGAAAAATCACTCTTCTTCGTCCTCATCACCTGAGACTTCAGCATTCTCCTGTCCTGCTTTAGCCATGAGTTGGGCAAGATCTTGTTCGTCTGTCTCAGAGATTGCTTTGGGCTTGTTGATAGGTCAGTATAGCGAGTTGAAACGGACGAGTACGGCAGACCTTCATCTTGACAGTTAGACTGCCGCCTTCTTCTTCGACTGTGCCCTGAATAGCCTCAATCGCGCGTTCCAGACGTTCAACGGCGGCATACTAGACAGTCGCACACATTCGCTCGATAAAAATGGACATAAAAATTGAGTTGGTTGCTTACCTTATCCGTAGCGTTCGTACTCAACACATACAACGGTGGTGCCACCAATTTGGCCTTTATAGGAACAGCTTCGCTGCTCTGTTTCTCTCCTGCTCTTAGAGCTTTTTTAATCGCGTCTATGCCCGCCGGTGTATAACATGTAACTTCGATATCTGCACGTAGCTTGATAGGCTGGGGTGTCAAACGCCTTGCAATCGTGGTCGTTAGGACAGAATAGACGACGGGAGACATTGGTGTCTCGAGAGAAGAAAACATAGTATCGGCTTCTCTGAAAAAAATACAAATATCAGATTTCATTGCTCACTTTGAACAGGTGGAGGCTCACGTCAGGGAGAGTTTGAAAGCATCATATGGATGGCCATATTTTTTTCCCAATGGCCATGCGATCTGCTCATATAGTGCCTCCAGTTTTTCTTCCTCGTTCGCTCCTCCAGGTGGTCCTTCTGGTTCGGGGATGTCATCCTCTTGTCCCGCCTGCCTTGCTTTTCTAGCTCTTCTACTTTCTTTCTCCCCGCCATCTGTCGCCTGTGTTCCCTCTAACTGAGCGTCCGGGCCAACGGTAGTTATTTTTGAGGCAACATGTCGCAGAATCGAGGCTACTGCTTTCGATTTCATATAACGCTCCTCGCATTTGACGATATCTTCCGGTGATACACGACGTTTTGACAAATCGATATAACCTTTGGACGGAAGAGTCAAGCAGCGAGGGAATACGAGGTCATACTGATCTTACCTTTCTCTTTGTCAACCCGCAATACGACTACTACTTCGTTTCTCCCCACTCTAATGAGTTTTTGTACTGATCGGATACGTCTGCGGGAGAGTTCAGACAAGAGGATCATCCCTTCCGTATTGTCATATTCAAGCTAAAACTGCATCTCAATGCAAGCCCTTTTTTTGTGGATTTTATTGTACACGTACCAGTTTAACATATGCACCCATCTCAGCTATCTGACGAACTTGTACCATGACAAGTTCGTCGACTTCTGGATACTTTTGCTCGTAATAACGCATCTTGACTTGAGCGCTGGAACGAGTCAAAGTGATAATCGCCGTCTTTAGCACAGCCACATACGGATCTGATCTGTTTTTCCCACGAATGTCATTTTGAGAGTGAAACGGCTGTTCGCCTGCTCTTCACCAGTCACCTCCTGAGCCATAGCCCTGAAACCCATAGCATTTTCAAACGCACGCACATTCTCCTGGGTCCTTTATGGGTTGATGACGGTTCTTGTTTTTGCTTATTCTTGTTGATGTTGATGGACGCTGATGCCTGGGTGAAGCAGACGTGGAACGACCTTACACATTATACCTGACACGTATATATATTGTCATTGGCAATGTCGATGTCGAAAAAACTAACGCTGTCGAAAAAGCGCGTTACTCTTACGCCAAGCCCTTGCACTCGGAACCATCACAAACCGCTATGCAAGCAATGCTTGTGAATCACTTAATATCACAGCAGGCTACACCCGTTAGGTGTTTTACTCGAGGTCGACACACGACATAGCCATGTAGTTGAGCTGTGCTTGGCAGACTGAAGTATAGGGCGAGCAGGCCTCCGTGCCTAGCGTCCTTCACTCTGGGTTTCGCGTTTGACCTGGGTCCAGTTGTATAAGTACTTGCCCATGGCCCGTTGTTTATACCATCCCAACAGTTACTCTTTCAAGTACTTCTAGAGTCAACAACAACAACAACAACAACAACAACAACAGCAACAATGATGTTCAAGGCATTCGCTATCGTCGCTGCTTTCGCCAGTGTTGTCGTCAACGCCATGCCCACCCAGGTAATCCGTTCAACTCGCAAAACACTCTTCCTGTACTCATTAGAGGAAAACAAACAGCTTGAGACTAGACAGGTGGCTGCGCCCATCAACTTCACCATCCCCGACAACAGGCGTCTCTTCACCTGCACTGGTCAATTCTATGGAGGCAACTGTGATTTCCAAAGGATCGAGACTGGCACCTG
>JNHW02000178.1:0-19737 GCA_001691775.3 Amanita inopinata Kibby_2008
TCGCGAGTGCAGACAAGAACACGGCGCCCAGCAACTTCATTGTTATCGTCCAAGAAGCCGAGCAATAGAGGGGACTAGACGTTTAGGAGAGGGGTGGAACGGTGGAGTTGGGRCTCGAAGCGTCTCGGAGT
Source organism: Amanita inopinata Kibby_2008 (assembly GCA_001691775.3). Classification (NCBI taxonomy): domain Eukaryota; kingdom Fungi; phylum Basidiomycota; class Agaricomycetes; order Agaricales; family Amanitaceae; genus Amanita; species Amanita inopinata. Next base: position 132 of record JNHW02000178.1, read on the forward strand.
TTCCTTACTTCAACATCCAACAAGCAAAGAGAAGAGCAGTCTGTTTATATACTCACCAGAAACCAGGATATGGTACATTTGCGGAGCTACGACCGACATCGATCTAGCCATTTTAGAGCCGGGGGTAGTTCTCCTTCACCTCCTCCTCCCCCTCGGCTCGCTTCGCCGTTGTTTCACGTCCTTTGAAGTTTGGCATCAATTCGTTATGATGCATGATGCCTGCAGCACGAGGCACGAGGCAAAAAAAAAAAGGCCTCCAATCCCCGAAGAGCACACGAAATGCACAGTAGGTAATGCACACCATCGCACCGGGCCTTACCCTGAAACCCTCGTACTGTGCGGCATCATTTGTATGCTCTTTTTTTGTCCATGAGGTGGAGATCTGGCTGGTGAGTGTAAGTACATAAAAAGGGAGCGATGGACTTTTGCTAGCCGAGCGGCACATTGTGACTCAGTCACAACGCCAGTTCACTCGCCTACACCTTCAACTTACCTCGCAGACATTCCCAAACGTCTGGTAATGCAGCAGCGGGTACTACAAGCACACATTCCTATCTCACACTTATTTTCTTTGGCAGTGCAAAGCGGCAAACGACAGAATTTCGGCATCAAGTCGGAGGAACAACTCTTTCAGTTCGGAAACCAAACCTTGAGCCAATTTGGGACTGCGATGGACACGGCAACGACTGCCGAGATAGAGAGACTGAAGCTTGAAGGCTCGCATTCGGCGTTTGGAAAAAGAGAGAGGTGAGCAAGGAAATAACAAAGCGACAGAGAGCCAAGTGGCGTCGAGGAAGCAAGAGAAGTTGGTGCCAGCACACAACGACGTGGTGCGCAAATTAGCCTACTCGCACGGATGGCAGGTGGCTGTCGAATACGACATAAGGCAGAGGGAACTGGCACACCGCGATCCCAGGCACGACTATAGCACCCTAAACGATTCGTCGTTGGTCATGATTTGCACTCGGTTATTAGTGACGAACAGTGCGCGTTCAAACGAGTCATATCAATATGCGGATGGAAGCGCGGTAAAGCGCGGGAGGTCTCCTTCGCTGGATAACCATGGCAGCTACCGTAAACGTACAAGGGGAATCTGACAGACAAAGACTATCACGTTCAAGAATCACGCGCATCGAGGTATTCGAGAACGTACGACCCCGAACTTGGAGCCGATAATAGGGACGACCCAGCACTGTGTAACCCTCCCACCCCCAACATTCAAATGTCTTTTTTTTTAATAATAAATATCAGACCATATTGAAAGCGACTGGTACCTATAATAGCCCTCCTCGAAGCCCGTCACTCGTCACTAGTCACTACTAGTCACCGGTAACCGGTAAGGTGGCCCCAGCAATCCGGGGTATCACTTCGACAAATCTTACACCGTTCACATGTGCCTGTCGCTTTAAAAGATTCATTCCAAATCCACCTCGATGCTACAGAGACGATTCATCATACTGTCACATTCCATAATTTACGAATTTACGATTTACGACACAAAAAAAAGAAAACTTGATATTTAGACAAATAATGACTACTAGTTTAAAACACACGAGAAGAAAAAAAAAAGACGTGAGAGACGAAGAAAGAGAAGAACAAGTCCCAGGGTCGAGCACGAGTAAGACAAATGATTAAGTGGAAGCAGCGGCGGCGGCAGCAGCAGAGAAAAACGAAGGAGGATACTAATAACAAGCGATAATAAAAAAAACCCAAGAAAACGAGGAGTAAAAAAGGACTGAAGAAACGAGTGCAGCACCCGATGACTACCGTCCCCATCCGGGCCCTCTCACCCGTGACCTTTGCCACGCCCGTTCACGCTCCCACTCTAATCTATCTCGGTCGGCCGAAGGACCCCTGGGAATATACTGCGTCCCAGAGTACGTTCTATTCACCAACGGCAGATTGGCACCTCGCAGCGCACGAGGTCCACTAGGCAAGGGACGCGCTGCCGAAGCACCAGTACCCATACCCATACCCGTACCCGTACCCGTACCCGTACCCGTATTCATGCTCGTGCCTGTGCTCGTGGTCGTGGTCGTGCCCACGCCCGAGCCCGCGCTGGTGGCAGCGGCAGCGGCGGGAGAGCCAGTCCCACTAGCTGCATCGCCAACATTTACCATCGCCACACCCGCACTCGGCTGCGAAGGAGGAACAGACGACCGATATGGCGCAAGCGAGGAACGGGCAGCGGTCGGTCCCGCCGCCGGGGTATTACTATTATTAGCAGCATTAAAAGACCGAGGTTGTGTCGGTGGAGTGTGAGAGCGCGGGAGATAACAAGATCGGGGTTGGGATGGCGGCTCTGTTAGACGTTTTGAGGGTTGCGGAGGTGGCGTGGGCGTATCGTCGTGCGCGCTGTTGCTGGAAATTTCTCCGTCTTCGTGTAATGACGATGTCTTGCCCAACTGCGACTGCGGTGCACCGTCAGGCAGAGTAGAATCCTCTTGAGGCTGTAATGACGGCTTGGCATGAACCGGTCCAGGCTCACCGGCAATCCCGTTTGCCTGTTGTGGTGGTGGTGGTGGTGGTGGTTCAGGTGACGAATACGAACCAGATATCGATCCAGGTACCGAAGCGATAGAAGCATGTTCGATAAGCTCCTCCTTGGCCTCCTTCGTCACCACTTCCTGGAGCATCGGCAAAGATGACGAGGCGTTTTCCTGCAGTGACGAATCTTGCGATGGAGTAAAATTGGCGACCACCCCCAAGTCTGTCTGCATGCAATACTCTTGATCTTCGCGGTCCTCTGATTGCCCGTCCTCCACCTTCACCACTACCTCCTCCTTCCTCTCCTCTCCATCTTCCATCTTCTCATCCTCTTCGTATCCACTCTGCTGCCCCCGCCCATTTCCCACCTGTTCCCCATCCGAGTTCATCTCTCGTCCCTTGCATTCCTTCTCCACACTCGACTCGCGCTGCATTGAGCCGGACACTGACGTCCCCACACCGACACTACTCTTAAATCGTTCCTCCTCCTCCCGCTGCTTCCTCTTCCTTATCGCAAAGTCCTTTAAAGACATCTTAACCTTGGGCACAGAGTGTGAAACATCTTGATTCGTCGCCACTGGCGATGTGGGCTGCAGTGCAACGTTGGTTGTAACGGAAGGGGGCGTCAACGCCCGCTCGATTTCCGGGCTCGTTACCTCCATATCCATATCAGGACCGACTGGTTTCTCAACGACATCTTCCTCTACCGCTGCGGCTGGTGGGGCTATAGGGGAAACCGACTCAATCCCAGGCGTCGGTAGCCAAGATTTTGGTTCTTCAGGGGCAACCGTGGTAGATGGTGGACTCGAGGGCGAAGCAGAGATCGCAACAGGGGATTCGTCAGGTTGCGTTGCTATCGTTGTTTCCGATATACAAGTCGGAAGTTCCGGAGAGACAACGACAACCTCTTCACCTTCGTACTGATCCCGCGTCTGGGGAGGTTCAGACGCTGGTACTGGATTTGGTAACGGTTCCACCTCGACTTCCATCTTGTCCTCGTCAGCGCTCGACGATGGCTGCTCGAGTTCTTCATCGGCAGGAGTGGTTGTCAAGCTCGGGGACGAAGGAGAAGAGGGAGACGGTTGTGAGGTGGTATTCGGGGCATCGTTCTGCAGCTGAGATAACGGGGACCATGTACGAGTGGAACCCGGTACGGGAGCATTGGCAGGTCCAGGAATGATGGGCGATAGCAATGATAGGCGGGCAAATGAGGAAGCGGGTGATGTCGCCAACGACGCATCTGGTGTGCGTTTTGGCGGTACAGGCGGTGGTGGCATTTGATAGGCTATATAGACTTGTTAAATCAATGAAGAGAGACGAGAGAACGCAAGCGACGCACCGTCCGCATCCACACCACTTTCCATCCTGATGCCCAGTCCCGCACCGCCCTCGTTTACAAGACCACCCAAGCTGACGACGCTGCTAGATGGACTCTCTGAGCATCTAGCACTTGATTCGCGCAAAGCCTCCGATTCACGATGTATCCACTTTTTGCGCATCTTTGGTGGCATTTTGTCTTCGCAATCGGAGATGTGGTTGACTCGGTTTACGGTCTCTCCAAAATCAGGGTCTGGTGGTCGAGGATCGTGCGGAATGATGGGAGAAGTAAGCCGGCTGGTCTGGATGAGCGATGGACGTTGTCGAGAAGCTATTTGTGGATCTGCAAGCCATGAACGATGGAATGTAATGGGTATATGCAACAATCGTGGCTCACCATTTGCATCATGTCCGTTGAGAGTCGACAGCACGGAGGTCCCCGATGTTTTCCCCTTGTCCTTCAAACCCTTCAGAGACGAGCGACTGGGCGATGCGGGTGATACGATGAGATTCGGTACGTCCAGGTGACCGTGAGCGGTTCGTGATTCATCTTTCCGTGCCCCATCTACTCTGTTCTCATCACACATCTCCACTCCACCGAGTCCTCCAGAGTGCGGCACCCTCTCCCTTGTTCGAAACCCCCGACGAGCGCCAACAAGAGGTCCCAGGTCGACACGCTTCCCAGCAGCGTGCGTCGCTTCGCTGTCGACAAAAGCCGCCATCTGAGTGATGGCACAGTTCTTGGCACGGGCGCCGCATGCGCATGTTGTAAAGGTGGAGCTGAGGGCGTGGAGGATGTTTGACATTTGATTACGGATGTGCCGCACTTTTTCTGGCCTGTCCATATCGTTAGCAGAGTACGGGCTGCGTTGTTTGTAAATCGGAGAATCGAGCAGAGTCGGAAGAGGGAGACTCACGGGAACATGTGTGGACTCTCGATGAGAGCGGGTAAGCTATGGACAACATGGCCATCATCCCACTCCCACCCCAGCACTACTTCCTCATTCGCCTTTAGATCTCGGAGAGCAAAGACGCCAAAGGATAGGGATTCTTGTGATTGTTTGGAGTGTGGACAGAGAAAGGGTCTGAGGACAGCGTTTGGTCTACAGCCGTTGCGAGCGAATCTGGCGCTGTTGCCAGCGATGCGGGAATCGAGGGCTAAATCAAGCGGTGGGCCAATCAGATGTACGAATGGTCTGGGCATACCGAGATGGGCGTATGAATTGAGGGGATCGGAGAGGTAAGATGAGGAGGGGGTGATGGTAGATTTGTAGGAAGTGATGAGATGTTCAGAAGGAATTGATGAGGAAGTGTGAAGGGCATAGGAAGGAGGACGGACGGACGGGTTTGTGTACAAGGATAGGGCAGGACTTGAAAGGGAGGATGATGGCAATGGTCTCACCGACGTTCGAGGAGCTTGGTCATCGAGGGCGGTGACACCTCGCCAGTGTTGAGCCTGTCGTCTGAGCTTCTCTCTCGTATCTTTGTGAGGTATGATGTCGTGGGGGATGTGTACGTAGGATAGGGACCATGGCTCATCGATGTCGACCACAGAGTTGGAATCCTCGTGAAACGACGGTCGGCGTTTTCGCTTTGAGTTGGGAGCACTGGTGACTTCGGGGTGGGGGAGGCCGTTGCTGGGGTTGATGGCGGCGGCGGCGGCGGTGGTTGTGGTGTTGGTGGTGGCGGTGGTGGTTGTGGTGTTGGTTACGGCTGCGGCAGCGAGGGCGGTGGCAGCGCTGGCTCTTCTGTGTTTCCTTTCGACGCCTGGACTTGCCCTCCTTCTCTGCCTCTCACCCTCAACGTGCTCCTCGACCTTCCTCAGCCTGGCCTTTTGGAGTCTGACAGCCCGCTCCTTGTCAACTGGCCTTGGAACACACTCCCAACACCGCCATTCCTCTGGGACCTCGCCCTCTACTATATCGAAACAAGCGGCGTGGCACCAGCGAGAACAATCGTCGCAAGCGATGGAGAAGCCGTCGTCGTAAGAGAAGCCGCAGATGCAAGAGATGTCGTCTGAGGGTTGTGCGATGACTGGGCTCTGTTTTCTCTTTAAAGGGATTAGGGGAGGAGGAGGGTAAAGATTGCTGGGTGACAGTCCCAAGAGGCCGAGTGCAGCAGCTTCTCTTGCGTCGCGGTTGTTGTCGTTCATGGCCGGTTGACCAACAGCCAGCCGTTTATTTTTTTTCACTCGATACAAACACAGCCACATTCAGCCATCCTCAGTGAGCTTCAATGCACCATGTCTCAGGTCTCAGGTCAGGTCCAGCTATGCTCAATCCAACGGCCATACATGCTTAGTAAGCCATGCCACCAACCCTAGTATTAGGACTGGTATTTAGTTCACCCCAAGCCTTGAAGCTTGAATCTCCTCACTAACCATGGACGCCTACCGTCACGGTATCGAATACACCCCCTCCAACACCACCACCACCTTTCCACCCGTTTCTCTCGAAACCCTCAAAGACATTGGAACAAGTGAGTAAACACGCGCATATAGCATCGACTCGAGCCCACCAACTCACTCCTGCAGAATATGTCCGCATACAATGGGTCGACCTCATCAACAACGTCAGATGCCGCATAGTCCCACTCGCATACTTTGAAAAACTCCTTCAAACTAACCGCCCTGGGGTAGGTGTAGCCAAGGCAGCACTCGGACTCGTCTTTCTGCATACCGCACCTGGATTTTGCTCAATGGGAGAATATCTCCATGTGCCGGACATGTCCACGTTGAAAGTCTGCCCTTATGCGCCTGGCCATGCTAGCGTCATGGGTTGGTTCCAGGAAAAGTCGCCCCTTGAGGGTCCTGACGGCACCCTCTCAATCGATGTCGATATATGCCCCCGAACGGTGTTGAACCGCGTTGTCATGTGGGTCACCCTATGTGTCTCATCCGCTGCACCCAATTCATTCGGTTATACCATCATAACAGAAAAGCAAGAAAAGAGTCAAGCGTTGACTTTCTCGTCGGATTCGAGACAGAATTCATTCTTCTCAAGTCGACGAACCCGGTGGAGGCTGTCAACTATCATAACTGGACCGGGACAGATGGCTTTCCGTCGGGCAGTGTAGAGGCAACTGTGCTGGAAGAAATCGCTGACGCTATTCAAGCCTCTGGAATCGAGTTGCAGATGTACCACGCGGAAGCAGCCCCTGGACAGGTGCGGCCTACACGTTTCACCCGTACCTACACCTTCTGATGCAATCTCTCCCGCAGTACGAGATCATAACCGGACCTTTACCTCCCCTCGAAGCTGCCGATGCTCTAGTCCACACAAGAGAAACAATTAGAAACATCGCCGCGAAGCATGGTCTACGAGCCACATTTGCTCCTCGAATCCACATGACAAGCACCGGCAGCGCCACTCATACACATATATCAGTCCATGCAGCCAACGAAGGGCCAAAGCCGTTCGACGGTCTTTCCTCCCATGAGAGCTCATTCTTGGCCGGAGTACTCCAACACCTCCCAGCACTCCCAGCTGTAACCCTTCCAATTCCTGCATCATACAAGAGGATGGCCGATGGAGTATGGTCAGGTGGAACTTTTGTCTGTTGGGGCACCGAAAACAGAGAGTCACCTATCCGTTTGGTGAACGCCACGTCCCCTGCAAGTCGCCGCTTTGAAATGCGATTCGTGGACGCGACAGCCAATCCTCATTTGGTTCTCGCTACCATACTCACTGCTGGGCAAGCCGGGATTCGTACCAACCAATGCTTGACCATCCAAAATTGCCCTGGACCATTGAGCGCCGCCCAGATGAAAAGGGAAGAAAGGGAATCCCTTGGCATTACATGCAGGTTGCCATTGTCTTGGGAGGACGCGAGGAACGAGTTTGCGAGTGATGATCTGTTTAGAGCGACCTTTGGACAGAATTTTGTTACCAAGTATCTTGACGTGAACAAGGTAACGTTTTTTTCCTGTTGATTGTTGCCCCGACCGTTGACGTATTTTTTGTCAAGACGCTGGGAGACGCACTTGAAGAAGGGGATGATGAGGAAAAGAGGTTAACGCGATTGGTAGAATTCTATTAGGGGTTTAGAAGGCAGAACCGCGGAACCCAATGTAACCCGCGAACTGTCGAGTTCATTCAACATTCTCACTCTACGCGTTCTGTTATCAAACCACTGTACCCCATGACGATGCCCAGAAATTCGAATTTACGGCTATCATGCGCTTAGAAGCTGCTTTGATCCACGTTTACTGTAATAATTAATCTTTCAAGGGTCGTAATACCAGGTTCGAATGAATTAAACTCCAATCCATCCTCAGTCCAGTTTTTTTTCAACTTTGTACAGTACGCATCGACTCCAGCTCTGCCTTTTACGCAGGCGTTGGACGGTAAGCTGCCCTCACTAAACAGATTCCTCACCTTACTAGCTCCCATTGAAGTCCAACTCTTCAAACGTTCCCTGTTCCCTAAAGCTCCTTTTGCTTCTTCGCTCAAGGGCTTGCGTACATTACTATGGCTGACCAAGAAAAATCGTCGATGCCCACCGTCCACAGTGATTCTTCTGTCGTTGCAATTGAGGGAATGGCGGGCGGTGCCAGGCAGCCTGAGAGAGATGCGGATTTGTTGGCTAGGCTTGGCTACAAGCAAGGTAAAGTTTTGGTTTCTTGGGTGACGAGCTCACTCACTTGCTGCTGGTTAGAATTTAGACGGACGTTTACGCCGATAGAGGTGTTTGGAGTTGGGTTCAGTGTTATCGGTCTTATCCCGTCGATAGCGTAAGTGTCTCGCAGGTCTCCGTTGACGCTGTAAAAAAAAAAACGAGACTAACCTGTAACCTTTTGTCAAGTTCGGTTCTGGCGTATTCGATTCCTTATGGTGGCCCATCCGCCATGATTTGGGGAGTGAGTGGAGAAAGCATTTTCTAATGGTTTGACACCAGCTCTTAATAAACCGCAAAAAAGTGGGCGACGTGCGGAGTCTTTCTCATGTTTATTGCCCTGGCTTTGGCAGAGTTGGGTTCGGCGGCGCCCACTTCGGGTGGGCTGTATTACTGGACATTCACGCTCTCCCCACCTAAATGGAGGCGATTCTTGTCGTGGATCGTTGGCTGTACGTCTTCTCCCCTATTGAAGCAGGCGAGAGTTGATATGACTTGACGCCTTGTTTAGATGCAAACACGATTGGGAATATCGCTAGTGTGGCGTCGGTAGATTGGGGGTGTGCGGTGCAGATTGCGGCGGCGGTTAGCATTGGTTCTGGGTTGAAATATGAAGCTACGACAGCATCAACTTTGTAAGTCGCCAGCATTCCCGGTGTGCATCACGAGCCGGATCTAACTCTTTCCCTGAATAAAAATCGCAGCGGCATATACTCTGTCCTCTTGTTATGTCATGGCGTCATTTGTAATTTGAATCCTGCAATTATTGCGAGACTGCAAACGCCCTTTATTGTTATCAACCTCCTGCAAGTTCCAGCGTTGTTTTACCGGAAAAAAAGTGTTTGATATTTTCGTCAGACTCTGTCTCGTTATCATTGTCGCCGTACCGGCCTCCACGCCAAGAGAATTGGTGAACGATGCACGTTATGTATTTGGTAACTTTACGAATGGTGAGAGCGCCGTCCTTTTCTTTTGTCGATCGATTCACTGAGAAGGTTGGGATAGTTACCGATTGGACAAACGGTTGCGCGTTCATTCTCAGTTTCCTGTCCCCTCTGTGGGCAATTGGTGAGTAAATTTCGGATAAAAGAAAAAGAAAAGCAACTGACCCCTCTGAATCTGTTTGATTTTAGGGGCCTTTGACTCTACCGTCCACATCAGCGAAGAAGCCAAAAACGCAAATGTTGCGATTCCTTTTGCTATCGTCCTAGCCGCCTTCTCCAGTATCATCCTTGGATGGGGTATGTAGCAACATCCCCTTCCTCATTCTATCGATTCGTCGCAGGTTTTTGAATTAGAGTTTGCGTTGAAGGTGTGAATGTCGCTTTGGCGTTTTCTATGGGCAAGGATCTCGAAAATGTGCTTGCTAGTCCGATTGGACAGCCCATGGCAACCGTTGGTGTTTCTTTTTTTTTGTTTTTGCCAAGGTCGATTTGAATGTTGATAGTATCGCCACAGATTCTGTTTAATTCACTGGGACAGAAAGGCACACTTGTCGTGTGGGCGTTTATCGTGATCGTCCAGTGAGTTTCTGCCCATCAACTGTGAGCCAAAACTGATCCTTGTCATAGGTTCACAATGGGGACAAGCATGGTAACGTTTTACCAGTAGCCACCAAGTGATCCGGCTGTTGACCATGTTGGCCCACAGTTAACTACCTGTTCCCGGCAGATTTTCGCCTTTTCTCGCGATGGAGGACTCCCTTTCTCACGGTGGCTCTACAACATCAATAACAAGACCCATGCACCGATCCGTTGTGTCTGGTTTGCCACAAGCCTTTCTGTGTTGTTGGGCATCTTGGCGTTTGCCGGTCCCAGTGCGATAGGCGCCATATTTTCTTTGGTAGTTGCATGCCAGTATATTGCTTACTCGATACCCATATCTGCTCGATTTCTCGGGGGGAGTAAGATCGCACGCGGTCCTTTCAGTCTCGGGGTGTTTGTATGTACCGCTCCTCTTGTTGTTTTAATTTTCTGGAGAATGTTGAAGCTGATCCTTGATGAATAGAGCTTTCCGGTGGCTGTCATCGCCGTGATATGGATGGCGTTCATCGTCGTCATCTTCCTTTTCCCTGCAAACCCCAACCCGAAAGCGTCTGATATGAATTACACGGTGGTTGTTTTGGGTACGTACATACTGCGATTCGTGCCAACAAGTAGATGGTGTGTTCTGAACTAGAGTTACTGAACTAGGTGGCACGCTGACGCTTGCGACGGTCTATTACTTTTTCCCCAAATATGGAGGGATGTGTTGGTTTGAAGGACCCGTGAAGACGATCGGAATGGCAATGCCTCTGGATCTGAGCGTCAAGGATGGTGATACCTCCAATACCGAATATGAGAAGGCGGGTGATGATCAATAATAATCAAAGTATGAGCTGTATACCGGTTGCGATATAGACATATTCTGTACGTCAAGTTGCATTTCACAGGCACTGTGGGAGTCTGTGCGGCGCCCACATCATCCGAGATGTTCTATACCACGCCTGACAGTAACACTCTCACCAACACGCGCCATAAACACGGTACAGTAAAAGTGCCATCACCACGCGTCTTAGCATGGCCCTGACCGAAACCCATCTTGGCAAGTACAAAGGCTACTCGCAAATGAATGGGGATGGCCCAACGTGCAATGGCAGGGACCAGCGTTACTAATGTATTGACAGTATCACAGTCATTCTCACAGCGCTGGTGCCCGCAATAGGGATCAGATGGGCCATACCCCGTTTTGAGAATGCACCGGGGACTTGATAATAACGCAAAGGGCTTTGTGAATTACAATGGGGGTGTCTGTAATTGTCAGGTGTGGTGGTGGGCGGGAAAGAGTTGTTCACTCAAGGGTGGGAGCATTCCCGGCGTGAGGAGGTGGTGTATCTCTGATTCTCTCTTACATATCGGCACAGACGACAATTGAACGTCAAATGAAAGCTGCGGATACCCTTTGAAGTCGCAAACCTTGGTATTCGAACCTAACCGTGTCATGCAATGGAGGTATGATCTGATGGGATAATTATCTGGCAGGGGCACGACGTTCCATGTTTGCGTACAGGACGAAAACAATAGTTTTGCTGATTGAGGTCCAGTGCGGATATCCAATAATAAAGAGCACTCCTGAGCTTTCATTGAGAAGCTTGGCCCTGTCTCAAGCGAATTCATTGATGGGTATTCTAAACAGATCATGAATTGTAATTCCAACGTAAGAACATTGACGTCAAAAGCATTGATGGTAATATGGCTTCAAGAAATCATAGTGGGGCGTGTTGGTTGTGATGTCAGGAGAACATGATGTCCTGTCAGAACATACGTCAATGAGCATACAACTGGATGGGATGGATTCTATCACTCACTATTACTCGTAGCTCGTTGACCGTCATGAAATTTTGATATCTAATTCCACCAAAAACAAAAATGAAACCACCTACCATAAAGCGAATGTCGGGACCATCACTTTGTCCTTTTATAAATCTTTTGTAGGAAACTGGTGAACACATCCCTTTTCAATGTACCCTGAGCACCCGTCTCTGGGATGCAGTCAATCTTGAGGGATAGCATCATATGAGTCTCCTCCTCATAATCGGCATAGACATTTCTCAGCCCAACAGCCTCAAACACCTCTTTCACGCGTGCCTCCATTTCTGGGTCTTTTCTGCCATAGTTTTCGTCTAGAATGGCGCGTTGAGTGGGGTTGGCGAGGGCGAGAGCGGTGTTGATACACCATGAACATTTGTTGTCGACAATGTCGGTGCCTACTTTGCCGATCTGCTCAGGGGTTCCGGAATAGTCCAAAAAGTCGTCCTGAATTTGGAAGTATTCGCCGATATCGATCAGAATGTCACGGGCAACGTTGTAGGCATATACGGTTTCTGTAAAGCCACCTGAGCCTGACAGGGTGTATGATTCAGGAACGAGACACATGTGCATGGCCAAAGCGACGGGAAGGTAGAATGAATAATACGCAGTCTTGTATATGACAATGAGGCGATGTCTAGTTTTGTCGTGTATAAGATACCAAAAGGAATCTACAGTCAAAGAGAATTTAAGAATGAAGAGGGAAAAAAAAAACGCACTTTTCGAGGGAGAATTTGGAAAGATCGACCCGATCTTCGGGAGCTGTGATGAGATCAACCAGTTGACCGACTTCTGTCTGATAAGTCGTCTCATGGAAGATATCTATGATATCGGCGTAGTAGGGCTGTCCCTTGAAGTGGACCTTGAGAAGATGGTAAATGGCGGCCTCGAGCATGAAAGCATCATTGATAGCGATCATGCCGACTTCCGGTACGCGATACCAGCAGGGTTGAGATCTACGGGTAATCGAGGAGTCCATGATGTCGTCGGTCACCAGGAAGAAGGCTTGCAGCTGTTGTGGGATGGGGGGGTCGTTCAACTCGCGAATTGAAAAGGACAAACGGAGGGGGACAATGACGTACCAGTTCGACGCACCAGCCGAGCACGGCAGCTTTGAGATACTCATCATCGGTCAAAGGTCTGCCTTGAAGAATTTCGGCGGTGTCCACGACGGAGAGGCCGCGGTTCAACTTGCCCCAAGGCACGTTGTAGTCGAGGTTCTGAGGAGACGAAGTTCAGTGAGATTTTTGATTGGGTCCTCTGTCTCTGTGGCAGTCTCTGTGCTCACTTTGCGATACCACTCGATGGCGGGTGGGGAGATGCCTTGGGATTCGACATGGCTGAGGATCTGGTTGCGGATGACTGGAAAGACGGCTTCAAACCTCGAGCGACGTGCAGACTGAGGCTGTTCTGACATGGCTGAAGGATATGATGAGATGAGAGAATCCGGCTAAAATGAAAATCTCTTTTTATTGTCAACTCGGACGAGCTTTTTGTTTGTCGCCGGCCTTTCACTCGACCCTCAAACATGGTCTAATGACCACTCTCTACTGTAAGGGCCAGAAATGAGGGAATCGTCCCAGTTCATGGCCTTTTTTTTTTTTTTTTTTCCGGCCGTCCTGAGCGGCACGCCTGTCGGGTTATCGCTCCACCTGATCAATTGATTATGCGACACGATAACTCATCTCGGTCAATCTCACGCCGAGTAATTACTCTCATCTGGTCTTTATACTCTACTCGGACTCTTTACTGCAAAACATTCGATTATCATCTTGATCAGTTTCCAACATCAACACAATTAAAAAAGAAGAGTCGAGCATCAGCTGATGTCTCAGAAATGGCTAGTGCAAAACATTGGAAGTTCAACAAGAAACGGTGTGTAAAAACGTGTTGACGGTGACAAAACGCCATGACTTGTGGAATCGAAGCATTGATTCGAATGGAGATTGAAGATGGCATCGTTGGAAACTCTTTTCTTTGCTGCCGCCATGTTTGGAAGAAAGCTCACAGCGCCTCCGCAGAACATCCAAGTTTGGTGACATTAACATTCTTCACGTCATCCTCAATGATCATTCCAATGCGTTGGGTACCGCTGCCAGTGATCACGATGGGCATGATATTGGAGTGTTCGAGCTCAACGCCACAGCTGATATAGGACATTCGAACCTCTATATTTGTTGCAGGAAGCCAGCCACTGCAACATAAAAAGGCCCATGTCTGCCTCTCCAAAACATCAACTCGCATCCAAACACCTCTTCTACCTGCTAAGATTATATAAGCCGCCATGTCAGACCAAATCTATTCAGTCGATGCCACACAGCGTGCGTTCGACACAACATGGGCAACCGCTGAAGAGTACGTCATCGTCCTTCAACGTCACCGTACCCTTCCCAGATCTTCACTGACATATACATCACAGCTACTTGAAAGCGAAAAACACCGGAAAATTCTTGGGAGCGTTGGCCTTCCAGGACGTCGACTACGACCCACTTGAAGCCACCTTGCGCGAACTCGTCGCACTCGTCGATGCACGCCTGAACACCAAGGACAACTTTTTGGACCCCAAGACCAAGGCTGTCGGTGCACTCGCCCTGTTCCCCGGAAAAGTCCTTGTCCAGCCCCGCGGTTCGTTTGCCTCGCGCACAGCCTTGCGTGGTCACGTCGACCTCGACTTGGATCTTTGTTTCCCCGAGAACTTCAAGATAAAGTTTGAGGGTATAGGTGACCGCACCATCGCCCAGGTCCTTGGTGCATCGGATGTCTTCTCTGCAAACCCATCCAGCGGCCATGATTCCAGTGGCAATTTGATCTTTACCAAAGATGGTCTCTGTCTCGTCTTGATCTACGTCTGGGGCAAACTCGTCAGCAAGGAACCGGAAACGTTTGCGATTCCCAAGCAATTGGCTTCATTCCCTCTCAAAGTTGCCGACAATTTCTCTATCGGCATTGTGGCTGGGTTGAAGCCCACTATGCTTATTCACCCCACCAAGACGCTGGCTAAGCTCACCCGTTCGCTGTCTGCCCAGATCACGAGCAATCAATCGTACAAGGACCTCGACGTCGATTTCTTTGTCAAGGTCGCCACCACGCGATTTGGCGGTGAAGAAGTATTGGTGGGCGTTGATAAAGATGGGCCGCTCGGTGCCAGACAGTACCAGACTACGACGTTCATTCCTAGCGGTAAAGAATGGATCGGCAATATCCCTTTGGCACCTATCGACAGGACGGCGTTGCTGGCGCTCAAGTGGTGGAAGAACAGTTTTGCACAGGATAAGACGATTCCCAAGTTTGAGGTTAGTAGTGCTACAGTGTTTTGCACGACAAAAGGTTGGTGGACAGCTGGCTGACGACTTTTAAAAAGATTCGGGATCCCCAAGTACAAGGAAAAGGAACGCGCGCTGCAGATCCCGCAAAAGACATCAAGATCAAATCCCACCACTTCCTTTCCGTGCTCAACGCCCTGCACGAACTTCCGCCGACCGACCCTCTTTACATCCCTACCTATTCATCCCTTCCCTTTTCACTCGTCAGGGTGATGGACGTTATGATTAAAGTTTTGACGTTTCTGGAACGGGCTTATCAGCCTCCACAACGATTCACTATTGTTCTTGATGAGAAATGGAGTCCGGACATCAAGAAGGAAAAACCAAGGGCCATCTATCCTTTCCCCCAGGTGACGTTCTTTCTCTTGATTTGGGATTGGCTGAATATTAAAATTACCTCCTTAGGTGTCATGTGGTGTATTTGACACCATTTACAAGCAGGCAAGCAACAACATTGCCGAATATGATGGGCTGGTCAAGAGCATGGTTATCCCGTCGCTCATCACGAGATTGAAGGGAGCGCTGGACAAGTTGGCCAAAGATAAATTCACGCCTTCAACCTACGTGTTTGAGGAGTTGTGATAGGGATCTCGTATTGGCCTGTTGGATCACGTTGATGCAATTGTTCCCTTGATTGATGAAGCGCCTGAGACTGTGTATTATACTTATCTATGTTGATCTTACCCGCTACCAAATATCAGGGAAATTGAAATAATGAAACGCCTAGAGCACTCGTCAGCTGGTAGAGCTTCCACGAGGGATGATTACGCCTGAGAGACGTCGTTTTCTTTGACCGCTATCCCCTGCATTCAATGATGTTTGCGCATGCACTGATCACGATTGTTGCTTGCACCAACTAACGTGAACTTTAAGCTGCCCTTGGGCACAAAGGCGGAGATTCGCGCACTCGATCCAAGCCTCATAGGCAAATCAGCACATGAAGTTTTTCCGTCAGAATCGGGCCCAATGACGCCACCTCCCGAACAGCGATTATACCTCATCGATATTGTTCATAAACGACTGACCATAGCTATTATCGCCTTCTGCAAACGCCACTTTGCGCCCAGAGTTGCGCTTGGAGTGCCGCTGTAAACCCTTTAAACTCTCAGTTAGGATGAAGATATGTGAAAGATACGTTATAAGTATATGTAAATCGGATCAGCGAGACGTCATGATACTGATCTTCACGTCATCTGATGCCGCAAGAAACGTGAGCCCTATCATCATCTGGGTATACTTGGGATGGCTGTGAGCATCTCGAAATTCTCCCGCCCCGGATGAGGCGCAAGGCGAGAGCGTATAAGTTCCAGCCAGGGCAGGCGCACTCCAGAGAGCTCGCAGCAAAAACCTAACGTCCACCTTTCCAACCAGCGTGCATATCGTTAAACACCCTTACACGCCGTTTCCTGTTATATATCCGCGTTGGGATGACAGAACACAATTACGGAGTCGTTTACAGACCTTGTCCTAACGGTGCCACGCCATTTACGAGCATCAGAGAACTGAAAAAACGAGGAGTAGGTCAGTGACCCAAATGGCGTATGTGTGACGCGTGACTGACGTGACGAATGACCTAATGCAGGCTACGTTCGATTGCAATGGGTCGACCTTGCGAATGTCACCAAATATCGCGTCCTCTCGCTTTGTTACTTTGAAAAGCTCCTTCAGTCGCCTCGCCCAGGCATTGGCATTCCGACGGCAGTGGCTGTTGCTCCCAGTTCAAGGCACTTGACCGAGTGTCTTTACATCGCCGACCTGTCTAGTCTCAGGATATGCCCGTATGCACCAGGTCATGTCAGCGTTATGGGCTGGCTCCAACACAAGTCACCGACGAAACAGGTTAACGGGATTGTTTCTCTGGGCTGTGAGATTTGTCCTCGCGCTTTGCTAAAGCGAATTGTCAGGTTAGTAGCTTTTGTGCTTAATATTAAATGTATGTGACAGTGCACATTTTGACCAACGATAACCTCAGTCAAGCCAAATATGAATCGGGCGTAGAGTTCCTGGTGGGATTTGAGACCGAATTCATTCTGCTAAAGTCTACCGATCCAGTGGAGGCCTCCAATTACCACAGAAGCTCGGCCGCGGAAGCATTAAAATCAGGCTGCCCAGAAGCCACCGTTATGCACGAAATCGCAGAAGCAATCCAGGCATCAGGTATCGAGTTGCAGCTATACCATGCCGAAAGGGCTCCAGGCCAGGTACGAGCGTAATCCTCTTTTCACATGTTTTTAACAAGCGTTCTTCCCTTTTCGCTAGTACGAAGTGGTCACAGGTCCGTTGGCACCACTCGAAGCCGCCGACGCACTCGTTCACACTCGAGAAATAATCCGAAACGTCGCCTCCACACACGGACTCCATGCCACGTTTGCTCCCCGAGTGTTCTCAGATGCTCCAGGCAGCTCTGCCCACACGCATATATCTGTGCATTCCTCGCATGAGGGAAAGAAAGAAGCCCAGGCCATGACCACGACGGAGACTGCATTCCTAGCTGGCCTATTGGAGCATCTCCCCGCTCTGACTGCGCTGGCACTCCCAACTCCTCCTTCGTACGGACGAATGGTGGACGGCATTCGCGCAGGCGGCACCTACGTTTGCTGGGGCGCCGATACGCGCGAGGCTCCTGTTCGACTCAAAGATCCCTGTTCGCCCACCAGTCGCAGATTTGAAGTGCGAACGATTGACGGTACGGCGAATCCATATATCGCTCTTGCGGGTGTGTTGTGTGCAGGGCATGCGGGTGTCCAAAGCCAACAACGGTTGACCTGTGGTGATATGGGGCCGAGCGGCGCGGCTGAGATGGGTGAGGAGGCGCGGCTGAAGCTTGGAATCACACAACGGTTACCACTAACATGGGAAGAAGCAAGAAGCGCGTTTGAGAAAGACGATCTCTTCCTGGAAGTGTTTGGTAAAGGATTCATCGATGAATATTTGGCTGCCAACAAGGTGAATTCATGTGTTCTCTGCAGTCTGCATTTGCTTAAGCAACCCACAGGAGATTGGCAACATGTTCCTGTCAGTAGACGGAAATGAAAAGGCGCTGTCGCAGCTTGTAGAGTTTTATTGACCCTGTAGACTTTTTGCCAAGCAACATACTAGATGATGGCTGTACTGTATCGTGTTATAAAATGCTGTAATAACACAACGGAGTTTGAGCACCGGCATGGCGGCCCGCTACCTTCCTAAATTGTGAATCGGGTCAAGTACTGTACCGCTCTGCCTCCTCCCAACTCTCGACCATCCAGCCAACAGCCTTCAGGCCTTTCTCCTCCTCCTCCTCCTCCTCCTCCCAAACTCGTGTCCACCAGTCCATAACCACCACAACAATCCAATGGCAACCCCACAAATCGTCGTCAACGATTTCATGTTCTGCGCAGAACACGGCGACGAAGTTTGTTACCACTGTTGCGTTGACCATCG
This sequence comes from Amanita inopinata Kibby_2008, assembly GCA_001691775.3. Taxonomy (NCBI): domain Eukaryota; kingdom Fungi; phylum Basidiomycota; class Agaricomycetes; order Agaricales; family Amanitaceae; genus Amanita; species Amanita inopinata. The sequence continues at coordinate 18,640 of JNHW02000178.1, forward strand.
GCTGACGAACAACGTTCAAATCGAGGACGAGCTCAACAACTTGGAGGACGTTTTTGATTTTGGGCTCGAGGTTCGTCAGCCGAGCCTCTCCCCCGCTCTGGATGGTAACTTTATGGTAAACTTCGTGCTTGGGTGACTGTAGGAACGACAGTCCATCAACGTCTTTGCACACGGAGCCAGAGAAGCTCTAAACACCGAAGACTCGTTCTCCTGTTCGAAACATCGAGACGTTGATTGCTCAAACTGTTTCAACTGGGTGGACATTATCGCAAAGGAGGCTCATGAGACGGCCGAGTATGGTTCTTGGCTGGAAAGGCGAAGCGGCTGGATGGATGGCGACAACGACGGCGATAATGGCCAGCCATAACACATAGTAACCGCCGATTGTGTAAATGTGGGACTGGACTCTTGGACTATTGGCTCTTGGACCTATCTTTCTACTTTTCAGTGCTTTTTTGAACAACCAACAACGTTTACACTCCTTTGCTAACGCGATGCATTCTATCTTATCAACCTTTCTGTAATTTTGCAACTCTCTGCGGAATTCATGCGCTCATTCTCTGTTTTGTTTTTCGCTCAAGTCCCTGATTTCTTAGTATCCAGGTAGGATCACGGACCGTCCGAACACTGCAGTCATAGGTTGGTCGTTCATCACACAGATGTTTGAAGACGACAACCAGTGGTACTCGCGCTTTGTACGTGCTTTCACAAACTATGCACCCACCGGGGAATACAGGAACAGATTTCATTGAGGAGCTGACGGTACTTGCAAGACTTGCCCTGTCATTCAGAGCCGACTACACATTATTTCACAATGCCCCAAGTACAATTTCTCCTTTTCATATCGCATCCCTTTCTTCTTGAAACGCTTCAAGCGCTTCACCAAGCTCAATCCTACAGCCTTCACCTTTGAGGATTGTAGGGAAGATGAGCCACCAGCTGTCCCGTAATTTACCTACTCAGACATCGCGCACCCTCAGGTTTACACCTCACTTAGCTACCCCTTTCCCTTCACTATGCATAATTACAGACTCTCATCGTTGTAAACCTTACGGTTAGCATTAATATAAATATCTAGGTCAAAAAAAAAAAAAAAAA
>JNHW02000179.1:0-19512 GCA_001691775.3 Amanita inopinata Kibby_2008
GAAGCTCAATATTCTGGATTCTCTCCCAAAGCCAGTGACCAGGATAGATARTGTTTAGGATGAGTGAAATCCAAGTTTTTTCAATGTAATATCTTGCTCTCGGTGTGTATTTACAGGAAATGGACTTCTGTGGGGCTGAGGATGACCCACCCTCTGGGGTTGCCATGTCCAAACTTTTGATCTGGGATGACCCGCCCTCCAGGGGCCATGTCCGAACTTTTGACCTGGGCTCCGCCTGCGGCGGGCTCTATGTCCGAATTATCGGCCAGCCTTCCCACGAATTTTGGGGGTTCATGTCCGAACCTCAGTCCAGCCTCATACCCAATTATGGGGGGTCCTCCTCCGTACCAGTGCTAACGACTGTTACAGATATGTAGGAATAATCATAATGTAATGTATTTGTTGTAAGAGGGCCGACAGACCCACCACTTTTCCCAAGACTTGACGAACCTACCTCATTTATATCCTCAATACAAATCACGTAAAATCTGATCGTCAACTGTGCAGTCTCTCCCACATAAATTTCAACCCCACACCCCAAGCTTCATCGATTCATCTTTGACACGACACCAATCAATCACTTAGAGAAAAGTGAACTCGAAGACGCTTCAAGCAACTACTTGGCTGATTCTCTCTGTTCGATGTCATAATGGATATTGGGGAATCGCCTGTCGGAGTTCGTGAGCAAGCATACGGATCCTGTGTGTGCAGATGCCCCGTTTAGTACTGATCGTCTTTTAACAACGGACGCTGGGCAGTGGTGGCTCTGACAATACAGGTGTGGGAGTTTCTCATTTGTTTCAGCGATGAAGTGGAGCATTTGTGGCCGTAAGCAAAGTCTCTTGCCTTCCACCTTTTCCTCATGTTCCTTTATATCGATGCAGAGTCAAGTTCACCGCTACAAAAGTGTTATACTTGTGGTCGCGTTATTTCTCCCTCACTGCCCAAATGTGAGTGCCAACAGCACTGAATAGAATCTCTCACCGAAAGACTGTACCCTACTTCTAGCGTGAACGCTGTTCTTACACATCTTCTATATTCAAAATATTTTGAGCTGCGATATTGCACTAATCTATATGTTCTGCGGGTGTTTTTGGTTCAGCAGGCAATAACGTGCACAGAGCTGATTGCGCTGTTGAGAGGTGCGTCTGTTCACTGGTCGCGTATAGCCTATGCCATATCAAACCATTGAACGAACCTATCCAAGTGTATGTGTTATATAATAAAAGTACCCGAATCGGAATGCTCCTACTGCTAGTATTCATAACCGACTTTTCACTTGAATGCATCGGGGTGTCGATGAGGGCCAAATCTTTAAGCTTGGGAACATCATGCGTTCCATCAAAAATTGCGGGAAACGTTGGGATAATGCTCCTGTAAGTGGACTTGTCTCTTGAGCCGTAACAGAATTCTGGATAATCGGTTGCATGCACAGTGTGGGAATGGGGATGAATCAATGTGTTGTCGTCTCATTGATTGTTGCGAAAATTATGTTGGGTGGCAGTGTCAGTTGGGGTCGTACACCCCTTGCTTCGTTAATGATGCGCGATGGATTTGCCTCATTTTTACTGATTTCTGGTAAGTTGCTTGCTTTGAATTTTGATCGCTGAAATTGAATAATCCAGCTATTCTGGGCGGCGTGGTTGGGTCCTGTTCTGTACGACTACTGGACGCGCTGCGGTATGTAAGGTTCCCGTGAGTGTTATCAACAGTATGTTCTCTGTCGAGGCTTATCCAATTCTTTAGGTTATCTATTACCTTTTTCTCTGCAATAGTATGTACTCCTCACTGTCTGCCGAGTGAATGTGAGGACTAAACATTAACAGGGATGCAGGTTGATGCTTAGCATGTGTAACTTAACCCAGCCGTTAAAAGAAAAAGAACTGGAAGATGGCTCCGTCCCCCTGCTCACAACTGATATTGGTATTCATACGAGCAATTGAAGTTCCTGTACTCAGGCAGGCATAATACAATGAATATACGCGCTGATTTTGAAATACTTCTGCTTGAAGAAATACGACGATCTCTTTCTATCGTTGACCTGTCGTTTGGTTGGTTCCAAGACACAAAAATGTTGCGAACCTTCTTGAAATTGGACTGAAGAAACCGGAGGTCGGAGCGAAGGCCGAATCTACCGTCAGCGTGATGTGATTGAGACTGTCACAGAATATCACAGTCAGTCACATCCTTCTCACCCATCATCACTATCAGCCCACCAACGTAGTGCCAGACGCCATCGGATAGCGTCGGGAAGGTGGTTATATGCGCACTTTTGCTTCTCCGGAACCACGCCGAAATGCATGAGCGCAGAGATTTCGTGATTGGTCTGACATGGATGGGAATGCAATCACGCTCAAGATCACGCTCCCACCGAGGTGTCGGATATACTGAGTGAATGCATCTCTGGGAACGGTCAGGGTTCTTAATACAAACGGACTGGAGCCACAGTCGATTTCCTGGTTCACTACCCTCAACCGAAGACAAGCTTGGCACAGCGATTATTGATTTTGACGGTGGCGCCATTACTTAATTGCTGGATGTGTGCCGAATATTCGTTCGGCTCGCCTGCACGACAGATGAGATGAAATTCAAGTCGGTTGGGCATGACGGTAACACTCCCACGATCTCACGTTTAACTCCGACAGGGTCCAATCCAAGTCGCACGACAAGGTTTGACCCATGTTCGTTACAGGGGATTTTCACGAAATGGCACGCCATGCGTAAGGATGCCCTACTATTACATGGTTGGGTTATGGTTGTATAACTTAACTTGGAATAATGACAGTCAATCTAGAAGTCTCTGACTGAAAGAAAACCTGATGGTGCCTCTTTTTAGGACTGGTATTGTTTTTTTTTCTCACAGCTAAACGAACCTACCTCTCATCTTGCGTTACCCCAAATCCTTAAGACGGATCACGTAAAATTCAGCCATCATATATGACGGTCGGCACCCACTCTCTGCATCCAAAATTACCCACATGAACTGCAGTCTCGCACCTGTCCACAACGCCGCATCAGTAAGAGCTTTTTCTTTCTTTTGAAATAGTAAAGTATATTAACTACTAGAATTCTGGCGTCAGTAGGAACATCGGATTCAAAGAAGCTTCAAGCGACCATACTTGACTCAAATCCTTGCATGCGACGTTGTGATGGACGGGGAACTTCTTCGTGACAATGCATACGCGTCTCGTGCGTGCGAATGAACAACCCATATTGTTAATGTTCTAACAATAAGCGATCAATAGTGGTGGCTCTGACGCTACAGATATCGGAGCTACTCGCTTGTTTCCATGATGAGGTGGAATGTTTGTGGCCGTAAGCATGATCTCTTGGCTTCCATCTTTTCCTTACGTTCCTCTACACCGACGTAGAGTCAAGTTCACCGCTACGAAACTGTTGTACCTGTGGTCGCGTTATTTCTCTCTCGCTGCCCAGATGTAAGTACCATTATCACTCAGTTCAACGTCTCGCTGAGCGTTTTCACCCCTTCTTCAAGCGTAAATGCTATTCTCACATATTTGCTGCATTCGCGATATTTCGAATTGCGGCATTGCAATAAGATGCTTGTTTTTCAACTTTTTCTGCTTCACCAGGGAATAACGTGTATAGAACTGATTGCGTTCTTGAGAGGTGCGTCTGGTCCCGTGTAACCCGTACCTTGGTCAAATCAACGAACAAAATCTGTCCCAGTGTATGTGCTGTACAATAAAAGTGCCCGAATTAGAACACTCCTACTGCTAGTCTTCACAACCGGGTCCACACTTGAATCCATCGGGGTGTTCACAAGGAGTAGATCGTTGGTGTTGGAAACGTCTTGCAGTCCATTAAAAACTGGAACAACAGGTGGCATGTTTCTCCTGTAGGTGAAATCATCTCCGATGACCATACAGTATTTTGAATAATTGGTTGAATACATAGCATGGGACTGGGGATGAACCAATCTGTCGTCATATTCTTAATTATTGCAAAACTTGTGATGACTCGCAGCGTGGGTTGGGGTCGTACACCTCTTGCTTCGCTGATGATGCGCGATGAGCTTGGAATAGTTTTGTTATTTGCCGGTAGGTCTTTGTTGTCCATCATGATCCCTGTAGCCGAATGAGAACGTGCCTGTAGTTCTGGGTAGTGTGGGTTTGGTTGGTTCGATACCATCACAGAGCAAGCTGCGAAATGTCAAGTTCCCGTGGGTGTTATAGACAGTATGCTTCTTCCCTGTTCGTCGAGGCTTATTCGATTCTTTAGCATGTTCATTGCATTACTCTCTACATCTGTATGTGGTATTCTTATTTCAATTTGCTGGCTGTGCAGTAGGGACTAAGCAGTAGTCTTCAATAGGGATGTAGATTGATACTAGGCATGTGTCGCCTAGTCCGGGCATCAAGGCAAAACCGAGTAGAAGATACTTCTATCCCAGTATTAACAAGTGAAATTGAGATTATAACTGATGGGATGTAGTAGAGTGTACAAAACTTGCTGGGCAGTAGCATTGAATATATTGGTAAACGCCATCAACCACGTCGATGATGGTTGATCCTGACCGAGTCCCCCATCACTGAGATGGAGGGGGCTTCAAGGCATTAAGCAGGGTTTCGTCACCTATTGAAGACTGTCATGCGGATAGGTCAAGAGTGTTCGGTTAGCATTAATATAATTATCTAGGTTAAAAAAAAAAAAAAAAAAGGTCAAGAGTGTTGTGACCAGCATGTGACAATGGCGTGACCAATCCCAGCACGGCGTCTTGGTGTATTGCCGAAGCTGACAGAGACGTGCTGAGTTCTCGCGAATTCGGAGGTGACTTTCTTTGCTCTCTCTTTCTCCGTTGAATCGTGATACCAACTTTGATTCACTCACAAATCATCAATTTACCTTGGGACATGCCTTTTGCGCCTTGTTGACACTAGAAAGCCATGGATTGCAAGACATGTGAACTCAGGCAGAGGCAGTTCTACTGTGAGACCTGCATACGCACGCAGTTTGGTCCCATATTTCGTGGTAATGATGAATAATATTTGCTCAATATACATTTGTTAGCTTGCGAGATTTGCGGCGCCAGATCCAGCATTTCTCAATCGACCGCGATGAACAAGTTGCCCGCGCCTCACGCTCATTAGACGGCATTTCTCCCACTCGCGTCCGAAGAGCAGACGCGTCCACCTGTCAACAAAGACTAGAAGAATTGCAAGCAGGTCTAGCAAAGCTGAGAAAGGAGAATGATAAAAGTATGGAACTCGCCACGCAATCTTCTGGCTGACTTTTTTTTTTGACTACCGATGTACCAGAGCGCGATCGTCTACGATTGCTGCGAGAAACGCTCGCGACTCGCCGTCGCAATCTTTCAGCGGCGAAACTGCATTCGACGGCGTTTGTCGCATCGTCGAGTGCTGCTGTTGCTATCAACTCGGCGGTCGCTCTCCAACAAGCTGCCTCGCGCGAGAGACAGGAACTGGGTGCGCTTTCGTTGACCCTCGCCAGAGCGCGGTCTGGGCTTGTGCAGGAACTGGTGGAGGTGTTTAATGTTGTCGAAGTCGGTGGGAGACCACCTATTGGTGGAAAGCCGGGAACAAAGGGCGAATGGACGATTGGAACTCTGACTTTACCTGTCCCAGGAGATATGAGAAGTGAGCGTTTTCTACTTCCCTTGTTTTTTTTTTGGGTTTAGTGTGCCATCTGCCATATGGGCCTGGGACGTGTTTGTGACTTTTGTGGAAGATGCAGGCTTCTGGTTCTTGATGGATCAGTGACCGCAGTCTACGTTGTCCATTTCACATCTCATTAATGTTCGGCATTTCAACTCTGTATGCCAAGACGGATGTGATATTATTTCAGATCCCTCGAGCTCTGATCCGCAAAAAAAGTTTGATCAGTTCTCGCAATTTGGCTAGTGCAGCGCCAATCTTCATTTCCTTCGTCTGTCACATTGGCACAGAGTAATAATTCAATTAGAGGACATTTAGGATATGTCTTGACTCGACTGTGCTTCTGCCGACTTTTTGATCACACTTTTTTTTATATTTTTTTGGCTTATTCACTGCTGCGCAGCATGGATTTCTGACCAGTTTGATCCAGGATACCCCCCAGACCATATCAACGCTGTTATAACACACACTGTACATTTTTTATCGCTATTAACGTTTTACCTCGGGGTAAAACTTCCGTTTGAGATATCCTGGAGTACAGGAAAGCTAGGCGTTGGTCAGCCATGGATTGGAGCCGGAAAGGGAGGCGAAGCTGGAGGATGGGCCAGGTAAGATAAAAATTGCGAGAATCCACGCATGCTTTCTGATGAATTGATTTTTTTTCTTTGCCTCGACTGGCAGGTGGACCGGCAAACATTGTCTACACGTTTCAGCATCTGTTCCTCCAATATCGCCTTCCTCACCGGAATCTGTCCATCAACAGTCTTATAGCGGTACACGTAACGAACCGACATCGCCGTACGGACGAAGAATAGATTCGACGCCCCAAACCCAAGCTGTTTCTCCCACGACCACCTCGACTTCTTCACCATCGACCAACCGGTCTCTGATGGAATCAATATACTATGAGGAACAGCCACCGTCTGTATCGGGAACCGGAGGCTCGTCGTTCATGACAGCTCTAGCTATGCTGATATACAACGTCACCTACCTGGCGTTCACCCAGAGCGTTGACATTCCGCTGAGTCAAGCGGGTGACGTGCTAAGCAATCTATGGCGAGTATGCTGCAGCGGGGAACTAGGAAGGCAAGTTTTTTTTTTTTTTTTGGGTATCAACCCGATCAGGCGAACAATGAGCTAACTTGCGCAACACGCGATTGATATCATCACCCGCCCGACTCTTGGGATTGCGTATATATCTTACCGCATCTTATCGCCCAAAAAAAAAAAACCGAACAACAGACGATCACATGAAACGACGCCTCTCCTTCCTCCGCCGACACCGGCCACTTTTCCACTCGAATTCACGCAACTCCTGCAAGCCACTACAGCAAACCCGGCTTCCCGCTTCCGTGCGAAATCCTCCTCATCCTCCCACTCCCATTCCCACTCGCAGGTGGACGGGCGAGTGCGTCCGGAACGCACCGTATCTGCTCCTACAACGCCCATCTCGACTTTTCTGGCATCACCGGTATCGGGAGGTGGTGTGATGGGGATGGGGATGGGGATGGGGAAGGGAATGACGAGTGGGGCGAGACGGTTGAGCGTGGCGATGATGCATGCGTCGATGGTTCGACATGAGCTTATTGTTGAAGAGGAGGATGAGGAAGGGTGGAATTTGGTGGGTACGAGGGATGGTGATGGCGATGGCGGTGATGGTGATGGTGATTATTACGATGATGATGATGATTGGAGATGACGCGTGCCGACGGACAAGCGTTTGTACCGTTTTTCCCCCTCTCTTTTTTTTTTTACTTTTTGTTCCGTCAATCGAGCGATACCCGGTCACAAGTACTTACGACTGTCACTAGTCGTCTGATTGGAATGTAGAGTTGTAGTAGTGTAATGCATTCATGGTGGTTTGGCTACAGAGTTGGGTTGGGATCAGGGATTACAACGAGTTGTATGATACACGCAAAGCTATGCGCGGCGGTGTTTCCGATTCGTAGACTCGGAGATTTGGGCTAGTGAACCGGTGATTGTTGAGTCATTCAATTTTTTCCCTTGAACTGCGTGGTGGGTTTCAATTACAGCCTTAAGTAACGGCGGTGGTGGCAGAACTTGTCAAGGGTTTGTTAATACACATTGCCATTCTATTACCACGGGTTAAGGCCTTTAGGCTGTAGCTCCTGTCATACTCGTCGAGTTTGAATCCAAGAATCCAAGTGCATCTCTATTGAGGCCGTCCGGCGGACATGAATTGTACTGTAAGTAACTAGTACTGTAACTCCCTTGCATACTCCGCCTCCTTCGGTACCCCGGCATGGCATGGCATGGCTTATGAATACTGCGCTCCCTTTTTGGTTGGGTGAGGTGATCCGAAACTTGAAAAGAGTGAGCGCCAAGTCTAAAATGAGACATTTGGATTCGCTTCGTAGGCCGTGTTCATTATAAACTGTCCTTGAACTGAACTGAGCTGTATTGTCTCGAACGTTACATTACACCATTTATTTACTTGAACTAATAGCATCCCACACCCTCCACTCCCCACCGCTACTTGACTGCAGCTTCCCCATTCTCCCTCAAGCATCGACGTTTCACCATCTCGGCAAATTTCTAAACCTTTTTTCCTCTTTTTTTTTTTTTTTCCTTTTCGTTCGTACACGGTACACAATACAATGACGGCTCGACACCCTCTCGACCGTCTCCCACCTTGGCTGACCCGCTGGATCGGCTACCGCCCCACCCACCCACCCAAACGTCCCGACTACATCGTCTGGATCTGGTCCTTCATCGGCTCGTTCGTTGGGATCGCAGTTATCCAAGCCGTCTTTGGACATGCACATTATTTTATTAGGAGAGGTGCACCCCCCATCATAGCCAGCTTCGTACGTCCCCGTCCCTCCTTCCACGGACTTTCTTTTCAATTGGAATTGGAATTGGAATTGGAATCTGACTTTTTTTTTTTGCATTTGTAGGGGGCTAGCGCGGTGTTGATTTATGGAGCGATTGAAGCACCGTTGGCTCAGCCGCGCGCGTTGTTTGGTGGCCATTTCCTCGGAGCGCTCACGGGGATATGCATAACCAAACTTTTCCACCTCCTCCCCACTGAAGAAAAGTTTGAAGAGCTGTTATGGCTCGCCGGCTCGTTGGCGTGTGCCATCTCCGTCGTCATCATGCAGGTAACGGGAACGACACACCCACCAGCAGGCATGAATGACACTTTCACAATCCAAACCCCAACGCTAACGCAAACCATTCTCTCTCTCTCTCTCTCTCTCTTAGGTGCTACGGCGCTGTTGGCAGCTGTGAGCGTCGAAGTTCGCGAAATGGGTTGGTACTACCTCCCCGTCATCCTCCTCACCTCCACCCTCGCCCTCGTCATCGCCCTCATCATGAACAACATCCAACGCCGCTATCCCCTCTTCTGGCTCATACCCACCGCACCACCGATACTGGTGGCTCCCCCCTCGCGTGGGCTTGAGGGGGGAGAGGGAGACGGCGATGGAAATGGAACGGTGATGAGCACGCGGGTGAACAGCGTTGAGAGGCTGCCTGAGAAGATGCTGCCCACCACAACCACGCCTGACAAAGTTAATTGCGGCGAGTGCCAAGTGTGAGGTTTAATTTTAACGATAGAAGATGCTTATAATAGGCAATACTAAACCTATCGCATGGCGGCTTCAAGAAAGGGGAAACTGGGAACTGGAAGTGGAATCATTGAAAAAAAAAGTATGACTAGACTAGACTGGACAAGACAAGGCAGGTCAGGACAGGTCATTTCGGGTAGAACAGCCAGTATCAGCGTTGTTACTTACATTTGATCTAATTCAAGCAGGGAGAGAGGGGGTCAATCTTAACCCAGCCGATAAATCGCCCAGAGCCCTGCAGTAATTAATAAGTACCGTATCGGTAGTGAGATGCCGATATGGCCATGCCCATGATCATGTTCATCTCCTCATCCTCAGGAACAGACAGGTGTTTTGTCAGCTTGTCAGTCCAAAAGGAACCCTAGGAACTGTAGCACATGGTCGCTTTTGTCAGCTTTCCGTTTCTCGCGAGAATATGTGGCTTGATCTATGTAAGAAGCCACGCGCGGGATTTCAAATTTCAAGCTTCAAGACGCGGTTGACAAACATATGTAAATAGGTGTCACATTTCACATGTCACATGTTTTTATTGGCCTACTGTATTTATAGAACTTGGCATGGAGAGTGAAGAGACTCGACGGACAACAAATTCTAGCAAGAAGAGAATACCAACCTGGGTGTCTGTATCCATAGTAAGTCATTCAAACTCTCCGCTGGCTTATGGTCTTACTTGACATTTGGTAGTTTGCGGGTACGGCGTTTGCGTTGGGTGTACCTCTTGTCTTGATTCGACGGCAACGCGCCCAAACACTCAAACAAGCCTTTTCAAACTCTTCTCCACCCTCAAAACTGCCCGTTGAAAACCAGTTCTCTCTACGGAGTCAATCTACATCGACACCAGTTACAGCCACCGCAGCCGTACACTTTGCCCGTGGCCTCTCCAAATCCAAATCCAAATCACTCGTAAATGGAGAACGAGAACAACAACAGGCCCTACACCTACGACAGGCCACCCCTCCCTCACCTTCCACCTCACCCTCCTCTTCCTCCAACGAACAAGACTCCTCCGAATCCGAATTCTCTTCACCCGGCCCAAAAGAACTCTTATCCGCCATCTCACGCGTAAACTACAGCACCGCCCTCTTCGCCGCCAAAGCCTTCGGAATCGCCACCTGTCTCGTGACGATGGGGGCGTTGGGGGTGACTTGGGGGGTCAAGACGTGGATGGGCATAAACGACGTGAGTCTCCCCCCCCACCCCACCGTTTTCACCTTTTTCTCTCTCTCTCTTTTTGAATCCACTCATAACATACACACGGAAAAAAGACACGCGAATTCGCGCATCGGATACGGTTAGCTTTACGGGCCTATCTGCCTAGCCTTTCCTCCCGCATCCACCGACCCCCTGAAACAGAGGAAGAACGCGCCCTGTTCGAAGGAGTCACAGCCCCAACCTCAACCCCAGCCGCACCAGGCTGGAATGTGGAAGAGGCGGAGGAGAGGTTGAAGGTGGCGTACGAGAAGGGTGGGGTGGGGTTGTGGGCGAGAGTGGCGGTGAGGGAGGTGGAGGAGGAGGTTAGGATTGAGAGGGAGAAGAGGAGGAGTGGTGCTGGTGCCAATGGATCGGGTTCGTGATCTTGGATATTGCTGGTTCATGGTACGTTTGCAGGTGAGATGGCGTTGGTATTGGTTGAGCTATACCTTTGGTTATTACTCAGCCTTTGTGTCAAGACGCGATTAGACGCAGCAACCGTTATGTTAGACGGTATGTATCAGCTAGAAGACGGAACGGCGTGTATTATTATACACTGCCGTGACAGCCACTGCCACTGCCACTGTCAGCTTCGACTGAACATGTTGCCGACTTGCTGTTACAAATGACAGGTATAATTACTACTTGCACGCTTGTGTTCGGGGAGGAAGAAGGCGGACCAGAGTGCGATGCCTGTAGCAGCTACTAGTGGGATATCATTATAATTACACGTCGCAGAGTACAGCAACCGTCGATAACCAATACCAATAATGTACTACACAATCCTGTATTAGCAAGGCAAGAATACAACAAACCCAAGAATAAGACAACAAACCACCTTGACACCCACTCACCGCTCAGCCAAGCATCGCCTCCGATCTCTCTCCCCTCTTCTCAACCTCAAAACTCTCCAACGCAGTCTTGAGCGCATCAGCCTTTGCCACCGCCTCCACCCCCGCCCTCAACTTTGCCACCTCATCCATCATCGCCACCACCTCCTCCTCTCTCCCAACCCCAATCCCACCACCACCAGTAGCAGCAGCAGCAACTCCTTGCTGCTTCGCCCTCTCCAACAACCTCCCCACCGCCCAACTCACATACCCCATCTTGCTCGTCTCCCAAGGCCGCTTCCCCGCCTCCGGCTCCGGCCCATGAGAGAGCGAGGCGACGACGGCAGGCTCGAGAGGCGGGAGGGAGGACACGGCTTCGTACATCTCCCCCAGCTTTTGGGGGACGCGGGAGAGGGAGGAGGAGAGGGAGAGGAGGGAGGACAGGTCTTCCAACCGCTGCGACGCGCGTTTGCGTTTGGAGGAGGAGGTGCGGAGGGCGCGCGTTAGAGTTCGTTTGAGGTGTCGTTGCTGTAACGAGTGTTCAGAATGAGCGTTACATAGAATAGATCGGAAGGGTGTTAACAGGGCGCACGTACATTATCCAACTTTTGACGCAACTCATCAATCTCATCCATCAACTCCTTCTCCCTCCTCTCCCCCTCCACCCCCCCAACCGTCAAATCCAACCCCTCATGATGCGGCAACACGACCTCGACCTCCAACTCTTGCGGCACCGCAAATATATTCCTCAACGACCACGCCTCAAAAAAATCAAACGCAATATCCGTGTGGTACTCCAACAGCGTCTGAAACGCGACCAGACCCTGCTCCACCTCTTGGATGCTTTCCACCTCGGTCTCGGGAGAGCGGGAGATGCGTTTGTCCGTCCAGTTTTGGAGGAACTCTTCCATGCCGTTGACCCCATCTTGGACGGCGTTGTTGGCGATGTTGATGATGTCGTCGAGGAGGAGTTGGGGGGAGAAGCCGAGGGCTTCGGGGAGGAGGAGAGAGCGGGAGGTGGAGGGAGGTGGGTGTGGTGGTGGTGGTTGGTTGGGATCAGTCATTTGACAAGTGAACGCGACAGTTTTGTGGTTTATTGAAAGCGACGCGTTTGAATGCAAACAAATACATGATATTGATATTGTATGATAAATTATATTCCTACAAATCTACTTGGGTCGTCAACACCGGCACAGAGCTATCATCAAAGTGCGTCTCTCTTGATGACTGGACTAGGCAGCACATGTTCAGTATCAACCTGCTTCCCTGTTCGACAGATTCACGTTCAGTACTTTAGTAATTACTGCCGCCCTTGGCAGGTAAGAACGGGCTTGCCACATACTATTGTAGAAAGCAATGCGATGAACATCCTAAAGTGTTAAATAAGCCTCAGAAAACAGACGAAACTATACATTCCCCCGTTTAACACTCACGGGCTGAGCTTTGCATCCCGCAGCTTATCCCGCGTTTGTACAGAATTAATCGCCACCACACCACCCAAAACGGCTGGAATATGAGTGTTTCGAATGGGTTCCAGCAAATCATGACGGGGACAGACAAGGGCTCACCACCAAGCAACATGAACGTCGCAACTCCGTCGCGCATCATCAGCGAGGCAAGCGGCGTACGACCCCAACCGACGCTGCGACCAATCACCAGTTTTGCAATGATCAAGGACATGACAACACATTGATTCATTCCGACTCCCAGACTGTGTAGCCAATATAAATACAACCACCTAATAAGAACGGTTGTTGCGGTTTCATAAACGATTTCACTTACAGTATATATATGCCGCCCTTTGTTCCAGTCTTCGATGGAGTACAAGTTGTTTCCAGGCCCAGCGATCTAACCCTCGTCGATACTCCAACGTATTTAACGACAGACTCAATTGCAAATACTAGTAGTAGGGATACTCCAACTCGAGTACTTTTATTATATAGCACATACACTTGCACGATTCGATTGGTTCATTAATTCGACGTGCCATCGGTTATGCACAAATAGGACGCACCTCTTAATAGCGCAACCAGTTCTAAACATGCTACTGCCTGCTGAGCCAGGAACAACCAAAAGACAAGCATATTATAGCAGTTTCTCGCCGTAGAGTATTGTGAATACAACAGACGTGTAAGAACAGCGTTTACACTGCAAGCAGTAGTCCACTCAATCAGCGAGCCATTCAATCGACCAATAAACGATACTTACATCTGAGCAATGAGAGAAAGATAACGAGACCAAAAGTACAAGACTTTGGTAACAGTGAACCTTGTTCTGCATTGGTATGAAAGAATGTAAGGCAAACGGTAAGACGAGAGGGAGAGAGAGAGAGATTGCTGCTTACGGCCACAAATATTCCACTTCATCACCGAAACAGACAAGGAACTCCCACACCTGTACAGTCAGAGCTACCACTAACCAGCCTTCCATTAGAACATTAACACCATATGAAACCTTTCCTCAGATGCACGTACGAGATGTATATGTCTGGTCCCGAAGCGCCAAGTCTGATTCACCACTCATCATACAGTCGCCGTTCGAATCGACGCCCTTTTTTCGGGATGATTGGTGGTTGAGAGGGCAAGAGCGACGTCTGCAATTTTGCATAGCATAGGGCATTTGAATGCAAGAGACAGGGCTTCATCTTTTGGCGACCACAATTTACGTGATCTGTATTGAAGGGCGAGGCGACGTGCGGAAAAGCTATTCAAAGCCTTGTACTTTTGGGAGAGGCACCATCAAAGTTTCTTAAGAGTATCTATGGGCCCTCAGAGTTTGACACGCCTCTTGCCGGTGTCCATTTGAACTAAAGGATCCCTTATGACATCAGTGGTTGAATTACACCGTCAGCACATATAAAAAAAATACCATTGCTGTTGTTGGCTGGCCCAACAACCTGTGTCCGTCGGGCCCCGTATTGCGTGTCGGTGTCTGACAGACTACTGTATTTCAATGAATGCAAAGAGGTGACGCTAAGCCGCATTAGAGGCATCTGGCTCCTGTCATCAAGGTTCGTCGTTAATGCACAATAACAAAACACTCAACGTACTGGTAGCTATTTCAATATCTTACAAATCTCAGCAGCATTCCTACACTATAATCAGCTGGGCTGGATGGTCAAGCTTCGGGCTTCGAGCTTCAAGGGGCGGCTCAAGGGGTTCGGGAAGCGGAAAATGAAATTTGCCTGTGCGAGTAGAAAAAAAGGCCAAACGGGCATATTCTCGGTGCCTGCCAGGGTGGCAGCTACAAAAAGAAAGATGGCAAGGAGGCAGGAACAAAAGAGAAACATAACGACAAAGTGGTTTTGTAGCTCTTGACTGTGAGGAGATACACAAAGGGCTCTACTATCAATGCCCCTTCACGAGGTTGATTAGATTGCAATTGTCCACAGCGACGGCTGACCTTGTACATAATGATCAGTTATTCATAAATATCTATCTCAGTTGTTAGCACTGGAGCAGTGCCATCCTCCAACTGTGCCTCTCTTGACGGTTTGACCAGGCAGCACATGGTCAGTATCAATCTGCATCCCTGTCGGAGATCAATCAATGCTAAACCCCTATTCTCACACCCTGCAGATGAGAGCGAAAGCCACATGCCGTTGTAGAGAGCAAAGCGACGAACAACCTAACAAGAGTCAAATAAGCGGGCCCCGAGAAAAAGGGTGAAAGTAGAACTCACGATATCTTTGAACTCCGCAGCCTATCCCGTGCTTGTACAGAGCTAACTAAAAAAATTCTGATTTGCCTCCAGATACTTATCGCGCTAGACAACAAGATCTCACCAGAGAGTAACAAAAACGTTGCCATTCCGCCACGCATCATTAGCGAAACAAGAGGTGTATGACCCCAACCGACACTGCGACCAACTGCCAGCTTGGCAATGATCAACGATATGACTACACATTGATTTATTGCGACTCCCGCACTGCGTATACAATATTAATACAACCACCTAATAAGAACGATCGTTGCGGTTTCAGAGGTAATTTCACTTACGATGTAAATTCGCCACCCTTGTTTCCAGTTTTCGATGGAATACAAGATGTCTCCAAACTCAGCGATCTAGCCCGCACCGATAGCCCGGTGGATTCAAGGGTGACCTGAGTTGCGACTACAAGCAGTAGCAACATTCCGATTCGAGTGCTTTTTATACAGCACGTACACTTGGACATACAATATTGGTTCATTAATTTTATGTGACGCAGGCTACACATGATTCGACGCTCGTACAGGTAGCTTGCGAGGGCTGTGCGCGACAGTCAACCATGACCAGTTGCGGGAAGAGGCTGGTAGTGACCTGTTGTGGCAATCCCTGTCATGTCACGCCTACTCTGGTTACTTTCCATCGATTCTGCCCTTCACATTCAAATGCATTGTTAAAGCTCTCTATAATTCATTGTTCTTAATATTACAAACGCGATTACTCTACTTCTATTTAGGCTGACGTTATTATTAATAATTTATTTTGATCCCGAGAATCTTGGCAACACTTTCATGTCTTGGCACCAACCGAATCTTGAATGGCACCGGTGGATGCATTGCGCGGCACATTTTAGCCACCATTTCAGAAATCAGCGCATGAAATCATTATATTATGCCTGGATCTGTCTAGCAGGTATAGGAGCTTCAGTCGCTCGTATGGATACCAATATTAGTTGTGAGCACGGGGACAGAGCCATCTTCCAGTTGTTTTTCTCTTAACGGCTGGGTTAAGTTACACATGCTCAGCAACAATCTGCATCCCTGTTTATGGTTAGTCCTCAGATTCGCACTCGGCAGATAAGAAGTACATACTGTTACAGAGAGAAAGGCAATACATAACCTAAATTGGATAAGCCTCGACAGAGAACATACTGTTGATAACACTCACGGGACCTTTGCATACTGCACCTTGTCTAGTAGTTCTACAGAACAGGACGCAACCACACCGCCCAGAATAGCTAGATCGTTCAGTTCCAGCAATCAAAACTAAAAGCAASCACTTACCAGAAATCAGCAAAAACGTCGCAAATCCATCGCGCATCATTAACGAAGCAAGGGGTGTGCAACCCCAACCGACGCTGCGGGCCAACATGATTTTCGCAACAATCAATGAGATGACAACACATTGATTCGTCCCCACCCCCACACTGTGCGTGCAACAGATTATCCAAAATTCTGTTACGGCTTCCGAGACAAGTCCACTTACAGGAGTATTATCCCAACTTTTCCCGCAATTTTTGATGGAGCGCATGATGTTCCCAAGCTTAAAGTTTTGGCCCTCATCGACACCCCGATGCATTCAAGTGAAAACTCGGTTATGAATACTAGCAGTAGGAGCATTCCGGTTCGGGTACTTTTATTATATAGCACATACACTTGGATAGATTCGTTCAATGATTTATGCTCTATGCGACCAGTGAACAGACGCACCTCTCAATAGCGCAATCAGCTCTAAGGATGTTACTGCCTGTTGAATAAAAAACACCCGCAGAATATGCAAATTAGTGCAATTTCGCAACTCGAAATATTTTGAATATAGAAGATGTGTAAGAACAGCGTTCAAGCTAGAAATAGGGTACAGTCATTCTGTGAGAGATTCCATTGAGTGCTATTGATACTTACATCTGGGCAACGATTGCGAAATAACGCGACCACAAGTATAATACTTTTGTAGCAGTAAACTTGATTCTGCGTGGAACATGAGGAAAAGTCAGAGGGCAAAAGACTATGCTTACGGCCACAAGTACTCCACTTCATCACTGAAATAAATGAGGAACTCCCACACCTGTATTGTCAAACATATCACTGTCCAGGGCCCAACGTTAATAAACGAACCATATATCCAGGACATCCACACACATACAGGATCCGTATGCTTGCTCACGAACTCCCACAGCCGATTCTCCAATATCCATTATGGCATCGAACAGAAAGAATCAACGAAATCGTTGTTTGAAGCGTTTTCAAGTTCACGGTTTCAACTAATTGATCGGTGTCGTGTCAAAGGTGAAGCTGGGGGTGTGGGGTTGAAATTTGAGTGGTCATTTGAATGTGGGAGAGCAGAATTGGCGATCAAGATTTTACGTGATTTGTATTGAGAAATGCCAAGAGGTAGGTTCGTCAAGTCTTGGGAAAAGTGGTGAGTTTGTCGACCTTCTTACAAAAAAGCGATACGAGAGGCATAACCAACTCCTTATGACGCGGGACAACCTCCAACTCGAACGGCACTACTCCGTTTGGCGCTAGGACGATGTTTGAAAACGCGATAAGACGCTGTTCAAACTTTTATATACTTTCCACCTTGGTTTCGGGTGACCTGCGCAATAATGGTTCAAACAAATACATTACATTATTATAATCAATTATTCCTACATATCTACCACAGTCGTTAACACTTGTACAGAGCTACCTTGAAATTGCTTTTCTCTTGATGACCGTATTGAGGCACTGCGATCGATCTAAAGAATAGATAACATTATGTTGTCTCTACAATTGTCAATTAGGAAGGTTAACCTGTATGTAATAAATGTCACATACGTATCCTCAGTCCTCACCTCCCAACGAGCTTGGCTTTCACCACGTTCACCATCCCGAAGTAACACGATAATCCTTCCAGCATCACTTTCCCAATGGTCCACCCTCCTCAGTTTGGCGCACTTCCATGCTAGCATTCCAGCCGTTTCGTCGTTCTTACGCAAACGACTCCGCTCTGCCACCAATATCCCAGAACTAGAAGACGCGCCGACCCCACTGCCTCCCTCTCCCAAGCCAGCCAGAGCTTGCGATGACAACTCGTAAAGGAATCTTACGCCATGGAAAGCGGCCAGATCGGGGAGCGTAGACAGCAGCCCCGCCCACTCGGTAACGTTCGTGACTTGCGGTGTGGCAATTGAAGCGGCACCTTTCGTCTCATAACCACCATTTCCCGAATTACGAGAGGTACCACCAATGCCGCCCAGCTTTCGTCCAACGTCCAACCACGATAACCAGGGTGCACATTCCACTATTTGCCGCACGTCTTCAATATCGTTCCAGCCTGTCATTTCGATGCGTTTCAGCGTTGCTGCACACCGCGATAGGTTCATGAGGAAGACTCTGTCTTTGGCCTTTGATCCTGTTGCTATCAGATGGAAGCCCTTGAGAGTTTCGAGTGGTCGTGGAACGGTAGACTGCTTGTTTAGCATTGGAGAATTGCGTTTATTGTATCTCGGTGGGCGTGGATTTCGCGCAGACGAGGAAGGGCTCCAGAGGGAAGGGCATGTGGTCCAGCGCTTCCGGCTCCGTGACTGGTTAGGCTAACGAGAGGAAGGTTCGTGATCCTTTGAGAAAACGCCAACGCTTTTTGCAGAGTTTCTCTATTTCGCTGAGTCTCTGTCAGTCTCGGCGTATGTCTGTCTTTCAATAAAACGGTACCATTAATTACCACCATCGCTCGTACAGGTAACGTGCGAGTTTTTTTTGTGCGCGATAGTCAATAACGGCACAGAAGGAACAATATGCAAGCGATCATAAAAAAGATACGTGCCGAGGGACATATCGTGACAAAGCTGTCATGTCACATTTATTTTACAGCTCTACCGAGGCCTCTTTATGCCTTTAAGCTTCAAGCTTCAAGCCTTGATCCCGAGAATCTCGGCAACATTTTCATGTCTTGAAATCAACCGAATTTTGAATGCCATTGGTAAACGACCAGAGAAACCGTCGTATTCCTTCAAGTCAATCGGCGCTTCGGGAACTTGTCCATCTTGAATGCCCACAGCATGCGCGAGATGCCAGGGAAGATCTCTCGCTCTGCCAGCAGAATTCCGGAGCAGATTCTCCGTCTGTCCGTATTTTTGTCAGTTAAGGTCAATTGAGGCGATGTCTAGAAGTTCACATACCCGATTCCGAATGTGGTGTCCCCTGCGAAAACGCGACGTCCGACTTTGGCGGCACCGTTGGATACGCGTCAAAAAACCAAACGCAATATCTGTATGGCACTCCAGCAATGTTTGCAATGCCAACAAGACCTTGCTCGACCAACCATATTGCGCATTTTAGCCACCATTTCAGAAATCAGCGCATGAAATTATTATATTATGTCTGGATCTGTCTAGCAGGTATAGGAACCTCAGTCGCTCGTATGGATACCAATATTAGTTGTGAGCACGGGGACAGAGCCATCTTCCARCTGTTTTTCTCTTAACGGCTGGGTCAAGTTACACATGCTCAGCATCAATCTGCATCCCTGTTAAACGTTAATGCTTAGTCCCTACATTCGCACTCGGCAGATAAGGAGCAC
>JNHW02000180.1:0-19151 GCA_001691775.3 Amanita inopinata Kibby_2008
TTGACGGGCAGGACCCTTTACAACTTACTTGTCAGTTTGACACTTTGAAGCTTCGTCGATAACGTCTAAAACGTTCCAGAAACTCTTTCAATTCCAATCGACGTCATTATGCGCTTGATAACCGTGTTCTCTATTGCTTCCCTGTTTGTTGGCAGCGCCGTCGCCGTTGACCAATGGACACTACGTACAGTGCCGAATGCGTCAGTCTTATCCATTTCTACCTAAATGATTTACAAACCCCTCTTTTTATAGGGAGTGTACAACCAAAACGCCTGGTGTAAATGTGGTGGGGGAGAGGAGAATGGAACTGCTTGAATGCCAGAGGAGGGGCGGTACTGCTTGGTATAATAATAGCTTTTGCTATGCGGTACAAGGTGTCACAGAGGTTCGACCAAGGGTTCAGGGTACTTGTTATAAACGAGGGAGCTAAGGAGGGAGCCAACCTGCCCGCCATCGGTGGCTCCGATAGTACCACCGTTACCTTGTACCTACATCCATCCTTGCTGAACATCTGCAAAAACAAAGACAAGACAAATTGTTCATGGATAATATTGAAGTAGCAGAAAACATTAGTAAATCGCAACGATAATTCGACAGAGCGCTGGTTGATAAATCGTCAGCTCGATGTTCTGCTTCATCAGCGCGGCGTTTCTCGTCATCAGCAGTCATGTAGCACTGCAGATTGCTTGTGCATGCCGCTCATCGACATGCCTCGCCGTCCAACGCAGTCAAGAAATCTTGAGATAATTACATTATGACGATGCATTAATGTTCTATTATTAGAATGTAATGGGATGCCATCCATCCATTCAGATCGGAGGCTAGATACTGACCATCAATGCATGCAGAGATGGTACCTTTTGGCCTTGCCATTTGCCAGGTTCTAGCCTGTTCTCTGTCTCCGGCATTCGCGGTTTGCTGACCTGAAATCTAGTGCAAAGCAACTGGTAAAAATCAAGAGGCTGTGTCTAATTCCGAACATGCGCATATTAAAACTTGGCAGGGACGTTTTACGGCCTCATGTTTAGGATAAAAAAGCTAGAATAAAGAGGGTCAAGGGTTAGGCTCCATCCCCACCCTCTTCCTCTCTATTGTACTAACCACCTGTCTGTACTTGTCCAGTCATGTTGGCGCGCATCTCGTTGGCTGCAGTCTTGAGCCTGTTCCTAATCACAACAGTCAACGCACTAACACGTGAGTCCCCTTGCCACTTTCGGCGTCGTTTGTTGAAATAGACGTGCGTCGGTAGCGACTGAGGCTCTTCTCAACCGACTTCACGAGATCCACCACAGCCCCCAAAAGCGTCAAACATCTGGTGGAGACGCCGTCCCTCTTTCCGACTTTCCCTCTCAAGTAAGTACTCTTTCCAACTTTCTTAAATCTACCAACCGCCAATCAACCCACCCCCAGTGTCAAGCTGGATGCGCACCTGCCGTTACAGCCATCAACGTACGTAACCACCTCCATCTATATATATCTCTCTCCATTCCATTAAAACATCAACTTTCTAGACATGCACCTCCGCAGCCTGCATTTGCAACCCGACCGTCGCCAAGAGTCTCCAACAATGCGTCAACTGCAGCGTCAACGCCGTCCCCGACCCCAGCGTCGTCCAAAGCGGTCAACAAGTCTTGGACAGTAAGCCCCCACTTCTTCTCCTCCTCCTCTTCTCTCTCTCACTCATCTCCCTTTCTCTCTTTCTCTGAACCCGCCAAACAACACAGCGTATGACAACCTCTGCGCCGGTTCCGGTCTTACCTCCCTCAGCCTAACCGTCGGCTCCCCCAACCCAACCTCCTCATTCCGCCCCGTCGGTGGTGGCGGCGGCAGTGGAGGAGGGCCAACGACGGGGTTCACGCAGACCACGTTTGAGGGACCGACGGCGACTATCGCAGGGTTCCCATCGACAACCGCTGGCGGAGGAGGAGGAGGCAACCCTCTGGGCGGCGGAAATAACGCCGGCATTTCGATGCACGCGGGTTACTACTACGGTGTACCCGCCGGTCTTGGGGTGCTCGCTGCACTTTTGGTCGGCGCACCGGCTTGAGAGGCTTGATCATGGGTTCCTTCCCACTTGTGTCATGAATTTACCATGACAAAACTTAAACAGGGTGCCTTCTTTCACTTTCACTGTCTGCTTTTTTGTTACTGCAAATTCGCCGATTGCGTTGGATAGTCGAGACGATTACAATATGTCCATAACACCATTTCTGTAATCATGTTACCGTGTCCTTTTTACATCCATACCAGAAATGCCATCGTCCAATATCCATCACAGTGGAGCGTGTCATACCACTGAACATTGAACATTTGAACATACATAAAGTACAATGAACAATCTGCACTCGAAAACACTAATACAACAGCGTCCAAAAAAATAAAATGAAAGAGTGCCATCAAGAATATGGTACCCATCTTATAAGCTAACCTATCAATCAATCAATCGGCCAATCCATCATCCAATCAGCCAATCAATCAGTCAGGCAGCTCGTCAATCAGTCAGTCATATACTGTCACGCTGCATGCTCCGCCCGTGTCTCGAGTCGCAGCTAATCTGCAAGAAAAAAAAAAGTAAAAAGAGAAAAAAAGAAACAGAAACAAAAACAAAAAAGGTAAAAGGCATGCCAAGGTTGGTAAGATATATATGCAACGCATTGAACTAACGAGAACAAGATAAAAGATGAAAGAGAGAAACGGTAACAGTTGGGATGGATGGGATGAGAGGCATTGGAAACATTGTGAGAGATGGTACAACGAGGAGCACTTGAAGTATAGTTGGGGGATAAGAAACAGAAGGGGGGAATACTAGTGATACAATGAGGTTGATTGTCTGCTTGTTTCTTCTCTTATCCTCGTAACTGC
This sequence comes from Amanita inopinata Kibby_2008, assembly GCA_001691775.3. NCBI lineage: Eukaryota > Fungi > Basidiomycota > Agaricomycetes > Agaricales > Amanitaceae > Amanita > Amanita inopinata. Next base: position 2,863 of record JNHW02000180.1, read on the forward strand.
AATCCCAATCACCTTTTTGTCCTGTAAAAAAAGTGTAAAGCGTGCGTGCGCGCGTAGACGGGGGTATCCTCTCTGTCTCTCGGGTTCGCCGTGAGCCTTCAAAACACAGGCGTCTGCGCAATAGCCGGCGAGCGCCGCAACAAATGATGTTTCGCCGCTCCACGCTCACCAGCCAGCTTGTTGATCGCGTTCAACAGGTCCCCACGACGCAAAGGTTCTGCATAAACACGCAACGCAGCCATATCAGCCACTATCCCGGTCATACTAAAAAAAAAAAAAAGAAAAATTGGACGCACTGGTAATATGATCATCCTGATGTAGCCAACGATAACGCAAACAAATTACACCATCGGTCAGTAACCCACTTGCTCCAACGAAGAATGGAAAATAAAAAAAACACATTACCATTCCAGCTTGCAAGCACCGCTCCCGATCACCAATCACTGCAGATGGAGCAAAATGTACATCAGCCCGCGCCCTCGCCCTTGCCGCAACGCGACACGGCACTCACTGGCATGAGCCGTCAACGCAATGATAGGCGTATGCGGCAACCCATGATGCATTTCATACGATCTAATCAACTCCGTCGCCTCCATACCACCCATAAACGGCATCGACACGTCCATCTACCCCGCCCCCATAAACATAAACATCATCACCACCACCACCACCACAACCGCCGCCACCGCCACATCAGCCCGCCATGTCATCAAAAAAAAAAGACACGTCACGCACCAATATAATATCAAACGGCTTATTCTGCAACACCCTCGTCTTGTACGCATCCACCGCCAAACTCCCATTCTCCGCAATCTCAACCGAGTGTCCATACTTTTCCAAAATCTTGACCGCCAGCTTTTGGTTCACCAAATTATCCTCGGCCAGCAAAATATCAAAGATGACATCATTTGGTGCCGAGACGGGGCTGACGGTGTTGGATTCTAGGGCAGAAATGAGAGCAGAGGCTAAATCTTGCGCCGTCACTGGCGTTGTAATCTGTGAGCTGATGCTATTGTCCAAACACCACTTGACTGGAGAGAGAGAGAGCGGTTCGCGTCAACTTTCTAAAGCCAACAGAAGGAACCACTTACGGTTCAACCTCGGCAACGACGGCGCCAACAGCACAATCGGGATATACCTCAAATGTTCGTACTCTCGTATACACTCCGTCTACAAACGCGCACATGTCGTCAGCAAACACATCCAAAACCACAAAACACCGTTCAGCCGGTCACAAAGAGGTGCCGTGCAGAACCGGGTACCAGGACCCCAGTGTGAACAGAAGGAAATGATAGAGGAAGGGGGGGGGGGATAAAAAGCAACAACAAAAAAAAGGAAAATCTTACGAACATCGCTGACGATACTCAACGAATCCACCACGATCGTGTCGAAATGCGGACACTTTTCCTTGTCGGCCAGACTTCCCACTTCATGCACCACATGCGGCCTCAAACCCAACTCTTTAATCCTCTCCGCTACACCCGTCCTATCACGCAAGGTGTCGGCAAACAGAATACTGCGCTTCGCAAACGGAGACATTTTCGAGAGCGTGCTGTCCATGGTGCTGTGGCTGATTTGGGAGCTGATGGTGAAGAAGAATTTGCTCCCCTTGGACACCTCGCTCTCCACCCACATGTTACCCTGCATGAGCGAGACGAGACGCTTGGAGATGGAGAGACCGAGACCGGTTCCACCATACTCGCGCGTAGTGGATCCGTCAGCTTGACAAAAGGTGTCAAAGATGAGGTTCAGCTTGTCCTTGGCGATTCCAATCCCCGTGTCCATCACACAAAACTCCAAAGTCACACTCTGATCATCCAACGCCAACAGGCGGGTAGACAGCGCAACATGGCCTTTACGCGTCATCTTGGACGGCGTAAACTTGATGGCGTTGCCGACTAGATTGGTGATGACCTGTCGGAGACGCAACGAATCTCCAATCAGTTGGTCAGGAATGTCAGGCTCAACGTCGTACGTCAGATCCAGGTTGTTTTGCGAAGCGCGGACAACCAGCGTCTTGAGAATGCCAAACACCGTCTGACGGAGCGAGTACGACACAGCTTCCATCGTCATCCTTCCCGCCTCGACTGTCAAACCATTAGCATCCATCCAAACAAAATGCACAGACAAATGAAGGGAAAGAAGTACCCACTCTTTGATATATCCAAAATATCATCGATAATCAACAACAAACTCCTCGCCAAACTATGGACCAGCAAGAGACTCTCCCGCTGGGACCGATTCAAATCGCTATCGAGAGTGAGCTCAGTCATACCAATAATTCCGTTCATGGGCGTTCGAATCTCGTGCGACATGTTGGCCAAAAACTCGCTCTTGCTGCGGTTGGCGAGTTCAGCCGCTTCCCTAGCCGCCGTATTCTTTTGGATGCTGTCCCGAAGGTTGAAGACCATCTGGTTGATCTGGGTCTTCAGCGAGTCCATTTCGCCACTGGCTTCAACGGTGATGAATCGTGTAAAGTCGCCATCCATAGCGGCTGCAGAGATTTGCGCGAATCCTCGCACTTGGGTCGTCAAGTTGCCCGCCATGGTGTTCACCGACAACCTATCCGCATGTCAATCTAAACCCCACTCGTTCAGTTCCACAGCACGTACGTGATCTCTTGCCAGATTCCCTGAACGTTCCCCACCTCTGCCTGCACGCCCAACTTGCCCTCCGTCCCCACTTCTCTCGCCACCTTTTTCACCTCTGCAGCGAAAATTGCCAACTGGTCAATCATATCGTTGATCGTGTTCACCAACTCGAGCATTTCTCCAGACACAGATACACCCGTAATCTTTTGCGTCAAGTCGCCCCTTGCCACCGCAGTCGTGGCCACCGCAATCGTCCTTACTTGCAACGTCAACTACATCCCACCCAACATCATCTCATATCAGCTACCAGGCCCCACAAGAACAAAGAGAGGGGAGAGCCACAACTCACATTGGCAGCCATCACGTTCACATTATCCGTCAAATCTTTCCACGTGCCACCAACGTTCGTCACCCGCGCCTGTCCTCCCAACTTTCCCTCTGTACCCACCTCTCTCGCCACCCTCGTCACCTCGTCCGCAAAGAGGTTGAGAGACTCGGTCATGCCATTGACTGTTTCCTTGAGCTCCAAAATCTCGCCACGCACGTCGACTTCGATTTTCTTGGTAAGGTCTCCTCCAGCGACGGCTTTGGTGACGGCGGCGATGGAGCGGACTTGATTGGTCAGGTTCATGGCCATCAAGTTGACGTTGTCGGTGAGGACCTAGACAAGGCGTGAGTCTACGGTGAGTCGTGGGTGCGAGGGAAAGGAGTCGTACCTTCCACATTCCTTGCACATCAGGCACGGTAGCCTGTCCTCCCAAGATACCCTCCGTACCGACTTCCAAACTCACACGCGTCACCTCGTTTGCCAACGTACTCAACTGCGCCACCATGGAATTGACAGTCATCTGTCCACCCCCCAATCAGCTGTTAATCCTAGTGCGATGAGAACAACAGACGGCGCACCTTGAGATCCAACATCTCTCCCTGCACATCGACGTCCACCAGTTTACTGAGATCACCGAGGGCGACAGCTTTGGTTACTTCGGATATAGACCTCACCTGCGCCGTCAAATTGGACGCCATTTTCTATGAAAGGCGCATCAAATCCATCGTCAGATATAGATAGGGTGAGGACAAGTGGAAGACTTACATTCACGTTCCTCGTCAGATCCGCCCAGGTTCCTTGCACACCCTCGACCGTCGCCTGTCCACCAAGTATACCCTGCGTTCCCACCTCCAGGGCGACACGCGTCACTTCAGATGCGAATGCAGACAATTGGTCCACCATCGAGTTGACGGTGCCTGTCATCCATGTTGGCCTTCCACCCGGAGAGCAGAGAGAGAGGCGGAGTGCTACTCACCTTTGAGCGTCGACATTTCACCCTCGACCTGAATCTCGATCTTTTGGGTCAAATCTCCCTGTGCGACGGCCGTCGTCACCAGCGCGATCGATCTCACTTGGTCCGTCAAGGACGAACACATTCGGTTAACCTACGCATGTCAGACAATCAAGCCAAAAAAAAAAAAAAAGCTAGCGCTCACATTTCTGACCAACTCGAACCAAACACCCTCCACGTCCGGTACTACAGCCTGCCCTCCCAACTTTCCCTGACTTCCCACCTCCAACGTAACCCTCGTCACCTCCGCCGCCAACGCTCGCAACCTGATCACCATTCCATTCACCGTATTCTTCAAATCCAAAATTTCACCCCTTGCCTCGACCTCGATTTGCTTGCTCAAATCTCCCAGAGCGACGGCTTTGGTCACTTTGGCGATGCTCCTCACCTGCGCCGTCAGATTTGCTGCCAGATTATTCACGACGCCGGTCAATTGGCGCCAGGTTCCCTCCACGTCCAAGACGAGTGCCTGACCGCCCAACTTGCCTTCTGTGCCCACCTCTTGCGAGACTCGTGTGACTTCATCTGAGAACTGGCCGAGCTTGTCGACCATGACGTTGATGATCTCCTTTAGGTTGGTCATGGCGCTGCCTTGGGCGGGTGCGGTGATCTTTTGGTTGAGATCGCCTTTGGATACTGCACCACATACGCGGGCAGCGTCGATGACGAGTGCACGGAGCCAGACGTTTTCTTCAGAGAGGGAAAGACCGCTGTCGGATTTGGCGGGGATAGTGGGACCGGCGGGGATAGGTGATGAAGCGGCGCTTGCGGTGCCGGTAAGGGTAGCAATGGTGGTGGCCGTAGCGGCGGTAGACACGGTCGATAGAGGGGGCGAGGTGTGTGGCGTAGAATCAGCCGAGTCCGAGTCTGAGGAGAGGCAGATGGAGGGGATGGAGGTCACGTCGTACGACGTTGCTGCGGTTGGGTAAAGGAACCTCCTTCCACAAGTTGGACAAGCACGTCCAGTGTGGGGAAGCACATCTTCTGCATTTCCGTTTATTCTGTTTGCAGCGCCAGCGCCGTTGATGGTTGCGCTGTGTTTCATGGACACCGGCGGTGGGTCGCATTCATACCTCGGTGTGCCCCTCAGCACTCTCACTTGATCACCCTCATCGTCTTCGTCGTCCCTGAACCCACCGTATCCTCCATAGCTGTAGGTATAACCATCCCAATCGTCGCATCCGTCCCACTCGTCTTCTGCGACCTCTCCCTGCCTTGCTTCCCTCACCTCCCTTCCATTCGTTTTTGCACATCTGCTCTTCCTCGACTTTTCTTTAAGCTCCCACCTCTTCCTCTCCCTCCTCAACCTCCCAACGACTTCTTCAGCCATCCACATCCTCCTTGCAAATTCGCTCAAACATCCTAGGATAGTCTCAGTCTGCCAGTCCCTTGGGCCCTCATAACGTGGGACAGGCACGCCCGAAGAAGGGCCGAGTTGGTAGGCAGAGATGAGTGCGATGAGGTGGGTGCGGAAAGGGTCGGGAGTTGGGGCGGGTGTGAGGGCGGGGATGGGCATGGAGACTTGGGCAGAGACTGAGACTGCGGTTGGGGCTGGATCACGGATATCGGCGCCAACGCCGACGTCGACGACAGCAGGACTCCTGGTCAACGTCGATGACGGCGATGACGACGCCAGCAACGACGACGACGTCATGTATGACAGGTGATGATGATGATGATGAGAGTTGGAAGCGACGAGTTGCGGTGACAAGTCGACAAAACGCAGACGGTCGAAGCTGGTGAAAAAGAAAAAGAGGCGTTTACTGCCAGTCACACGATTACGTAATATATTCACATTCAGCTATACCGCTGCCATTCTCAGGCCCACCACACTGCTCCCACTCGAATTCTCTCGTCTGTATGGTTCCATCCGAAAGCTGCCCGTCCCGCCAAACGTCATCCTTCGCTTAGCCTTGTCTCCCACACACGCCGTCTGTCCGTGAGTGCCTGGCTTTCCACGGATGTAATCGGTATAAAACTGCAGTGATGACCAAATCTCTCGTCCAAAATCACTATAGTTTATTCTGTCACATGTGATCAGCCTCGTGTTGGACTCATGTGATGCCATCCTGACTCACGAATCCCACAGCGGCCGCCAAACGGACGTCGCCGTCGTCGTCCCTGTCTGGCGTCCATACTCGGCCGCTGTATACGCCCATGACATCAGCGCAGAGAACAACACCATCTCCACACAGATCGCCAGCGCATTCAACCCGTTTGCGATGTTCGTCTCTGTCCAGTACTCCGTCGCATGTATCACTCGGCCTTCCAGCACCCTAAACTGTACGTCCATGGAGGTGTCAACGAATCACACTCGCTGCCTGCGATTGCCCAGCAAAAACTCACCATGAACGTTTGATAAAACGTAAACATCACAATCAACTTGATCGCCAAAAACTTGGCCATCGGTCGTCTACCCGCCAGCTCCTCCTTCATCAACCCATAAAACACCAACAGTCCATACAACGCAACACTGTCCCCCAAACCCTCGTCATCGTTCACACACACCAAGGGGGGAAAATGAAACCGACCACCCACTCACCTGATGCTCACAAAATTGACACCTTCAATCCACACATTGGCGTAGCGCCAATTGAAACCCGCTCCTTCACACAGTACCCCCAGCTGCTCGCACACGATTCCAGCCAAAGAGCCTAGCGGTCGAATGACGACGTATTGCAGCACAGACCATTTGATGGTATACATGAAATACGCCTTGGTCGGTCGGTACCTCCAACAACAAAACTTGTTGCCCAAGTCAGCATTCTGGTGTCCGCCAGAGGGAGGTACGCACCGGAAGAGGCAACGGTCTCTTGTCCTTTCTCGCCAGCGCATTCTCAGGCCTATGCTCCGACGCAGTCGAAGCCACATACTCGATCAACAACAGCATAAACGCACTCAACGTCACCGCCTCATACGCTCCACGCCCACACACACAAAAAAAAAGGACAATCAAGTCAGCACACAACAAAACCCATGATATCACAAAACCCAAACTCACCAATCTGTATAAACGAATAATACGTATACTCTCTAAAATATCTATAGGAAAAAAACGAAATGATGGCATATATAGGCGGCATATACAGAATCCTCAGTATCTGCCGCTGTTGGTCACGTTCAGTGTAGTTTCGACAGTGTTGGAGAACGGTGTAGGAGGAGATGGCGACGGTTGCGCAGGCACAAGAGCCTGCGATGACCCACCCAATACGGTGGCTATCCCAGTTGATCCCGTTGGAATCCCAGAAATCGGATTGGTCGACCGCGATGGTGTTGGTTGATGCACAGGAGGGCATGGCTTTTGAGTGTGGGTATAGCAGTTGGAGAAACAGAGGCAGAGAGAGAGGGTATAGCAAGAAGATAGGAGAGAGAGAGAGAGAGGCGGGAGGGGTATCAATGAGCAACAACAAGGAGCTCTGGTTTTGTGAGAGATTCGAGAACCGTGACCAGGCAAAGTTGGGCCAGCAACGCAACCCAAATCCAAATCCAACCTTGAAGCTTGAACGTCTGAACCAAAAAAAAAAAAAGGCTAATAGCCAGAAAAAGGAAGGTAAGCGTGTTGATACACCAGAGCTTGCCAATTGCAAGAAACCCGAAAACCGAGAACCAAGAGAGAGAGAGCCTTGAGATCTGAGAGGAAAGACCGGGGAAAGGGAGAGAGGGAAATAGTAACTTGATGACAAGATGACGAGATGTAGAACAATAGCAACGAGTTGAAGGGCGCGACCGTTCCTCCACCTGTAGTCGAGACTAGATTTTTGACAACTTGAACGCGGCAAGTTGTGCGCGGTTGGGAGGGGAAGGCAGAACGCGAGTCTGCGGTGACCGAGTACGGAGTGCAGAGTAGGTGGTGGGCAGTGGCGATAGTCGCCCTTTCCAGGCTGAACGCGTACTCGACTGACTCGCAGTCGTAGACCCGTTTCAAGTTCAAACAAAAGCAAGTAATTACACTTACACTTTACTTGGTCATTGATTCAATGGCAAATCAGAAAAACCGCTCAGATCAACCAACTCGCTCCACTCTCACACGTGAAAATATGCTATCAATTACTTTACAGTGCTCCACTATCACAAGTATGGCAAGCAATCACTGGCATACGCATTATCAAACGGTGGTGACGACAGTCGACACAAATATAACAAGTATGAAAGATCACATGCACACGTGAGGACTACAGCTACATCCACCGATAGCGACTTGCATTGTCACTAATGCCATCTGTTACGCGATGATGTAGCAGAGCGACCCTTGGTAGTAGTAGCGGAAAGTTCCGAATGCCGGGCGGCGGTATCGGCTAGGACCATCAAACGCTCTGTACCTTGAATGTTTGGATTTTTGTAACAATCCCCGAGACCATGGATGTCCGAATGTGAAGGATTCTTTGGGTCATAGCAAGTTCCACCATGATACCAACCCGTACCGCTATAACTCTGGCGGCATTCAATGATGTCTACATTCGACCCCATCAATATACCCCTGCAGCTAAGTATAAAGGGAGAAGATGTTGTCAATCATTTCGCAACATAACCAATGGATATAGGACTGACTCTGCCGTTGGGTCTGCCACTCTGGGAGTCCATGAGCGTGCCTCAAACTGAACGAATCTACCAACGTGGCGACGAGCGTTGGAGTCATAATCACGTGCAACAAACGATTCACGGTCAGCGTTCTGAAAGTGTTTGTTACATAGAAGGGATTCAGTTAGTATGCAGCTGGGATCCCACCGGGAATGCACGCTCACCCTTGGAACAGCGATGGCGCTACCAACAAGCAGGGAGGCGATAGAGAACACGGTTATCAAGCGCATTGTGCAAGTGAATTCAAGTAGAGGGCTCAGCCCCGTCAACGTAGCTAGCGGAAAACATGTCTTGAGGACCATTGAACAAAACATTCATTCAGAATGCGCACCTCTGTATTAGGATTTTGAGGATGCACCAGGCAAACTCTGATCTTTCAACTGTAGGAACACAGGCTTTTATAGTTTCAGAGGATTTTGAAACTCGGACATGAAACGTTCACGACAACTTAGCCGCGGCCGTGATCATCTTTCCCCCTCATGGAAGCAGGGTCTTGCGTGTCGCGGTGCGACCTCTAGGTGGTGCCAGTGGGCAGTGGGCAGTGGCGATAGTGGGGGACAAGTGAGGTCAACGTCCCCCCCCTCTTCAAGCTTCAAGCTTCAAGGCCTCGCCAGCTGAACGTGCACTCGACATCACAATGGAAGGAACACAGTAGCCGTACTGTACAGTAAATGATCCGAATACACTCATGTCACCGCTGACTCGGAACAAGAGCGAACTATGACGACACACTTCAAAGCTTCAAGTGCTATGCACCCGTCCACACAAGACCACAGCACAACTCAGATATAAAACATACTACCCCTCATATCCTCATGCAACTGCAAAAGCCGCCAATCAGTCAACACATCCCCCTAAAAAAAAACACAACACACTTACCCCCTTTCCCCAATATACCTTTGCAGACTCAAATACTCTCTGCTTCTCCGCCTCCTCCTCCGCCTTTGACCTCCCACTCCTTCCAGACACCGTCGTCATCCGATCATCCGCATTCAAAAACTCGTTCAAATAGCACCTGCCCCTCTCACACGCCAAATCCGCATAATACGCCGGCGGAATGAGGCTGACAGCCTTGGTCGCCCTAGCATACAGATAACTCGTGTCATTTGTCCCCTGTTGAATCTCGTCGGCGCTAAACCGCGTTTCGTCGTAAATGACAGTGTAGTGCGTGGATTTAACGGTTCCTTGAAGGCCGGCGTGGGCTTGCAGGTAGAAATCGAAATCAAAACTGCAGTGGTTGTCAGGTGGGATCAGACAAGGACAGTAGAACGCGAGCTTACACGGCTGTTATCCCCCTATCAACGACCGTACCCGGTTTCGTGTTTCCTTTATTGTCTGCATGTTGTGTGCTTGTCGCAAACGGCCTTGCACATCAGTCAGCCTCAAATGTGGTCACAGAACCGGGGCATGTTCCACTCACTTTGCATGATGACGCTTCCTTTAAATCGACAGAAAAACAGTCAGAATACAAAATTGGAAACAGCGGGACAAACGTGACATACCCGCAAATAATGATCGACAGTTGCGGCTTATAGTTACCTCGCTCCTTGGTGCTCAGCTTCTTGAACGCCTCAATAATCTGCGGCAGTTCCTCTACAAGAACGACATTGAACTGTCCCTATTGCGTTCCAATCAGTACAAACATCCAGTTCGTGCCACCTTCTCAGGACACGAACCTCAGAAACACCATCACGAAAGACGAAAACACGGTCAGGCAGCTTTTTATTGCGCGTTTCATAGACAATGAGTCTTTCAACCAGCATATCTCGCAGTTCGTCTAGCGTCTAGACACAGGGCATCATACAGCATGTGAGCATCAGACAGACACAACCAATCGACAAACAACATACCTCTTTATTTTTGGCGTGCTTCTGAATCCTGAGACTCGCCGGGAACTGAACAAACGTATCGTCGACACTAGCAACGACGGCGGCAATCGAAGGCGTCCCAAGCCTACTGCCCGGCCCTGCATGAGTGACATCAATTCCAACCATCATCGTCGACTTCTTCCTGAGCCACTGCATAGCCGCGTCGTCGAGCTAACATGACGGTTCGTAAATGTTCGGACACGTCAAAATACAACACACCTTGTGGTTGATTCCTCCCAGCTTCGTATTCACCTTGAGAGCCACGTTCGAGAGATACTGGTCCTGTTTTCTAGGTTCATTCAGCGCCTTTCCAAGCTGCATATGGATCGTGTGGATTCCCAGCTCAATATCTCCAATGCGCTATGATGCTGGCATTAATGACACACAATCACAACCGCTATGAACAATATCTACTTGCCTTGATACCTGGATAAATGTACTTGTCCACCCTCTCCAACAACACAAGAACAAAACTCGGCTTGCCGGTCTTCGCCTGTTGTTCTTTCAACAGGTTTTTTATGATTCCTAGAGCTCCCGAACGAGCCCCATCATCTTCCAAAGGACGCAACAACTTCGCCGGCTTCAATAAGATAGGGTTGCTATCCGGAATAATCATTCCGCTATTCTTGCACTTGTTTTTGAACGCTTGCGCAAGCGGAAGAATGTCGCCTGGCTCCTTGACAATCCCAATCCCATCGTTAATATACAGAACCCACCAACTTTTGACAGTCGCGCCGCGTTGGAACTTGACATCGAGAATGTTCCAACTTCCATCGCGCACGTTTGGTTTGCCCACTCGGTATGAGAGGGTGGGCGGTGCCAAAATTCGTGCCTGTATCACAGACATTTCAGGATCGATTTTGATGCCGAATGCGTCAAGCGTGGATGCGTTTTGGGAAAGGCCAAGTTTCGGTAGACCGGCTCCTACGATGGCGTCAGCGTTGTAGGCCGGTGGATTGCAAGCATATCGGATCATGGAAGCCGTCTCCTTTTCGTTCAGTTTTCCTCGACGAGCGTTTCCGGGAATAATGTCACACATTTCAGCGGGGACCCAAATTTGATCCTTCCTCCCGTTCTTGTTGATCTCGCCCAAACTCACAACGGGAAGATCAGCTGGGTGTTTGAGTTTCATTTTGTACTCTGGCGCGGAATTGTCAACGATTTCGTACTAAACGCTGATGTTATCACACTCACTGCGCTGGAAATATGCCTCAACAGAGATCCGCTCGCCACCGAATTCGTCGCATACGAACGTTGTGTTGCGGGCGGACGTCGTGCCAACCTTGTGAAGTTTCTTTTTATGTCCCAGATGTTTTGTCTTTACTCGTATGCTGTCAGCTATACCACGGGGAAGACTGGGCATGGCACCCCGTGATGACTCATTGAATGTGTACAAGGCGTCGGCCAGATTTCTCGGCTCAATGAAAGCAGTGTAACAAACGTTTCTGAGTTAATAATGTTAGACATTGTATAATCAAGCGCAACGGAAAAGAACACGCACACGTTCACCATCAGCTGCTTGAATGCGGGCCTTATGGATATAAAGAACCCTTGCCATAGCTCGATACCAGGGGCCAGATTGGTGCGTTGTTGGCCAGGATCAAAGAAATACTTGCTAGCACCATTGCTGTCTTTCTTTCCAAGGCGTACGCCAGAGCGACTGGCATGCTGCTGGAAAATGAGGTTCAATGCAGATATGGACGGCTGAAGGTCGTAATCGCGGTACTGTAGATCACCGTCTGTGTGCCTGCCAATTTCCACGGTAGTCCCGATGGAAAGGTGGGATCGATCAGGTATTGTAATGCGCATGATAACAATAAACTCACCGAACGATTGCATTTATATCAATGTCACCGAGATACTGGATGGAAACATTGTATACTTTAGCCCCTTCTCTTGCTCGATTCTCATCCTCTTCGATAAAAGTAATGGAAATGTCGAGAGGTTGAGGCAATTTCTTCGCCGCGACTAGTCTTTGGCTAGAATCGTGGGCGACAAAAGCTCGGTATGATTGGAAAGCTGGGTCTGTCTCCAGCAACTGAAAAATGCGTCTCTTGATCGGAGGCTTGACATCGGGAGCATCCTGACTGTCTCCGGGGCCAGCATCACCAGGCCCACCTGCAGTTTGACCTTTACCTTTCTTCTTTCCTTTTCCACCTTTACCGCTCGCGGGAGCCGTATCAGTGACAACCACAGCGTAATCATAATAAGGACCCTTGGGCAGACGAACAGGGAAGAAATTGGCTCGCAATGTGATCGGCGTTCCGCGTGTGCCATATCCGGGTCGTAAAGGCCTTTCGATATTGTAGCTTACCGACTTGAACGTTTGGATGAGCTGGTTTTGGCTGTTGTCGGTGAGACGGGGAGGGAGTACGGCAGGCCTGTTTTCGGCGTAGATGATGGGGCCTCCTCGGCCTCGAGGAGGACCTCCCCTGCCGCCACCGCCGCCACCTCTACCCTCGAACCCACCCCCACCGCCACGACCACCGCCACGAGGAGGACCGCCATAAGATTGCGAAGGTGGTCCTCCTCCTCGAGGTGGTCCACCGCGTCCACCGCCACCCCCAGCTCCTCCTCGGCCTCTTCCACGAGATCCTCTGTCAGCCATGAGATATCAGATGGATCAGTTGCTATGAGTGCGCAGATGAGAAAATGGGATTGTCTCGAAGATGTCAACCGTTTGAATGGAAAAGACTGCTTTAGCCTTTGAGCGAGTATGCAACAAGTGAATATGTATGTATATATGCGGCCTAGACGGTGTGCGGTGCGTGTGCAGTAGATGCTCGTGGTTGGAAGCTTTGAGAGAGAGACTGGAAGCTTACAAGCACGGGTCAGGTCAAGGTTGCTGCGGTGTCTGTTCCGCTTTTATACTGCGACCTGTGCCAAAAATACGAGGGTCAAACCGCAGCAAATTTGAATGGCCCTGCTAAAGTGTCAACACGTTCCCAAAGAGTGCCTGGAAAATACAACGCACGGAGCAAACTATGCAGGCCGCAGCGAGGAGACACCATGATGCATGAAGTTTTGCTTTCTGCGGCGCAGTTACTTACCCGTCTGGACCATCAGCGAGTCCCCGTTTTAACTTACAATAAAGTACATGTTACATAGTGTGATAGGGCCAATCAAGGCGATGAACTGGGCCATACCACGAGAGTGAAGGCAAGAGAACGAGAATATCAGGCTGTCGACTTGCGGTTATGCACGCGACTCAAAGCTCTGTCCCATGACAGAACAAGACGTGAATATGTTGCAGTATAAGGATAAGATGAATGTATGCGCAGTCAAAGCGCAGATGCACGCGCATACACTCACTCCAACCATCCACACACCCTCTCTACCCCACCCAAACACCTCCTCCACACCTTCCATGCCCCGAAAAGACACCACAACAGGTCAGATATCTGCACAAGCCCAACAGGACCTCGTTTCAGAGGGCATAGAAAACTTTGAGCTCCCAAAAAGCATCGTCACCAGGATTGCCAAGTCCGCAGTGCGTGCCATGTCTGGTGGGACACCTGGACCGCATCTAACTTTGACTGAAAGATCCCGGAAAACGCAAAACTGCAAAAAGAGACCATTCTGTCGCTGATAAAAGGCTCGACGGTGTTTATCAACTACCTAGGTGTGTCTGTGACGGATATCCACCTTGAAGACATTTCGTAACGTGTTTTATCCCTTCTAGCTGCAACGTGAGTGGCCTTTCCCTCCCTCGCGTCTATGGGAACTGACACAACTGCTTCAGTGCTCACGACGTTGCCCAATCAAAACAGCACAAGAGCATTTCAGCCTCTGACGTTCTCAAAGCGCTAGAACTGATCGAGTTTGGCGACCTCGTTGAACCTTTACAAAGCGAATTGTCAGGCAAGGTCATTTATCGCACCGAACCACCGTCTCGTCCTAACGTCTTCTCCCCCTCCCACTCCCCACGACTCGCTTTCTAGTCTACCGCGAACTCGCAAAAACAGATAAAAGCAAAAAAGGAAGCGCCAACTTGAACAACGCACAGGCGTCCTCCTCTACAAGTGCACCTCCAAATGCCAAAAAAGCTGGGGCCACAGCTCCGACCAGCGCTTCAGCCCAACAACAACAACAACAACAACAGCAGTCACAAAGCGCAACCGCGCCTGCAAAAACAAACTTGAAAGCCCGAATCAAGAATCCTAAAGCCTCAAGTGGGTCTTCTGCACCGGTGACCACCCAAAAGACGTCAAGGTCAGAAGGCGATGCACAGCTGAGCGAGTCAGTTTCCGCTGTAATGAAGAATGGCCACAGCCCAGATGGAGATCACGTCGCCGAAGATTGGGAGGACAGTGGCTCTGAGGGCTCGCACCATCAGACTGCAAACAACACTGGAGAGAACGAGCAAGAGGATGCAGACCAAGGCGAGATGGAGGAAGAGGGCGGCGATGAGCAGGAGGCAGAAGGTAATGATGAGGCAGGGGAAGAGGAAGAACCGGTTGACTTGATGGAGGTAGAAGGAGTGGAGTTGCGGAGGGATGCTAGAGGCGTCGAGGAACTAGATGGAGATTGAGGGTTGAGTCAAGGAAGGCAGAGTCTGTATTCGTCGACTGCGAGTGAGTGCGTGTATGCATAGAGAATTAGATTCTTTTTTCAAGGCATTTTTGTGTCAACGTGTGGATTGTCGTTGAGTCATGGCTCAGTCCCGTCTCGGCCTTACGCTGATATGGAGACAACTACAGTACCGCCTTACACTGGCATACGCATATTAAACGGTGGTGGTGACAATCAACACATCCTGGATTTGTGTAATGTCGCAGCTCGCCAACCCTGCATCTCCGAGTAAGGTATAGATCACAGACTACAACACAGAACCCTCCTGTAAAACTTGCGTGCTAATGGTGACTTACACGCTCAAACAGGGCGCGGAAACGTGACGAATACCGCTACATTCACCGACGCCATTTGCATGACACTATTGTTTGCTACGGTACGAAGTTGTACTTAGAGTAGCCGCTGGCGGGAGGTTTGCGAGGCGCGGTGGCCCTGTTGGCCAAGAGTTCCAAAGGATTTTTGAAACAACGACCCCACTGACTGACCAAAAAACGGCCCTCATTCGCAGGGTCCTGTGGGTCATAGCAAGTTCCACGGTGTTCCCAACCAGTACCGCTTGAGAGTGTTGCAAGTGTTGAACGTCGCGCGTTCTTGTATTACATGTGCCACATTCGTGCAGCTATAATAAGAGAGATGTGTAAATCATTTCGCAAGATTAGGAATGGATAGGACTGACTCTGGCCGTGTTGCGCGTGCCTCGAACTGAACGGATCTACCAACGTAGCGAGCGTTTGGAATCGTAATCGCGTGCAACGAACAAGTCACGGTCGGGTTCTGAAAATTCAGTTAGTATGCGACTGGGATCTACTGGGAATGCATGCTCACCCTTGGAACAGCGACGACGCTGCCAGGGACGCAATAGAGAACACGGACACGGTTACCAAACGCATCGTGATGCCCGGTTGGAATTGAAAGAGTTTCAGTGGAGCGTTCATGACATTGCCAATGGAGCTTCAAAGTACAAAACTGACAATAAAATTGTAGAGGGTCCTGCCCGTCAACGTAGCTGTTGGAAAGCATGTCTGAGAGCCATGAACAAACATTTTTTTAGGATACATACATACTTCGGTGTGGGATATAGGGGTGCACCTCGCACACTGGCCTTTCAAACGAGGGGGGGGGGATTGGCGGACGTGAAACGATCACGACATTTTAGCCGTGATCATCTTTTCCCCTCATGGAAGCAGGGTGGTGGCGACAATCAACACTTGGTAGCTTTGGGTAATGTGGGAGCTCGCCAACTCTACATCTCCAGGTAGGGTATAGTTCACTGACTACAACACAACAACCACCCAACGTCCGCTGATCGGCTCCATCCCTGGGTCAACGGGTTGCAGCAC
>JNHW02000019.1:0-210506 GCA_001691775.3 Amanita inopinata Kibby_2008
TGTTCAAAGAACGTCGTCGCTCACTACCTTAGACACCTCATTTTGTCTTGAAGTTTTACCCAGATGAACTCAAGATGCTACTTGAAAGTTCTGTCGACTCAGGATTGATAAAAATGACATGTAGAATTTATGGTACACGATTTTGTATCTACTGTGACAAGGAGGGGTGGAGCACTGTAAAGATTTCTCACGAATTATATACCATTTTGGTCTTCCATGGGGAATTACTTTCGAAATCGGATATTTGGACGTCACATTATATTGACAAACAGATATATTCTCATATGTGTACAAGCGGTTGAATGGTATAGTACACAAGATCCGCTTGCAATTTATGTGCTGACAACGAAAGCACCTGAACCCACAGATTGGAAGAGGAATGCATTGCGTTTGCCTACTACCTCCGAGTCGCTATTCAGAATTTGAGCGACTTGTACGCCGGAGGACGGAAGCTTAAGGTTCGCCAGCGTCACAGTGCGTGGTTCGTAGTTCATGTTTGAGGCCAAAACGAGAGTCTCGGTCCCAACAGTCCAGATTCCTATGTCGACTCCATTGAATGTTATCTGGCGGAAGGAGGTCGAGGCATTGAGAATGAAGCGTGTCATTTGTTTGAGCGACTCGGCGAGCAAAGAGGCAGATGCTTTGATGTCGGGTGTCGTTGGGTCATCCCAAGATACAACGCCTAGCCCGAAATAACTTTCACTGTATAAACTAGAAATAGTCGATACTCACCGAGAGCGCCATGATTTATACCGACGATACTTTCCACGACGAATTCTTTTCCGGTAGGGTAGCGCTGGTGAAGTGGTTCGCCTTTTACTACTCAGTAAAGCTCAACGCACTAACCTTCCAGTACCTATATTGAAAAGAGTTAGATCTAAAAGCATTTGAAAGCCAAGGATTTAACTCGCGTCTCATTTCCAAAGCCTTGCGGCACAGTCCACACGGCCTTGGTACGTTCCCACCCATTTATGAAGAGGCGCTCTCGGAACTCATCCATCCGTGTCGAGATGTCTTCGAATGATCCCTGACAGTTATCACATCTACCAGTGTGTATGGCTTCAAGACTTTGCAAACACCCTATAAGATTAACACGCACCCACAATCGCCATAATCCGGAGTACATGGCGTCCTCCATACAGTGGAGAATGTGACGTTGTTGCCAATCATGTACGCATCTTGCATGACAATGTCGGAGCCGCTCGTATATTCTCTGTAGGTAACGGTCAAAAGTCGTCGCAAGATTTCAGTAAAGAACTCTCAAAACTCAGAACATACGTAAAGTGATAATTTTCACAGTTAAGGACGAGAGAAACAGGATGGTAGCCTGCTCCTCCCACACCATCTCCACCGTCCAATGAAGTGATTAGGTTGGAGGCAGTCACCGTAGCCGTGAGTGGATCAGAGGTACCATCCGGTTCATCGGCTGTGTACCACAGAAGCAGGTTGGGTCTAGATTTGATATGATTGACTTGGGTCGTAACAGAAGTGGAATTCCTGTAGGTACTGAAGATGACAAGGCACCTGTTAGCGCGGGTATTGCCAGTTCCAGGATAGCCTGTCATACTTGCGCATGTCGTACATCAGGTATAAACCAGCTTCCTGCATAGCATCCAAGACTTCATCCAGTGCCGTTAGATTATCAAATGTGGGGATAGGATGAACCTGGCCATGAAGCAACTCAAGCAAAGGACATTGTTTACAACACGATAGTGACTTACAATGGTAAATCTAGCTTATCATGGTCACCAAAAAAAGATACGGTAGACGAAAAGGATAAAACTCACCCCTGAGAGGCTAGGCGGGCAGGAATAGATGGATCCTTCACAAGGTAGTTGCCAAACCCAGTATAAAATCCCATCGGGAAAACAGGTGCGTATGGGCCTCCGTTTCCGTTGGCAGGCCTGGCCAATAGTGCACCAGTTCGCAGATCAGACTTCGTTACAGACCCGATACCAGTTGGAGGGTGAGGTAAATAGGTCAACAAACTAGTCGCAATGAACGTTTGCGAGTTGTAGGTAGCCGTGCATGTGATGTTGTACGCGGTTGTTTGAGCCTGGAGCGAAGACAGAGAGAAAGGAAGTTCGTGCTTTGTACTGTTCAGTGGAACGCTGCCCTGAGTCAGAACTTGACCGTTTGCCATCACCGTTACGCTGAGCGACCCGGGACTGGTCAATGCGATGGGTTGCGCATTGTTGATGAAGGAATAAACGACAGGTGTGTCAACAAGTATGGCAACAGGTTGACTAGGATCACTGCCGTCGTCAGGAAGATATGGTCTAATGGCTTGAGAGCAACGTAGGGCCAGTAAGGGACTTGTGGAGGAGGCTGGGACGGGAAACTGTCCACCTGCAATCGCAGAACATGGAACCAATGAAGAAAGCCTCTAACAAGGGAAAATCCGTTAATGCGCCTTACCAGGTGGGACAATGGGTTCAGTTCGCTTGTAGTTCTTGCCACACCTGTAGGGGAACAATTGACCAAAGTTGTTGGAGAACAATTAATGACCAGACTGGACATTGTCGTACGCACCATGTTTGAGCGGCGACGAATGATACAAAATTGGAAAGCACTATAGCTCGCAGACAAACAGAGATGTACATGTCTGTTCAACGCGACCAACCTTACGCAGCAGGAATGAGCCAGGGTGACGGAGTGTGCAATGCAGGAATCTTATATGAAGGCATTGCAGGTGGGCATTCGTCCACATGCACGACCTTGAGGAGGCAGAACGAACGCATGGTCTTGACGGATCTAAAGCCGTTATTCCCATCGATGCAGGACAGATCCTGTGAGTCGGATGATAAGTATTGAAAGAACTTTCCGTCACTCACAAGCAATACAATTCTGTTCCGTCCATCTGCTCCATTTGGAACTTGTACATTCAGCTTATCATTCAGGTTACACTCACGGAGTAAGATAATTCAGATAACAATATGATTGCTCAAGATGTAGTGCATCGCTTCATACAAATATGATGTATTCATTCTCGTGCGAGTGGAACACTAATCTCTACGGTCTTTCTCCGTGCCACATCTCAATGTATGGCTATAAGGTTGGCAGAAGCAGCAGTATGGAATCTGACGCATGTCCGATCGACACAGCAAGAGGCAGAAAGAGAAACTTGGACGATACCAAAGACTCCAAGTCTCGGCACTGTGATTCCAGAATGAGCAGTTCAGATGGTATGCAGTAGTGCGTTGCTTGATACCAATCGGTCTTGAGTATAATCACGGATTACCGGCATCATTCATCTTTTGCGCACCCCACCGCACAAATGCCGAAACGCTGGCAGCTATGAGAAAAAACCAGTCAAAGAGAGCACCAAACACCTCGTAAGCTGGGATTGTGGAAAACAGATTGACAGCAGCTGCATCGCCTGTCGGCGGCTTTGGCGGTGGAGGGAAAGAGGCTCTCATTTGAACAACCGTTGATAGAAGGTAAATGCCCTAAAAGGTTGAGCAAGTACAGACATATAGAGGTAGATTACAACGTACCATCAATTGCGCCAGTATCAAAAGCATCAAAGATGCTCCCAAATTGCGGCTTGTAACATGCAAAGCCTAGAATAAAGTGTTAGAATAGCATTAGAAACATCCTTCGTCACCTACTCGTGTCACACCCCTCAACACTAATCTGATACTTGTCAGGATGAGGATGCCAACGAAAACAAGGCTTAATTGGCGCGATATACGTGCAATATCTTCAAGCCGTATATTTTGGTTCGCAGAGACCAATGAAAGAACGTAAACAAGGAGTTCACTGATTATATCAGGATACGTTGTTGCAGACGAAGCATGACGTCTACTCGGAAGCAGAATGTTGACCAAAGACTGGGAAAACAAAATCAACCTCAAGAAGTAGCAGTAGCAGTAGCATATACGAGATACGTACGTTGATAATTCGTACGACACAATAAATTGCAAAGAGGCGTCCGAAAACATTGTACATTTTTCCCTTCAAGGTGGCTGAATACTTGGCTGCATTTCGTGCCTCATGCAATGACTCTAGATTGCGAGTCATTTGATATTCTAAGGCCTCCATACCTCGTATCTCTTGCTGAACTATGGATTGATTTAGAGTTCATCGGTGGAAGTGCCTAACTATCGCCTACGTTCGTTGTTTGGGCGAAAATTTGCACCAACACGGGAAAGCCATGATCTATCTGTCTGGAACTTGTTTAGATATTGCCGGTGACCGTGAGGAAGCAACTAACGGATGGGTCCTCAGATCGTTCTGCTGTAGCTCGCCTGTCACTCAAGTCATTACGTATGCTCGAAAGTGAATACTGTGCAGATGCAATTTGCTGCTCTGTAAGTATTGGCCTGCAACTACGGTTAATTGACAAGGTGAGGCTAATTGTATAGTTCGGCTTACCTAGAACTCGTCAGGAAGGGTATGAAACCCCAAGAATTACTAATGGCACCAAATCCAGATAAGACGCCGAGGATGATGGTGCCGAGGATGATTAGACGGGACAAAGCGTCCGTCATGATATCAGGTGGTGTGAAGCCACCAGGTAGCGGGACGCGTGATAACGCGAACAAGAATAAGGTAACAGGAATGAAGCTCAATATTACGCGAAGCCCAAGGAAATGTCTGTAACTGGGACCTAACGAGCGTCAACGGGATTAGATGACTGTATGTATGCGCGCCTTACCTTCGCTTGATTGTATCCCCACCATCAGTAGAAGACTCATGCAAAAGGGTATTAGAACCAGGATTGAAAGCGTGAGAAATGTGATGGAATATCTCCAGTTAAGTAGACGCGTGCTGAATGTAAAGTCATCCGTAGTTACTCTTTAATCCGTCCGTGTAACTTAGGACATACCTTCCAGAGAATACATCCGTCGCTTGGAATATCAGCAAGAGGAAGAGAACGCAACTCTCAGTGAAGGCAAGTGAGAAGATTGCTCGCGACACAGTGGAATGAAAAGATTTCTCATTTGGTGAAATTCGACGGGAGGTGGCCCAATCCACGGGCATGGTGGCAGGGGAAGGAAGTACAACGAGTTCTATATTCGGCTCAATGAAAGACGCTGCTGGGGCAGTCCTAGGTGTGGTTGCATTGGCATCTTGAGAAGCTTCGAGAGAAAGGCTTGCTAGGTCAGGATACAGGCTCTGAGCTAGATACTTGCGACATGCGAAGAAGAGAGCGAGTCTAAATTATCGCTGACGGTTGTCATTAATCAATTGTTGCTCGTAAATAGTGGCGGCACCTCAGAGCGATAAGCATGCAGTTCTGCATAACAATGCTCGCCGACATGATTGCTTGGAACCTGGCACGCTGGTCAAGCGCATGTAAAACGACAAGACGCAGCTGGAGACAAAGGAATTATCTGTGGAAATTCGGTCACGTTGTGACCCACTCTCATGAAAACAACGCGTTACAGTCTCACACGGGTCGATGGCGTAGTTGGTTATCGCATCTGTCTAACACACAGAAGGTCCCCAGTTCGAACCTGGGTCGACTCAGTTTTTTGATGATTTTGCAACTACTTCCGTCTAATTGTAATACACAAACCATTGATGTCACAGTTCATTTCGCGGAACAAAGGTGAATGTTATAAGGGTTAAAGATTTTTCAAAAGAAGGCCCTTTATGCTCGCTCACCTCACTTACACCTTGTTTGCCTATAAGGTCTTTGGGGCCACTAAACCACATCGTCTGTAGAGGTATAAAAGTGTTGACGAGCTGCTGTCCATCAGCAAATCAACTACTGAATAACCCAAGCTAAACAGCTGCAGCTTGTAAGTGCCATTAGTACGAAGTTGGTAATTACTTGCTAACTGGAATCGAATTTCTGTTCATTGGATTTAGACCCACAAGCCATGTGTTTCATCAGATACAAACAATTTGTTGCCTGCGGCCACGAAACATTCGTCGAGTTGATCGTCTGCTCCCATCATGATGCAGAATCCAGGACGTGCTGTGACACTAGCCAAGGTGACTCGAGGTTGACGACTGCTGTCGACAATCCATGCCTTGGTTGTGTAGAAAAGGCAATGAAGCAGAAGGTCACATATATCCATTGGTCCCATGATAAAGTCAAAAGTAGAGGATATGTGTATTGCTGAGGGATGAAGTAGAACGTAGTTGGTCTTTGATCCACGGTAGATGGTAGATACCTTCCTCGGTCCAGCGTCTCGGTTTTTACTTGTATTTGAGCAACTCTGTATGTTAACTTCCAGGAGTTGTGTGACGCAAACATCTAATGCAGCATAAGAGTCAGTAACATCAGTATCAGTCATCAAATGGCGTTGCAGCAACGATCAGAACCAGAGTGGCATTGCAAAGCTGTTCTCTGCTTACGTCATCTAAATATGGGCACCGCCACATTCGCTCCGTGCTTTCAGGCTTTTCTGTCGCCCACCACCATGGAGGACCCAACAAACCTCGTAAACGTCAAGTCTGAGCCATCAACGTCCATACTCACCGCAGAGTCGGCGACGGCCTCAAATCTGACTTATTCGCATCCACAAGAGCAGACAGCAAATGCACCAGAAGTAAGTTGATGCATTTAACGCGATCTATTCTCCTGCTATCTCTACCATGGGGTTAGTTGCTTACAACTCCTCCTTGTTAGGTCAACATATTTGTTGCTGCTCAGAGAGGAGATGTTGAGCTCATGCGTCAGCTCATTGAATCTGGCAAGGCCAAGGCAACCGATCGCGACGAGCAGAATATCACGCCTTTACATTGGGCGGCCATTAATGCGCACGTGGCAGCATGTCGATATCTTCTTGAACAAGGCGCAGAGGTTGACGCGCTTGGGGGTGATCTAGTCGCAACACCAGTGCAATGGGCTGCACGCAATGGCTATCTTTATGTCATCCACCTACTCATATCTCACAATGCCGATCCAACTATCGCAGACTCGCAAGGATACAACTCATTGCATCTCGTTACACACTCATCATCTATTATGCCCCTTCTTTATCTGCTACACCAACCCATCAACGTCGACTCTCGTGATGCTCAAGGTCATACCTCACTCATGTGGGCAGCATATCAGGGAGATGCACTCTCAGTAGATTTACTACTCAGACATGGGGCGAATCCCAATCTCAAAGATGATGTAGGACTCAGTCCCTTGCACTGGGCGGTCGTGCGAGGGAACAGAGTTTGTATCAGAAGGCTAATAGAAAAAGGTGCAGATTTAACGGCTAAGGACAGTGATGGCAGGACACCTAGAGATATGGCTGTGGAATTAAAGAGCCTAGGTGCGTGGAAGAGGGCACTGGAGGAAGGCGGAATGAATGAGTATGGCGCCAAGAAAGGCAAACCACTCAACGATGTATGTCGGTCTTCACAATCCTGCAAAGATAAATCTAATGACATGCCTTCTCAGAGAAACACAAAAATTGTTATATTCCTTCTCCCAACTTTGTTCTTTTATCTAATGTTCGTGACTTTAACAATATTACCATGGTACACCGGCATTCTGCTTGCATTTGCAGAATTCTTCGGAATGCATCATGTAAGGGTCACACTCATCCGGCACATCCTGTTAATCACACAGACATGGTCACTAGATTGTCACACGTGTATTGCTCAACAAAGCAACATACACCGACAGTGTAAATCAGACGCCGTACTTCTCTGGAATTATCACCGGATCCATTGTATGGGTCTTGTACTGTTGGTTTACACGCCTTGTCCAACGTAACGTCTCTGATCCCCTAATGATGATAATATCTAACAGCGAGAGTAGATACCCAAGAACACTCCTTTGTTCACCTTTCATTTGCTATTATTGTCGGTTTATGTGCCTACAACTTCTTCCGTGCCATTACTCTTGAGCCTGGGGCGTGCCCCAGGCCAACGAGTGATGCAGAACTCAAATCGGTGCGTCTCTCCTCATATCCGACTCCTCATATTGACAATGGTGAATGAAATGCAGATCATTGAAGACCTTGCTTCCGAAGGAAGGCTCAATGGGCAGACGTTTTGCATTCAGTGCATGGTAATGAATGTTCTTTACCGTCCCTTCTCGCGCCTGATATGATCTCCGGCAGGCTCGAAAGCCACTTCGTTCCAAACATTGTCGCGTGTGTGACAAGTGTATTGCACGCAGTGACCAGTAAGTGGTCCGCACACCTCCCATTCCTTTCGTTGAACATTCGCATAGCCACTGTCCATGGGTTTGGAACTGCGGTGAGTGATGTTATACTTTTCAGTTATTATGGGACTCATTTCAGGCTCAGTGGGCTATAACAACCACCGACAATTTGTGATCTTTGTGACATCACTTGTAATCGGAATCATACTCTTTGACTATCTAAGCTATGCTTGTACGGCGCATGTCTTTGCCAAGATCCACTTTTCGCATACTGACTTGCCGTTAGACTTCACGATGATACCCGTTCCGACTGATCCTTCGGAACTGTCTGCTTCATGTCCCCTACCTGATAATCTCTGTGCAATTACAACTTTTGACACCTTCCTCGTGTCTGTCGTCGTCTGGTCGACTCTCCAACTTTCCTGGACAATTGTGCTGCTGGCATCCCAGCTATGGCAGATAGCACGCCAAATGACCACGCTTGAAGTTTCCAATTTGGGTCGCTACGGCTACATGGGCGGCCGTGGGGGAGCAAGCCTCAGTGGTCAAATGGGACACCGCCACCATCATCGCCACCCCCACAGCGGAAGCACTTTGCCAGGTGTCGATACTGAAGACGCTGCACTCAATGGAAGCGATACCAACTCGGTAGTACATCGGCATAGTGGTGCGTGTGCGGGATGTGGCAGCGGCTTCTTGATGAACTTGCTCGGCTTTGACCGGTTCACCAAGGGCAAAGCCGTTGATGGACTGGCGCGTGCAGGCAAGGCCAGCAACCCATTCGATCTTGGTATTGTCGGCAACTGTAAAGACTTTTGGACTGCTGGAAGGGAGCTCGGTGTGGAATACGAGAAGCTGTATGACGTGCCATTGGAAGGGTTCAGAGAAGTCAAGAGGAGGAGAGAGCGCGAGGAAATGGAGGAAGGGCTGACCGGAAGAAAACCTAGGAAAGGCTTGTTCATGGGCCTTGGTCTCGGCAGGGGAAGCAGTAGTAGGGCAGGATACGAGCCGGTTAACCAGGTCTGATGTGGGATGACAGTTGACGCTTTCTTTCCTATTCACGCCATATTATGGACTTGTACATCTTACGCCCACTCTGGAAATTGTTATATGCTAACCCCGGTTGCGGTATTTATAGTGAGCGATCTAGGTGGTCGACGCTTCGGAAATGCAGACGCTTGTCTCTAGTTCGATATCCCATACCCCCGGAGACTCTCCAACGGTCGCACACGTCGAACATAGATGGTAGTGGTACTAGTACGGAGAGCTGTCAAAAGCACACCCTAAATGACCAGGAAATGAAATGCCATCAGAAAGCATCAGGCTCAATATCCAAGATGCCAGGTGCTCAAAATAAGGAATGAAAGTATCGGTTGTGCGACTCCTTTCACTCCAATCCAGGCATTTCATAATCCATCGGCACATCTTTTCGCTCCAACCATGTTGCGTCCTCTGTGCCAAGATCAACACCTTTGGCGCAATCCAGACGCCTCCTCGTTGGTAGTTCCTTCAGCTCCACAGTCTTATCGTTTGGACTGTCTGGCTTGCTACACCGTACAACGACATAGTGTTCCCCATGCCATCCCACGAAATCGATGGAGGGGACGGATATAGCAATATTCTTCGCATTAGAATACCATAGTGCAGTCTGTACTTCGTACTCTTTGTCCGACATGAGATTAGGTTTAGGTCGGCGTTTAGATGTGCATTGCAAGTGCAGGAATGAGAGGAAATGGAAGCGAGCAAAGCCAAGCGCGTATTCGTTCTGATGATGCGTTGAGAATATCAAACAATTGATTTTACGGAACAAACGCACCAATGGTCTATCTGATACGACGGTTGAAAGGTGTACCGCACACATCTGCTTTGGAAGAACATTGACCAACATGTTTATACTTGTCTGAGTCAAGTTGGCTATCCTGACGCCAAGCACACGCAAGTTTATCAAGTCTGGCAAGACGTCAACCACGAGCTCCCAAGGGCAACCTCCCAGGTCAAGCCTCCGCAGCTTCGTCCTTCGTCGCAAAAACTGCGTGACAGAATGATAGAGAGGCAGCTCATCATCGTGTCCAACAAGCACGAACCGGAATACTTCGAGATGCGGCAGGAATGCATGTTTCCCGTCAATAATATGATCACTGCTGAACACTACAGCAGCAGAGCTGGGCTCCTCGAATGTTCCATGAAGGGTGAGGCTTTGGAGATTATGCGCATGTGCAATGCGGGTCAAGACCACATGCGATATACGAGTGTCAACAAGATCTAGATGAGTTAGATTCTTGATAGTTGCGGATTGGAACGCAGAATCCCAGGAGTGGGTTCGTGCAAGGTATGCACCGAGGATAAGATGCCGTAGTGTACCTTCGTTCTGGTCGAGTACTGTTCTTACCTCTCCCATATCTGCAAAACCATCATCATCTTCAGCGCGGAGGGTGAATCTTCGCAAGTTTCTGAAAGCGGATACACCAACTGCATCAAAATGCCATCCGCTGTGAAACAGAGAGTCAGTGTATGCACAGTCTTGATGCATGGAAAATGTTACATTAAGCCCAAAGTGGGCAGATGTGAGTGGCTGACAAGTAGAGCCTTGACCATGTCTGCGCGCATTTCGGGGTAACCTATCCACTCAAAGTCTCGCAGAGCCTTGAACTCTGGTAGTGCAGTCCGGAATATACCTGTTCCTCAATGTTCAGGCGTTGACAATGGCGATGGAGGAGACTGACTGACGTAGCATCAAATCCAACATGTCACCCTCTTCATATGACCAATGCAAGCGAAGACATTTAACACGACTCGCAAAGATGGGGTCGACCTTCGCCCTATCAAGAATATCGAGGCCTCTGTTGAGGTTTTCTTGGTCTTCACCGAAATAGATGTCGATGGTATGAAAGAGGTGTCGTATGGCAATATCTCGGTAGAACCTGGAAAGGAAGAGCCAAGAGCGAAGATGATAGCGAGGTATGTAATGGGCTATCCGGTCCCATACTTCCAAAGGGACACGCTGAGAGGCTGGCTCAAGGGAAACCCGGATCTACAAGACATCGTTCAGGTTTTCGTGACAGAGAGCGCATCAAAATGCCCAACCAGATAGTCTCTGCGAAAATGTTGTTGAACGTCTTTGTTTGAGGGATCGAGCGCAAGTACGGCCTGGAAGTCTTGCCAAGGGTGATGAATTACCTGAACGTTATAAGTTGAGCGCATATATGTACATACCTTGCTGCGCTCTTAGCAGCAGTCTCTCCCCACTTCGTTTGCGAGCACCTCCTCGAGCCAAAAGCGCTTTGATGACATCGGATTTCGGCAAATTGGGGGTTTTTAGGTAAATATCAAGATAGCGTTCCACCTCCGGGCCGCACCTAATGTCCGGATCAGGCCGAAATTCAATACAATGGTTCCAAGTACATACTGGCCTTCCTCAATGAGAGACAACGCGGTGTTTAGGAGAAACTTTGCCTGTTGCGTCGGAGCAAGGGAACGAAGGACTATGGAGACGGTGGACGTGAGTTCATCGTTTAAGGGAGAGTTTGGCATGGGCGGCTGGGGAGATGAGGCAAGCTGGCTGCATGGGCCAGGTGAGGCAGTCGTCTGGATCGCTGCTGCGTGCCGCGCAGTTTTCCCATGGTCCCCACCAAGCATGGTGGTCATGTTTGCCGACGACGTCCAAATGACCTCTGAGACTCTTTGCACCAGTCCAGTTGAAGCAGGACTTGCTGCTGTTCTCAGACCAGACTCCACGATGCGTTTAGCTCAAGCAAGGGAACGATCGACGATGTGTGCCTGTGCAACTCACACAAGAGGCACATCGACCAACCCACCGTCCCCGACGTTGTGCATGTTCTCCACTCGCACTCTCCCGTTGGCCGTCCCGAATAACGTATCAATTTGCAAGCACTCTAGCTGACCCTGCAGTTGCAGTCAGCCGGTGCTAGACTGCCATGGTCTAGTCTGAGATATTACTTGATTTAGTGGGCTGTGAGAATGAAGGGTGTCGAGGGGCTGTGATCTCGATTGCGTCAATGCTCTTGCTTTTCGGTCACGATGCACGATTGAAACGCCAACTGGTCCCATGCCTGACCTGGCTTCCCTATAAGATGTACCTGATATGGTCTCCTTCGGCATTCGTCATCTTCAATCACCCACACAGTAGCTTTTCTCCCGAGTGATATATGTATGTTCCTGAACCTTTCGAATCAAGAGAAGGAGTGGATCAAACAATAACTCAATTGGTTGTGTGACTGCCTCTCTTGAGTCATCTGGCTGGCATCACCCACTCACGTTCTGGCTTGGAGCGCCGATTGCCGAATGCGCCGTTAACATAAAGAGGCCCCAATAAATGTGTCAGTCC
Source organism: Amanita inopinata Kibby_2008 (assembly GCA_001691775.3). Classification (NCBI taxonomy): domain Eukaryota; kingdom Fungi; phylum Basidiomycota; class Agaricomycetes; order Agaricales; family Amanitaceae; genus Amanita; species Amanita inopinata. The sequence continues at coordinate 12,408 of JNHW02000019.1, forward strand.
TGCTGGGATCCTGACACAGTTGGCTGCGTGGGCCTCAACCCAAGCCATTCCTTTCAACTGCCATGCCAGAGCCCATCTCTGAAAAGCCCTGCTTGCCGTATATCACAGTCGGTCCTTTTTACCATAGACACACCGCAACTGTTATTTGGCTTCATGTCGGTTGCACATTGCTTCTGTGTAATAGAGCCAACACTGAGGTCTCAACCCAGGGCCTAGGGGATTCCGGTCAAGGTATGCGAATTGCGGCAAACAAGCTGAGCCTGCATCCATTGCTTGGCCATGTCAAGATTATTCTACCATCTGCGTGAGTTTAAGCTGTACGAACGACCGCTGAGTGGTACCATTCTAAGAAATGAACCTCAAGGCCAGCTATGCCCGTCACAGGTAATGGGCGGAAAGTCATGCCCTCTTGGTAAGAGACTTGATCGGTTTGACGAACAGAGAAACTAACGACTGTAGGTTTGACTGTCTATCCTTTGACATTGCGAACCGGTCAGAAGATGAGGAAGGGTTGTTCAAGGCAGCGGGTTGGGTAAACGAGATAATCGCAGCAGAGAAGAAATCAGGGATCCCACCCAACAGAATCATAATTGGCGGACTAAGTCAAGGTGGTGCACTGGCTTTGTTAACAGGTCTGACAACATCAGAACCATTAGCGGGGGTGTTCTTACTCAGTGCATACGTACCTTTAAGAAGGAAGATCAAGGATGTGCGTCTCCTCAGCTTCATGGTCGGCTAACGTTTATACCATACACAGATAGCAACAAAAACCACAACCAAGGTTCCTCTGTTTTGGGGACATGGAAAACGCGACTTGCAGGTCAACTACGACTTTGCCATGGCCTCTGCCAAACAGCTCGCGTGTGACTTTGATATACGGTTTCAAAGAAAAGAAAAGATGCAAACGAGAGAAGAACTAGAGAAAAATGGTGTTGAGGGTCTAAGGTTCCATTCATATACCTCACTAGGACATTGGATTGCACCCGACGAGTTAGACGATCTGGTCGTTTGGGTTGCTCATTTGTTGCCCGACACCAAGTAGATGCTTCGGTGGCTGTGTACTTTCACCATTATATCACGTGACATTGCCTCTGCAATGCTTTTGCATTTCCAAACATGTATAAAACCCGAATGTATTCCAACGAAGATGAGGATTTCGCTAGGTCTGACCCGCTTTTGTTCGACATGTTCAATCAGACTCACAGGTTACAAGGGCGATTGCCCTGAGCTTACAAGATGCTGCTTCAAAGTCAAGTGAAGTTGCCGATTTGGTCACCGACCATGACATTGGTCAGGACGCAAAATTTGAGGCGGATATGCAACGCGCAATTCAAGCATCCAAAGCGGAGGCTTCCGGGTCCCAGAAAACTTCTGCCAGTGTCCCAGATGAACCAGCTCCTGCTCATGACACCTCTGTGATTTCGAGCTTCTTGTCTGAGCGCGCTCAACTAGAAAGAGAGAGACGCGAGCGTCAGAAGAGATTGCGTAGTCAAGCCGGACTCTCTGACAGCGAAGACGAGTTTGAGGAGCAACGTGCCAAGAGGCAACGATCTTCCTTCCCTGTAAGAATGCATACTAATAATTGCCCCAATCCTCGTCCCTCTGCATCTATCTCTAACAGTGCCAGTTCAACGCCCTCTCCAGCAACAACCAACAGTGGGGAAGAGTTGTTCTGGGAGGGAGAGCTTCGTCAAACTGCCACTCGACACGCTGAGCCAAGGAAAGACGGTCGACCTACATTCAGGTTGACTGGAATCCTAGGAAAGGTAAGAATGCATATTGCACTATCGGTATATATGCAGTCAAATATATTTAGCTTTCTGTCAGAAGTCTGAACTTGCGTTTGCCATCTTGTCGTCTTATTCCCTGGACTGGGCCTGGATATATCAATTTTTTGATCCTGCAGTGCCGGTGATCATGGTTGCGCAACCAGATGAAACAGGCCAGGCAACCCTCAAGTACGTCTTTCCGAATTGGATAAGGGCAACTGCGAGTTTACCCGCGGGCCGTGGATGTATGCATATGAAGGTGCGATACAGACCGTCGGTTTTGTTCAGCTGCTTCGTATCTTATGATCTTCTAGTTTATGCTCGTAAGACTTAGAATTTTTTTTCATATGCTATAACAGAAGCCGAATTCTACTGTTCTTCAAGTTATTTTATAAAAGCGGGAGACTACGCGTCGTTGTCTCGACCGCGAATCTCATAGCTTATGATTGGCGAGATATGGAAAATGTATGTAACGGTACTTTGACAAGCATCCCATGAGCATTCATATCCGCATATAGTCCGTTTGGTTACAGGATGTGCCACAGCGCTCTTCACCAATTCCGCACGATCCTAGAGCGCCAGATGACTTCCCAACAGTTCTCCAACGCGTATTACATTCGGTTAACGTGCGACCGGCGCTAGCAACAATGCTAACAGACAGCGTCAGCTCTAGCCCCTCCACGCCACACTTCAGGAGCTCAATCCTTTCCTATACAGAGTCTGAATCTCCCGATTAAGTCCATTAGTGACCTCCGTATGCGATGGGACTGGTCTAAACTTAAAGTTCGTCTGGTTCCGTCAATAGCAGGAAAGCATGAAGGATGGCCAAATGTTATTAGGTTCGGATACTTCCCATTGATTCCTTTTGTTTGGTCTGCGAATGATTTCTCTGCTAGAACGGGTCATCCCAGGCTGATGATGGCTGTCAGAAACATGGGCCTACGAACTGGAAACGGGAGGACCGCCAAGGATCTAGTACTTGAATGTCAGGTACGCTTTGTCACACATGAAGTCCGGCCCCACTTGATCTTGATGACTCCTCTTGTGGATAACGACATAGGGATCGAGCCTCGGATATTATACCACGCAATGGATGAATGAGTTTCACTGGTCGGCGCGAGGGGAATCTGCCGAGGACTGGTTGGATACTCTCAAGAAACGACGTGAGAAACTACCATACCCGCCCATCAAGATCATATTTCCGTCCAAAAAGATAGTTCAAGAGAGCGCTGGTGGTGAACAGGTACGGTGAATCCAGTTGCCTCGGCGGAGTGGTTTTTTCCTAACTCAAGATTTAGGGCGGTGGCACTATATTTTGCAGGAGGAGACAATGGGCTTCCAAGAATTTTCCAAGAGACAAGTTCTATGACTCAAAGAGCAGAGGCGGCCCAGTTCTGATGCATACAAAAGTAATGTTTTTTCGGTTCACATTTTCGCCCGCGGTGTATTGAGGCAGACCATTCTTAGATGATCATTGCACTCATGCGGGAGCCGTATTCTACACCAAGTAAGGAACCGGAAGAATCAGATACGGAAGATGACGACGAAGTTCAAATCATTGAGACCGCAGTCGGCTGGGCATATGTGGGGTCGCACAATTTTACCAGCTCTGCCTGGGGAACGTTGTCTGGGTCCAGTTTCAACCCAACCCTGAATGTGAGCTTGTTTTTCTCAATTTATGAGTTCGAAACGCCAACAGCTTTTGGTGATTGACAACGGTTAGATATCCAATTACGAGCTCGGTATCGTTTTCCCACTTAAACCTGAACAAGTTGATCAGATTGTGTGTTGGGAGAAACCGCCCAAGAAATACGGCTCTAGAGATGAACCGTGGGTAAGTCATTTGAGACACTGCACACGGCGAGCTATTAATGATATATACAATTTTAGATACAAGAGGAGTCGGTTTACCACCAACAAGATTAGGCTTGACTGTATATGTCACATTACGATGTCAAAGGCCTTGACTGCGTGGGCAATGTATTGGATTTTTACACTTACTGGGTGTCATACCCAATTATGCACAGATGGAGTTGCACAGCCAGAGTTTTGATGACTTACACCACGGGCCGTGGTCCCGCTCTCGTCTTCAGCCCATGCTTGGACTGGTCCGATCCTCGCCCTTGTCCTATGGGAATTCACTCGCAACCGAAGGTTGCTAATGATGTGGCCCATTTGCTGGGGATAATTGCATTTAATAACAGTGGGCTTATACGTAAGACTAAGCTACACAGTAACTGTAATCAAATGATCCAAGAGTGATACAACACCACTGGACAAAGTAAGTTATTGCAACAATAAATAATTTATATACGATAACGTCCTTACGGACCGAAAGGTAGTTATGTAACAATATTAGTCAGACAGAGGTGAGGGATTGGTTGGAGCAGTCAAGAACACCTTACAAGATTATGCATTTCACCAAGATTAAAGCACCTGGCCATAAATTTCGTCTAGGAGTGGTTTATATGCTTCTTCAACGGCTTTACGTCGTATATTTCCCTTTGTGGCGGTTCTAGGTAGCGTTCTAGGTGGCACGACGACAATCATGTCAACAGAAGTGATCCGTTCATGAATATAGCGCCTTGAGTGGAAGTGACGTGTCTTGCGGATAATCGCCTTTTTCAGTTCGTCGTGGCTCATCTCTGGGTTAACCGGTTCGATGAACATGGCGGGAGATGGGCGTCTGGAACCAACAATAACACATTCGGATATCAAGTCTCCACACGTTACTCTGACATTGTCCTCGATGGCCCTGCAGGAACCCGCCAATGATGAGAATGGGCCGGAGTACTAAGTGACAGAAGATACAAATACGCACTTTGTGTCACAGCGGAGGCTGTTTTCAGTTTTGATCCAGTCGTCGTCGCGCCCTCGGAATGCATACATTCCTGGCACAGCCTCCTGAAAAAGATCTCCAGTATGAAAGTTGCCATCAGCGTGTCTCAGTGATTTATCAGGGCAATCTGGAGACTCTGCCATGATGACAAGCTCCAACAATCTCGCAGTAGATTGATGCCCTGAAGGCGGAGGTGATTGCACAATAGGAACAAAACGGTAGACAAAGCCATCTGAAGGCTTAAGGAGATTGCCGTTGTGTCCAGCGCCAGCGCTTGACAACAACATGGCTGCGCATTCCGTACTTCCAAATAGATTCTTAACACGGCGTCAGCTCAATATTTTAAACGAAACATGCAAAAAGGGCGCACTCTGAGCTTAATACCATTTTTGCGAGCCCAACTCTCTTCCTCCAATGACAGGGTCAGCCCTGAATACAAAACATCGTCCAAATCTTGCAACATTGTTAGGAGCTTCGGATCCGATCGCGCACTCCTGAGATGGTTCGTCAGAAAAGTGGCAAACTGGTTGAGTCGATTCATTCCACAGTGCCGAATCATGGATACCAGTTCATCGGCGCCGAAAGACAACGTCGTCGGCTGGACAACACATGATCCATACTGAAGGCTGCCAATGAGCACTGAAAATCTAAATCAGTATATATTCGCAATAGGAAATTCACAACGCACTGAAAGACTGAGCTATGTGGCACATGCTTCCCCTGAGCGGTTTCAGAGTTCAATAGCGGTCCAAAAATAATAGGCGAGGGTGCGACTTACATCCAAACTGTTACATCCTGACGTGTTGGATCTCTTGGCTTGCAAATATGGCGGGACTTTCCGATAACTGTATTAAACCAACGGTAGCTGCACGGTACGAGCTTTGGGCTGCCTGAAGTGGATCCGCTTGTGTGAAAGATGAATGCGGTGTCGTCAGGTTTCGCGTCATCCAGGTCTGGTAGTTCCTGCTCTGCGATGAACATGTCCTGGCGCTCTGCAGCAAGGTAGTGGGGTACAGGACAATTTTCTAATACAAGTTGAAATTTATCGTCGCAGATGAGGGCTGCGGCGTGGGCCTTGTCCAACAACTCGTATATTACGGTGGGATTTGGTAGCCGCAGACTGAATAATTGGGGGATGAAACCAGCCCTTGAAATACCGTAGATGTGTAAAACATCCAAGTATGTGAAGCCCCAAAGCCTGGAGAAATAGTCAGTCAATTCAGCTGGTGACCAGCTTTATAAGGCATTACCATAATCCAACGACGGAGCGTTGAGGAACGCCGTCCCGACTGAGTGTATGAGACCAGTATTTTGCAGATGATTCAACGTCTTGTTGAAACGTCTCATAAGATACTGAATTCCAAGACTCTATGACGTTCAAACTAGCGTCTAGTTGAGGTATTCTGAAAGCAGGAGCAGACCGAAACTGTCGTGCGCTTGCCTGCAGGACAGTAAGGTGAGAGGGAACCATGGTCAAAATGGAAAAGGAGTGAACGGATGAATAGCATACAGCACTTACAGCTCTGCTTTATATATACAATCATTATGCCCTCGAAACAGAGACGATGATCCAACTGCAATGTAAGAGCAAGCAGTGTAGATCTGAGAGATTGTTGGGCTCAGTTTGACCAGGTTATCTTATCCGAAAACACTGTGCTGAAACGCAAGAAAGTGGCAGGTATACACCTATCAATCTGCCGATGGTGGCGGAATGATGTAGAATGCCCATTTCTTTTTAAAAAAAGTGTGTGTACCTACCGACGTCCGTGCGAGCCAAAGTCATAGCAGCATTGAGGAGATCTTACAGGGTCAACATCGGACAGAACATCTTCTTCTTCAGGGCATGGATAGGCCTTAATGTGCATTTCCGAGGTGATAATCAGTAAATATTGTCTGTCGTCTGGGACAGTGAAGTTTAGAGGAAATCAGTGTCATGAAGCACAGAGGGCCATCAACAAGAACTTGCTTAGTTTTGGGACGACCCATTGATCTCTGATCCAGCGCGCATGACCATAGCCTTCCGCCCTAAATATGGGTCGTGCCGTGCACTAGAAGAAAGAGAAATGAAGAATGCTGATGGAGGCCTTGACTGTGGTCCAAACGGGACGCTCCTCTCTATTCGCCGATATTGACATCTGTTGATCACTCAGCACTTACCCCTCCTCACCACCGGCCAAAGATTTCCTCCAGCGCGCTCTGTGGATTCACGGTCCGTTATTTTCACGTTTAAACACAAGCCTTGTGTCGCAGCGACCTCTAAGGGTCGGTATTTTGATGAGTATGAGACTCAAAGACCCCTCGGCACCGAGAAATAGATAAAAGAGTCCGCGTTCTCCGTGTACCGCTGTGTGAAGGTACACATAAGCTCGCCGGCCGAGACACTCCAGGGCACTTCTAGCGTAACAAATAACATAAATCTTTCTTTTTCCTTGTAACCTGGAGGGAAAGAACTTCACTGTTTTTGGCTATATGCACGTTGAGGTTGCCAGCGAGGCCTAGGGTAATTACTGTAAAGAAAGAATTGCTCGGTCCGACTGGCTTTCCCCTATCAGCTTGCTCAGTGACTAACAAGGCCGTTGTCAACCTAAACGCGTATCAAAGCACCGCAGTACACACGCAACCTGCAAGAAAGCTGAAGTCATAATGATTGCTGCATTATTAGGTGGTACTGTGGGTCGCAACCAGGATCGTCAGACAGACTTCCAAATGAATACCCTTGCGCGCATTCTAGTGCCACCAAGTTCAAGGTACGACTTAACCCACCGCGGAAGCACCCTTGCACCGCTTACGCTTCCAGGTGTTTCAATCCTGGCTTTGAAAGCCGCCTTGATAATCATGCGTGTCATGATGGGCAACTCCCCCGGCGGCATGTCAGCCACCAGGCAGTGCTTCATTCATTCTGTCATAGATCAAGCGCGGTTTCGTCAGCCACCTCACATTGCTGACTATTACAGTCTTCGCTGGACGAAGACAGGATCCTGAACGCTCTTCACCTAGTTGCTTGCTTGTGCTCTAGAACTTTCTGTTGCTATTCAATCATCGGGCATGAAAAGCGAATGTTCTGGCGCAGAGAAATCAGCTGCGTACCAGAAGCGATACGCTGAGCCTGATGGTCTCAATTTCATGCTTGGACCCGGTGGTCAAGCCGCTATTGTTACAAAACAGATGCCAGCCATAGAGTCAGGCGCACCGCAAACTCCTACTTTACAACAGATCTCTGATCCAGAGAGGACGCCCACCGTTACTCCCCTTTTGCCTACCACGCTTCCCGGTAACTCAGGCGCCACGATTTTGCAAGATGCTGAGACTTCTGGCCTTTCTAGCACACTCATGAGCTCCATGATTCAATTATCACCAGGTATACCATCAAATTCTATTCCCGTGGCGGTTTCCAGCCCGCTGTCAGACTCAAGCCCATTTGCTAGCCTTTCATCTTCAACGCCCGCGCTGGCAACTATCCCATCAAATACAGATGGGGCCCTTGAAACATCTGGGCCGATGGCAGAATCATCGCAACAAGCAATTGTCCCAACAACGGTCTCCTCGGAAGCTGTGAACGTCAAACCACCAATATATGCTGGGATTATTCTTGGCACAATCGCGGGCATAGCATTCCTTACAGCGCTTATAGCTTGGTGGATCCGTATGCGCGCATATGCCAAACGTCGTCGTTTGTATCAAAATGCAGGCGTGCCTTGGGCTCGATCAGAAGGCTCTGACGGTGGCTTGGAAGAAGCTGGTGATGCAACGTTAAGTCATTCAGACTTGGACTCAATCGGTCTGGACGGCGGGGAAGATCTGGCGCAGGCCCAAGCATGGGAGCCAAGAGGAGATCGTGACGTAGGTGAACCAAGGCGATCGGAAAGCTATTCCAACACTTCTGGCGGCTCGTCTAGACTCTTTGGGTCCTATGCTTGCGACCCATATGCTCCCCAAGCAACTCATGCAAATCAATATCAACATAGCCATAACTTGCCTTTGAATCAATTGTTTCAAAATATGCCATACCCGCACCCGCGTTCACTGCCGTCGTTGCAAAGTGTTGACTCCAACGTTAGTGGAAGCGTGGATGATCAGTCCAGTGGACGGAACCTCGGACCCTTGCGTGTTGCCAACCTTATGCCCGGGGATCGGTCTGGTGCGACAAGCCGTGCAACAACGGCGCTTGGCATGAACAATCGGATCTATTCGTTAGGTACAGACGAGATTGAAAGCCTCACTAGAACAAAATCGGGAACTTCCAGGGGTACGTGGGATTCACGCAGCATTTTTGCACATAGCTGGACAAGCCTGCCCACACGAAGGGAAGATAATAGGGACTCTGAGAAACACGGTGATCTAATTGCGGGGCCGGAATCCGATGGATGGACTGCCTCTCTAAAATCCATCTTTACTGCTGTGGCTTCCAATTTGTCTATCCGAAATGGCATTACGAGCAAAGAAGATACCCTGACACCGATTCCCCATAAGCGATCAATTCGCAGATCGGTGCGCGGCATCAATGACAACTACTATGGTGGTAATGATGCGATGTATCCCGAATCAAGCACAGTGCAAGGGACAGGTTATGAAGCCAAGACTGATGATGTAGGTGAAGCTACGGAGATGCGCCAACCAGGGTTATCTTCAAAAACCTCAAAACTCAATAAAGCGGGGCAGCTTGGACGCGACCTGGCCCCCCCGAGTTGGAGGAACTTTGAGCATTGTGCATCACAGGAGTATCTATCACGCGCAAGTAGCATGTACTCCACCATTTCGGCAAGTCCATCAGTGAACAGTCAGCCTGGCCAAGAGCCAGCAATATCAAAAACGGCCCTGTCCCAAAGTAGCATCGTGTCGTTAGGATCTATACATAGACATGGGACACGAAAAAGCGGGCAAGAGATGAGTACACGACCGTCAGCGATAACGCGCGTGTCATCCACAGGGTGTTCCATAAGCTCGTCTCAGTTGGTGGACGAGGGTGTGATACAGAGTGCGCTAATAGACCGGCGACATAGGGCTAGAAGGGACGAGAAATGGGTGGAGCAGCAAAGAGAGTAAGCAGGTCGAAAAGAGACGGATTGATAAATGTAAGCAGAATGGGAACATGAGGCATTCTTGACATGTGACGATGATCCCTTTTTGCCTTTTGCCGATGAATTATGTTCACGCAGCGCTTGCTAATACCTTGTTATAATAATGGTGGCTCTAGCTGAAATACAACGTTTGTCTTGTCCCCTCCTTTGTGCCAGGAAATGAGTGACATTGGCAGGAAAACATACGGCCAAGTTACAGGCCTCGAGAAGGCTTCCGCGATGGTGCATCTGCTCCTACTCCGTTAGTTCTACCCATAATCATACGCTGCAATATTCTCATGTCGTCTCCCGTTTTGCAGCTAGTGTCATTCTTTGGAGTTTGCTAACATGGCCGTTGCACGCCGAAACGCGAGCGAAGAGCTTGACTCGCCTCATCAACGATGTTTCGCTGCAGCACGTCACCAAACTCGAAGTGTCAAAGCTGCAGTACATCCTGGGGACGACACCACAGGTATACCGAACATGGGCCAAAAAAATTGGTGTGCCCGTCGTGTCAGATGAGCTCGGCGAAAACGCGAGATTGTATTGGCTGGGACCGAAACAGTCCAAGAGAGTTCTTCTCTATCTCCACGGTAAGCCAACAACGAGACAAAAAAAAAATTTCATTTAAAAGCCGTATCAATACATTGTGTGCCATCTAACCATATGGAACAACAGGTGGCGCTTTTCTAATTCCCATGATGGATCCTGGCCTTTCATTTTGGAAGTTTATTCATGACCAGCTAGGAAAGCAAGACTGTGATACCAGCATCGCCATTTTAGAGTACAGTAAGCCTCCCAATTCCCTTTTTTTTTTCAAGTTTAAAAAACTACTGTATCGGATCTAACTCTGCCCCAAAGCACTTGTCCCGGACGCAACATTTCCGATTCCTCTCACTCAGGCGGTGCTGGCCTTGAAACACCTTCTCAATCAAGGTGTAAACCCAAAAAATATTCAACTGGCCGGCGACTCGGCGGGAGCTAACCTTGTTCTTCAATTATTTTCACACATGTTACACCCAGTGCAAGGTGTACCCGCCGTCCATCTTGACACCCCTCTGCGAGGCGCGTGCCTAATCTCCCCTTGGGTTCTGCTCTCCGATGCCCAAAAGTACGCGTCCTTCACTTGCACGCACGATATCATCAGCGGGCGAACAGGCGTATTTTGGGGAGAGTTGATCTTGAAGGACATTCCGGACCAGTATAACCCTTATATCCAGGCGCTGAAGGCATCAGATACCTGGTTTCAAGGCATCGATAGGCTTGTCAATCGCATTTGTGTGACCACTGGACACCTAGATTGTTTGCGCGATACAATCCTGGAATTTGGGCCCGTCTTGAAAAGGCACCATTCAAACGTCGAATTTATCATACAGGAAAACGGCGCGCATGACGGCCCATTCCTCGATTTCGTGTCCAGGAACTCGAAGCCGAGTAAAACGACTTCCGGTATACTTGAGTGGTTTGCAGTCGGTTTCAAGACGTCGCAATGAACTACCCAACAACGTTCTTTGTGTGTAGATTATGTACATGGTAACATGCGTGTAGTTTGAATACTTGATACTAACAGGGATCTGTAGTCTCCCATCTGTGACTGACATTAATAATGGGTAAAACAATGCCTGACCAAGTTTCCAATCCAAATCAAGAATCAGAATCAAAAGTTTAAATTGTCGGGTTACGAACTATAGATGTAATCTGGTATCACCGCTATCACCATCAACTGGAACACGCAAATGGCTGATTAAAAGTCGCTTATAAAGGTGACACAGGGTGTTTACATTCCTGGAATAACGGGCCAGTTCTCTTTGAATTCGTACTTGTCTTCTTCGGAAGGGCTAAGCTTCACCAGCTTGCCAAGCCTCTCATCTAGGCCCAACGAATTACTGAATAAGAATGTCAACTTTGGCTTGGGCTCTGCACTTACAAACAGGATCGCTCTCCAGAGGAGTAAAATGTTTCAGCTGCCAGGTGGTACTGGCGGCGGCTTCATCTCTGCGTCGTTGCCGTTGATCATTCTGCATAATGGTCGGCAAATAACGTCGCATCCGCAACTCATCGTCAACATACCTCAATCCGACTTTTCTCCCGGCCGGCAAGATCAAAGTCACCTTCTCGTATTCCTTTCGCGACTTGACTCCACAGCTGTCGTGATTCAAATTCACCCATTTCCCCGTTGCCATTACCACCAATAGCAATCACTTCTTCTTTCGGGCCATTTACGTCATGGAAATCGGTGGTCGGCCAGGCGCGGCCACCTTTCGTAAATTTGCTTGTTTGGTGCCAAGTTCCTTCTATTACATGTTCCTGCCCATTTCCCTGGCCGCCTTGGCCGGGTGCTGGAGCAACAGTTGCCTTGAATGAATGTGACTTGCCGGAAAAGTAGCCTTTCCCTTTGTATTCAATGGTAGAGATGAAACCGCCGCCGATGATATATGATATCTCGGAAAGCTCTATGTATGGTGAACCGTACCTGTTTACGACAGTAAAGTACTTGAAACAGTTGACATGGATAATGACTCACCATAACCCATCAATGCGGAGCCGCGGTAATGTGATGAGGTATTCTTCTTCTGCAGAGGGAGTCTTGACAGTGAGGATGGCATGGCCAATCTGCTTTACAATGAGAGATCCACCTAAGAGCAAATGAAGGTGGAGATAGGCGCTTGATGAATCGACATACCACTGAAACTGGTCTTCTGGGCATTGTGCCCAACTAATCTAATCCCTTTACTCTTGTTCTCAATAACGTATGCCGTGATCGGGGGATGGTGTGAAACCTGTTCCACCAATAAATCTGTGCGACCACGTCCGTCCTTGTCTGGCCAATGACCGTAGAATAACCTGTGACAAGACCGTCAACATTCAAAGTCTATAATGCGAGCGTTGATCTCCTTGACAGAAAAAGAACAGGGAACAAGGTAAGCGGTGCAAGAGGTAAGGATCTCTTGAAAGCGCGTAACACCCATCGATGAAGAAAGATAGCTAAAGGGGAAAGACATACTCTCCAAGTACAGGATTGAGAGGTCTATCAATAGCAAGCTCGAGTTAAGGTTTGTTGCATAGCAAGAGTGAGTGGATACGTACTTTTTCTCCGATCCCATGCTTTCATTTCTTGAGGTATATTGTCCTTTGAGAGTGCTCTAGAATGGCTTAGGTACAAGAAAATCAGGACAGAGATTAACGCACTATGAACCATTTGAGGATGACCAAAGCTCTCTCTTCTCCGGACTTCGCGGAAGCAATGGCGGCAAATAGCTCTGGATGCTCACACCAGTAGGCTGGTGAACAAAGTATTACAGAGTGATTATGCAATACCGGAAGAAATCGAAGTCGTCAATGGAGGTAGCTACAGACGATGCCGGGTTACCACCGTACCAGGAAACTCAGTCAGAGAGACTGGAGAGAGGATGAATGGTGGGGCGGTCAGAGAGGATAAGTCGCCAGAGAAGGATGCAATGCTGCGAGTGACACCACCGTTAGTGCACAGTAAGGAGACGATCGTAGGCGATGTCAACGCACGACTTGAGAAAGGAAGTCCAGCTGCCTCTCTGGGCAGCGGGTACAGCCTACGGACGGCACAAAGGGAGATCAGTTTATGAGGAGGGCGGGGGGAGAGCATAGAGGGGCTACTGACTTCACCAGCAGCTTCGGACATGGATGGGGTCTCTGAGATGGAAGTTGGAAGGAAGAGCGGAAGGAGGAGGAGACAGTAATCTTTTCTTTTTGGCGGGGAGAGAGCTGTTTGTATGCGTCGCAACGTTGTTGGTGATGTAATACGGTTGATCCACACTCTCATCACCACATCGCAAGACTGAAACAACTGTGATAGACGGACAACAGACAGCAGCATTTGGGAGAAATAACTACTAGAATACGGAAATTTGGTACATACAGGTCTTGCGGGTCAGAGATGACAAGGCATAGGATATAACGCTGGTAGCTGCAAAGACTTGGAAGAAAGTGGCAGAGTCGTATATCGCCATTCAACTTTTCACCTCAGTGTGTCTTCCAATAAGTTAAAAATTTCACTCCTCGTCTTCTTCTTCGTCTTCTCCGCTACCTTCAGCCGCTGCAGCTCCTTTCTTCTTACCCTACAGTGACACCATAAGCCTGCTAAACTCTACCAGTCAATGAAAAGGCACCTACTTCATAAGCAGCCTTTTCTCTCTCTGCCCTCGTCTTATCTCGGGCAGCTTGTTCAACATATGGCTATACCAACCATCAGTAACAAGTATATATGCGCCCACTCAAGCAACTGACCTTCTTCTCTTCGTCATCTAATTCCTTCCATTTTGCACCAAGTAGTTTTCCCACTTCGCCTGGACAACAACCATCAGTTTCCAATCCAAAGTTATCTATTTGCATTGCAACACACCAAAACCGGCGTCGGGATTCTCTGCCTTGATCCTCTCGCGCCAGTCTTGGCTGAAGAACATGTATGCCGACAATGGGCGTTTGGGGGCCTTGGGGTCCTTCTTTCCTTTGCGTGACGCAGTGGCTTTTTCTGCCTTTTCTGCTGCTTTACGCTACATTATAAAATGTGATCAATTAATCTCTTCCGCTACTGAATGGAGAATAAATGGATGAAAACATGAACGCATCCACCGGGGGTTGACAGTCTGAATCGCGAGGAAAGCAGGAGAGGAATCCATGCCACAGCCATTAGCTTGGCAGACAGTGGCATTTGCTCGAGTGAAGACAACATGAATGCGCGTTGCAAATGGTTTTTGTAACGCACAGTTGCCCCCGCCCACTTTGCCAAGTCCATTAATGCTTTTTTTTTTTTTAAAAAAAAGAGGTGAGCACCGAGGCTTCACGCCCTCTTCATGGTATCAGTTAAGCGGATCAGAGATACGCTGTTGTGATGACAATGTGTGAGGTTAGCGTTATGCTATCGATGTGTCCCACTGGAACACATCAACATCTGAGTCATGGACCAGAACCCTGTCCGCGACCGCTCTCGACGTACAGACTCGAGAATCAATAAATGGCACCAATTACTCACTTTGGGCTTGGAATCAACCTTGGGCATTTTGTGAGGCTGAGTGGATGAGAGACAAAAAAACGAACGATCAGCTCATGTTCAACATGAAAACACATGACACAAGCAAACAACGACGAAAAAGCGACCCAGTAATGAAAGGAGGCTAGGTGTGAGCAGGACACCGTACTCGACCAGCACGATCGACGCGACGCGTCTCGGTGCCAAACAAACAAAGCGTGTACGCATATAGCGGCGCTCAACGTTGGACTCGGTGAACAGAGCGATTCCGCACACCTTTATCGATTGGAAGGGGCTATAGAAGAGGCAGATGGTATAAGCGACGATACTCACAGTGTTTCAGACGAGTAGAAAGTGTGTTGAAGAGAGTTCTTGGAATTTGAGGCGAGTCCCCACAGTTAATGGCGTATATGCGCACGCAGGCAGCTGAGGCAGTAAACGACCTGTCTGGCAAGTGGGCCGACACACCAGCTAGCCTTGGCCCTGCCTTTTTTGCTGGTGGGAATTTTTTCCGCCGTTGGATCAGTGCACGGACGCCGTACGCTCCGGATTTCCGGCCGTGCCTCCGAAATCCCACCTCGTGACTTGACCCTGCACTTCACTGATGATGAATAATGGCATTCTTCAGCCGCTCAGCGTGCCACTGCCAGCAGATCATTCAAGCGCATTTTTTTACTCTGAAAAATAACCATGATGGTCCTTTTGGGAGGAGCTCTGCCGCGGGACAGAAGCATCACTTGGACGGTCAACCTCAGGGCTGGGCTGATATTCAGGCTCTTAATTTATCGCGAAGGCGCGCGTGTTACAATGCAACGGCACACTCCAGGTGCTCAGTCCAGGCTGTGGCTGTCGTAAGCGTCATGAGAGGCGTATGTATGTAATTTCTACCAATGTTGTGCGTCACGCGTCACGAGCGTTGTACGAGACGTTTCCCACGCATAAATGTTTTTTGTTATTGGTCCCATCCTGAAGACCAAAGGGTAGGTGTAATTGCAATTGGATATAATGAATTCACGTTGGCAAGCTGCTCCTTCTTCTTCTTCTCCCTCATCTATTGCCTTTGACTTTGACAAGGTCGCTGGTCTCTCAAATTCTGACGATATCGATCCTGATATGTCCAGCACGCGAAGCGCAAGTCTCAGTGATGTCCCCGAAGAATCAGCCGACGCCGCTTCAAAACCAAGCGGCAAATCACCCTACCTGCACCCTGGCAGTGCCACAACTGGTTCTGCTTCAACATTCGCCGCAAATTCCAGCAAAAACAGTTCCACTTTGGCCCCCCCTCCTGATCACAGTTCCGCATCACCTATCACCTCCATACCTCAATCCATGTCTGCGGGACCATCTACTCATCGTAATCCGGTGACTTCACGCAAATCCAGTTCACGTAGCATGCATCGGAATGTTAACGAGAGCATATCATCATCTTCTCTCGCTCCCGTTGCTTCTGGAGCTGTAGTTGGTACTGGACAAAGCTTACGAAGGAACGTGTCTAATGGAAGTGCTTCTTCACTTTCTGCAGTTACTGCCTCGGGTGCCCTGAGTCCACGCATTCCAACGGGACTATTGAGCGGGACATCGCCAACTCCTAAAGTCCCGCAAAGGACGCGCAGCAATCCCCGACTACCCCATGATAAAGATGCGGAACCCGCCCCATCAACTGCCATGCACTGGAGTCGTGCTCCTGTACATGGTACCTTGCTGATGCGAGCAGTTCGTTCACATAGCGTCACACTAGTCGATACCACGGCTTGGCTTTTTGGTGGATGCGATGACCATGAATCGGCTCGGGATATTTACTGTTTTGATATCGGTAAGTTGGTTTGCAAATTGCTGATCGTTCAACGTCCTTCGTCCTTTCATCACTTCCTGTTCCCAAGCTCATATACTGACGCAATTTCATATGTGAAGAAACCATGCAGTGGTCACATCCCGATACGATCGGAGAGGCGCCACCTCCATGCCGTGCTCATACATCTACACTTGTGGACCGCAAACTTGTTATCTTCGGTGGAGGCCTTGGACCTACGTACTACGACTTTGTTTATGTCCTTGACACGGCAACGCGTCGATGGTCGAAACCGCAGTTAGCGGGAGGAGCTCATCCAGTACCCCGACGAGCGCATACAGCTGTGCTTTACCAGGGAATGATTTGGGTGTTTGGTGGAGGTAATGGCATGCAGGCACTCAATGACCTATGGACCTTGGATGTCACGGCATGTATGGGTTCACATAGTGGCTCTGTGACAGGGAAACTCCGCTGGCAAGAAATGCAAACGAAAGGAGAAGGGCCGTGTCCCCGGGGATATCATACAGCGAACCTAATTGGAAATATTATGGTAGTTGCTGGTGGTAGCGATGGCAGCAACTACTTTACGGATATATGGTTGCTGAACTTGGGCAAGTCGGTCTGCGCTGCATGTTGAGATACAATGCTTACAATTCCCAGATGACCTTGTATGGACACAGCTGAAAGCGATCGAACCATCTTACAAGCTATTGGCGCATACATCGACGCAAGTGGGTTCGTATCTATACATCATAGGTGGCCACAATGGCGATGGCTACACATCAAATGTTCTATTATTCAATCTCGGTAAAATTTGGCGTGGATTTTTTTCTACTGAACACTGAATGCATCACAGTCAACCTTCAATACGAGACACGCACAGTCTATGGTAAAGCGCCCAGCGCACGCGGATACCATGCAACAATCCTTGCGGATAGCAGACTATTTCTGTTCGGTGGATATAATGGACAAACCTCATTTGATGATGTCATAGTCCTTGACCTCGCGGCGAATGCCTATTTACCACAGGTTACGAGTTTCACGATCGATGCACCATGATTTACTAGTGCGGTGAAGAGGATGGAGATTGTTGGTACTTCAGGTCTATATCAGATATGGTCAGTTGCAAGAATCGTACGCGTGTTTGATGTGTCTATGGTTGGTGTGGGATGTGAAGCTGGTGATAATATGATAATACTTTGAACTGAATCAAGTTTGGTGTTGGCAATGCGGTGGTTTTCCTTGTGAGATCTCTGGGTGGTCCGGGTACTATCTCCATGAGTATTCCTTGCCTGCAGAAAAACAATCAGGAACGGCCATGCAGGTTGAAATCATATGTCGACTTGAGTATCCAGGACCTTGCAGTCAGTGACAGATAGACATGTGCCTGTCGAGACTGCCGAGGATGCCGAATGCCAGATAGAACGCTGTGATTGGCTGAACATCAATTGTTTAAAGGAACAAGGTCGTCTCGAGAATGGACTCATTCATTCTTTCATCCCTTCGACATCTTGCTTGCTCTGCTTCTGCTCTGCGGTCGTCGCCTAGTGCGCTTCCAGAAAGACTGCACGCCCCGACACTGGTGTCGTCTTCTTTTTTTCAAGTGTATATTCTGGCACCTTGCAAACTGCAAAGCATCTACTGATTCATTCCCTGCTTCGACTTTCCTTATCATCAATATTCTGATTATCAGATTCATACATACCAATCATGCTTTGCCGTAGAATTTGTGTCGCTTTTCTTTCTCTTGCTTTAACTTCCTTTACTGCGCAAGCCGCCCCCTTTTATCATTATTCGCAGGATGTACAATGTCAAGTACGCACGCCATTATAAAAACTAGATTTAATGATACTGAATTTCAGTTTTCTTGTCAGGGTGTTACTACTATACATCATACTGTGACTGTCACCGTGTCTGCACCAGCCCAAGCGAGCACAAGCAGCTCAAGTAACAACGGAGGGAGCAGCGCTGTGAATGTCCCTGGCTCTGGCTCTCAGACGGGTACCTGCGATATCCTGCTTTTATTAGGTTTCAGGGACTGATTAGCGAACCTTTGCAGGTATAATCCAGAACGGGGGTTCTGGCTCCACAAGCGGTGGTAATAACGGAGGAGCGAAGAACAACACCGGTGGACAAAATACTAGCAGTAGCGGTAGGGTTACCAGCAGCGGCAAGAACAGTCACGGAACCAGTACCACCATCACCCCCAACGGTGCGATCAGTTTTTCACTCGTCGCTATTCGTACTAATGAACGGAATAAAGGTGTCAGTACCAATACACTCAGTGCCAGTGTTGCAGTCACGAGCTTTGCGGCTATCGTGCATGCAACCTCTATCGCGGCAACTGGTGCAACGGGGACTGGTGGACAAGGTATATTTTCGTCAGTTGCAAGTAGGACGACGTCAGCGAATGCAGCTTCTTCGACCTCTGGTAGCGGAACCGGCTCAGTAGGAACCGGTAACAGCACTGCTGGCGGCGACCCGCAGACTTCCTTGAGTCAGTTTTACCACCTTTCTAATCTTGTTCGGAGGCTGATGTTTGTATAGTTCTTGATCCGAGAGTTATTGCTACAGGTTTCGCTAACGATGGTCAGGACACACCAACGCCCGGTCAGGTTAAATCACTGACAACCACGAACAACTTTATCAATTTCTGTTTGAACGTCAACGCACCTCTTACGAACGGCAAACAGATTACCACTGGTTCGTGTAATCCTGCACCTATTGGTGTGATTCCATCTGTCCAGAATATGCCATCATCCAAATTCGCCTTCCCTCAAAACTTTGGTGCCATCAAGACGAATACGCCATTCACGATCAAGATGGCTATAAAGAACATGGAAGTCGGATTTTTCGTGAACGCCAAAGAGAATTACTTTGCCGCGCCTCAGACCCTAAATGCGCAAGGACAGATACAGGGCCACTCTCATGTCGTCATTGAACAGCTCTCTTCACTTGACCAAACCACGCCTACTGATCCGCAAAAGTTCGCTTTCTTCAAGGGCTTGAATGACAAAGCTCAGAATGGCTTCTTGACTGCTGACGTGACCAATGGACTTCCTGCCGGCGTCTACAAGCTCTCGTCAATAAATGCTGCTGCAAACCATCAACCCGTTATTGTACCCATAGCACAACATGGATCACTCGACGATGTTGTCTACGTCAGTGTTTCACTACTAGCATCTAGACTTGCGCTGATCTGACTTACGCAAACAGTTCACTGTCACTGCTGACGGTAATCCTGCCGGTGGCTCCATCGGCGGCTCGTCAAGCGTCGCATCATCCGTTTCTGCGACAACCACTTCAGCTGCCTCTGCTTCTGTGTCCGTTACTGCGACAGCCACTTCAGCTACCTCTGCCCCTGCGTCCGTCTCTGGAACAGCTTCTGCTTCCTTTGCATCCATCTCTGCAACCAACGCTGTCTCTACACTTGCTACGGCTTCTGCCTCAGCGTCTAGAAGGATTATTGCATCCGCAACTGCCTCTCCACCCATCTCCGCATCAGGAGCGACATTGACAAATGTACCTTCCACGACTGTGGTAGGAAAGAACACGATTGGCGGGAAGGGTCGTACGCGATCAACAACCGAGTCTGGATTAGTATCCTCCAATGTTGCTGCACCATCTGCGGTCAAGATCGTTAGTGATACCACTGCCACAACCGCACGAACCCCTTCTACCACTACATCCGCCAGAGTCTCAGCGTCTCGAAGTGGCACACGGATATCAAGTGTTACTCTTTCAAACAGTGCAGCCAGTCCAACTAGCTCACAGAGTTCGAAGAGCAGGTCAACAATAAAGACAGTGGACCAGGAGTCGCAGTATCGCTATTGAAGCTACCCTTGATGGGTCTTTTGCCTGCCTTTTCAGCTTACCTTTTTTCTTACTTGTAACCGTATACCAGTGAATGGCCGTCTCGTGTGCACTATCAGTCTGTCATGCAGATACAGAGTAATCCATGGATGTCGAATGTTGACTTGCGAAGAAAAGCACATGAAAATGCAATCTATTGGCCGGGTAGACGATTGGAAATTCGTGACGGTACGCGAACCGAATTACTGATGTCCAGGAGGTCGGGAGGAGCCTGCAACTCGCTTATTTTCGAATTGTGCCCGTGTTGACCTGGGGTGGCGGCTACTATGACATGCCTAGCAAAAACACCCAACCTCAGTGCCAAGGTAGAGCTCTGTACTGCGCTTGATGAAGACCAGTTACAAGCTGAATCTTGCGTGTTCATCATTACACTAACGGAAGGTGCGCGAACAGTCCGTTGGACTGATTATTTTTATCTGCTCCCACCATCGGAAAACTCGGAAATAAGTTGCCGCCAATCAAAATAACGGAAACGTGGTCACACCTGGTCACACCAGGCAACTGGTAAATCAATCCTGCGTTAACTTTTTAGTCCTTGCGTCAGCTAGAGCGACAGCAAATTTGCATCGAGGTAAATCCTGGGATGCAGGGCACGTACCGGCTGTTTATACCGTGCATCGTCTGCGAGAGGCAAAGAAGATCATCGAGTTTTGACAAGCCTCCAGGTTGTGCGAAAGGCTCGAACGTCCCTGGGAGCATCCATCAATCGCATCAAACGAGGGTCCTTTTGGCCACAGGGTCGCATTGTACCCGAGCGTAAAATCTTACAGTTATAAACGCCACAAGCAGGCCAGGGATGGAGACATGGCCATCTACCAGTGATACAGATCGTCCTGGCAAATGCTACTTTGAGTTGAAAAGTTTTTTTTCGACCAGCGTAGTGGCAGCTTCCAAACCCCCCTGTTCTCGTCATTATTCGACACAGGATTAGGCCTTCAAAGACCTGGAGAAGAAACTTTGGGAAAAGAGGATATGACTTCAGTAGCAGCAATCAGTCTCCTTTCCAGTACGTCTCTTTTCATTATGGTCACGAAAACGTATCAAACTTGAGAGAAAAGCATCATGTACGACGCTCATTCTGTACGATCATACCTTGACATTTGGTCAAGAGGTACGGTCATTCATTCTGGTTGTAAGACCAAAGGGTCTACTGATTTTATACCGCAGGTCTCGTATATGTGGAGGTAAGCGCGACGATTATCATATTAATAGCTTGAGCAAAAATTAGGGTACCAGCCTTCGGTTCTCCATCGCGAAGATATTATTTTTTCTGAACCGCTATGTTGTTGAAGCAGTCTTAATGTACGTTGTTTCTATAGATGACTCTGGTTATTCTTATTCTGTCCGTTAGTTTCAGTGGCATCGGTATTGCGATTTATCTCGCTCCCCTTGTTTCTTTACTCATTTTGTCCCGAGTCACCATGGAACCCATACTTCCCGCGACAGTGAGTGATAAGGACAATTGTTCTTTTGCCATAGCTTAGGCCTATTTCTCCAAACAGTTGTTGGTAACACATCTACTACAAGTACTGGGGTCGTGCTCACAGGTCAATACAGCTGCAGATTCCATCTACGTTTTTTGTCAACGTAAGCCAATATTTACTTGCCCTGATACGTGGTTTAATTGATGTGTAGGACAATCATCCTCACAAACGTTGTTGTACAAGGTCTGTTGCTTCAATGTGACCATAATCACCTCCTGTATTTAACAGAGCCGCAGGAATTCTCGTGTTAAGGATATGGGCTATTCGTACGTGTGAATGATTGATTTGATCTCTGGTTACTAGTTACTGATGCAATGCTTCCTTTAGATCGATATAACAAAGTAATTGCGCATACAGTGTAGCTGTCCGAGTGTTAATCCTTTATCTTATACCACAGGTTGCCCTATCGTTGGCTTTCTTCTTTTACGTCGGTGAGTGTACCATTCGCATTCAGGTACAGCTGATGTAAACCATACATTCAAGGCGGAGTTGCGGCATTGATAGCATTCAGTGTATTCATTTATAAAGCAGCGTTTCCACGTGCGTGCTACGATACATTTTTGACATGAAACCCTACATTGAAGCATTCACAGTCAACACGGAAGTTGGGAGGGTGCCAGGATGCTTTGCTAACGTTGTTCAGGCAGAACTCACAGGGTTATGGTAGGTTTTTATTTTTTCAACTTGGCGAAGGCGATAATGATGAATCGGTTTTCCGTTTAGGATTGTGCCTGTCATTACCGGGAGTTAGTCGATGACAAAAGTCACCAAATCGATGCATTAACAGAGAATTTTTAGGTGCCCTTTTTGTAATTGTAATGTGGAAAGCGATTATCTGGTGGAAGGAGGGCCACTCTCTGCCCCGTATACTAGCACTGCTGGTAACGTCAGAGAAACTTGTGATATATACGACTATGCTGAAACAGTTATTACAGACGCGCGATTCTATACTCTACTTTGCAGTGTAAGCATCATTCCATCCTCTGCGATTGCGTCGTAAATGTTGAGTTCTTCTGTAGTATAACAGGTACGACACGATGTGTGTCATTTGGATTGAATCGCTTCATGACCACCAAACCGACAGCCTTCAACATCGCTAATATAATAGTTTATTTTTTTACTCCACGCGTTCTTTCGCCTCTTCTTGTGATGTGAGTTTCCTGCCGCTTCTGCACATGAAAAGGTTGACAAACATTAACCAAGGCCCTCCAATACCGCTGCTTGCATCCTGGTACGCCAGTCTTGTCCCTAGCCTCTGACTCTGGCTGTCCATTCATGATGGGCTGGCAGGGATCACGAATGTTATTGAATCTGCGTGGGGCATCGGAATTTACAGATATTTCTAGTAACCCAGTCATTATATCTCTCTCACGACAGCCGCCAGTCTTTACCAACGTGGCTATTCAGCAAGAAATTATACATTACGCGGATTAAGAGTGAGTACATCCAGGAATGACGCTCCTATCCAGTTGTGAATGGTTCTTTGGTAGAAGGTTGGGCCGACTTGGCAAATGCACAACGTAGTTCGCTACAACCAGCTAAGATTTGCGGCGGATCAAGAAAGTCTTGCAAGCGGTAGTTGGTAGAGGCATGCACGGTTGGTGTATGAGCCGCTTGTGATGTACTATAGTCCTGGAAAGCATAACAAAGCAAACATCAAAAACATAATATTCGTATCACCATGAGAAACAAGAACCGCAAATCCGTGGTATACAGCAACAAATTAACCAGAAGGGAATGAGAGGGATGGTATCAGCAGTACAACAAATCACACGAGCCCCAAGAGTGACAAGAATACAAGCCCAACGCTATTCAATGCAGCGTTATTTTTGAATGCAACATTTGCTGTTTTGGAACCAGTAGCGGAAGAGGAAGGGGCCAGACCAGTACTGGACGCAGTGTTATCTGTTCCAGATGGACTTGCGCTGGTTGCCGTCGCATCATTTGCGGCATTTTGCTTGAACGCAGTGGCGTTTTGATCCATGGTAGGATTCACAGCCAAAACGGCTCCTTGTTTGCAGAGACCGCCCGCTTGGTCAAAGAACCTGGTAATGTGTGTCATTATCGGAGGCAATATGTTCATATGAAAGTACATACCAGAGAGGCGTTATGTTGGATACAAAGAACTTGACAACAGGAAGATCAGGTGAATCAACACTGAGGTTGTCAGGCACCTGTGATAACCCGCATATATACACATTTTTTCAACGTCTAGTGAAGAAGGGTGCATACCGTTTTGGCACCACTGTCGAATTGCCCATTCGGAGTGCAAGGATGGTCGAATGAAGATTCTTGTGTCAAGGAATAGTTTGAAAATATGTTTTACTGGAGTCGCGGGGGGGCACTCACCAACTACACTATGTGTACCACTTGTGAACTGAAAGGTGATGATATCGCCATAGGCGGGGTGAATGACAGAAGGGTCAAATCCAACTCCCTTTTTGCTGTAGAACGCTCTTGGGTCAGACGAAACTTGGGAGGGAATAGAACCACCACAGACCCAGTAGATTCGTCTTTTCCTACGGCAACAAGGAACTCGACAGA
Organism: Amanita inopinata Kibby_2008; assembly: GCA_001691775.3. Taxonomy (NCBI): domain Eukaryota; kingdom Fungi; phylum Basidiomycota; class Agaricomycetes; order Agaricales; family Amanitaceae; genus Amanita; species Amanita inopinata. The sequence goes on from JNHW02000019.1 coordinate 36,768, forward strand.
AAAGACGAGAGGAAGAAAACAGAGAAGGAGTGGAAGAGACCTCAGAGACATGAGAGGCATGGTTGAAAAAAAAGAGAGGGAAAGGTGTCAAGTGGACGCCAAACACATGAATAGGCAATGTTTATTCGGGTGATGGCGCCCTCAACCACCGCACTTCCTCGATCAACGGTCAACATGACGTCATGACTGCACTTGACACGCCAAACAGCGCCATCAGTCCCTCCTCTCCCTCTGGTCCTCCATATCCACACAGCTCATGCATCACCTTTACCGCCTCAAAATGCACGTCCTCAAATACAAGTCCCGTCCTCTTACAAAACACCATGCCATCGACAACCCCAAACCGGTCCAGCTCTTCCCTTTCCATTCGCGTCTCTCCTTCTGGGTCGGTCGACCAGTAGGCTTCTATTCCCGGTCTCCGCGTAAAGTCCAGTTCACGTATGAAAAAGTATAGTACACGTATGTCTGGGCGGTTTGGGTCTACATGAACCCTAGATCGAAGTCCGATTCTGACTTGTATTGAATGTAACAATGCTAAGTGTTTCGGTAAGTCCTCGACCAAGCAAGCAGCAAAACCTCGCCAAATTACGTACCAAACGGATCAAGCACTTTATTATCATCAGTCGTCTGCATAACCATCGTTTTCCTCAGCTGGGGAACCAACGCATGAAACGCTCTATTCCGATCAGCATTGGGCAGCTCGAACGAACTAGAGCAGTTGGGCAAAGTTGATTTACGTGATGTCGCCACCTGGATCCTAATATTGCTGTGTGTACAAAGGGGTGACTCCAGGCAAAAGGGTCAGCATAACGCACCTTGTCCATTCACCCATCTTGATGCATTCATCCTCTGGACGCTGATCCAGAATTTTCCAAGGCGTACTCTTCCATCCAGTGACAGAAACTCCCTCGCCAAATGACAATTTTCTTATTTCTTTTTCCCACTGTTTTGTGCCACTGACGTAGACTTGGTTCACTTTCAGCAGTGGGAGTGGTAAATTCAAATCCCCATCAGTTGGACCATTCTGGGCCATCCCAAACATCATGGCATCATAGAATGCTGTGAGGAGCCGTTTAACATTTGGGTTTGTGGGAAGAGTACGGTATCGAAGAGCCAGTGCCACATGCTGCATGAGTTCGAGGGGATAAACAGGAACTCCCTCGTCATCCCAGGGAATTCGAATCCCAAAGTTATTCTTCTTGTCACACGGCTCGGGTAATGGCCACTGAATTTGCGCATTCTGAGTATACCCCAAGCAAGAGAGGCCCGGCCTGGACACACTCACTATTGACTTACGAAAGTCCGTACCGACGTCGATGTAGACTTTCCGCGGAAATTCCTCAAGTTGATCCCAGGAATAAAGAATTCCAGAGGGAAGGTTGATTTTGAAATGTCGCCTAAAATACGGTTCGGCAGACTATGCAGAAATTCAGTCGCAGCCTAAGCTTCATGAAGACATGGCTGACTTTGTAGTCATTGTACTGAAGGACAATAGTCAATAACCAAGTAATCGATCTTGAACGTGGGTTCGCACAAATTGAAGAGGCATTATCAGTCCATCGATAGGGCTCAGTTCTCTCTCGTAGTCTGCCCATCGTATTAGTTCTAAACAGGCGTTTTTAAATCGTGCTGGCGTGGGAGGAAGAGGAGAGGATGACATACGTCCATAGAAGACAATGCCAGGTGTCCGCTTCGAATCGCAGACGCCAAATACCTGCAGTATGTTTGGATGTCTGGGGCAAGCCTTAAAACACCTGAAAGTCACAGACTGCTTGCATTGAAACAACTTACTTGAGGCGAGAAAATCTTTCAAACTCGTTTCGCAACAACTAAATCCATCGTCACCATCCGTAAATCATCGGTATCAAGATTCATTCTGACCGTCAGAGCATCGCTTCCGTTGTACAGACGAACCGTGTTGATGGCGTCCGAGCTTCTGACCCTTGCGTAGTATTCCTCGATCTGAACGTCTTCGTTGTCACTGGAAGGTTGACTTGGCAAATTCCCCACAAGGTCTATGTCTGACAGTTTCAGTCTATAGTACTTCAGGATGTATTAGTCAACTGCTTGAATATTGTTTTTTTGACATGGCCTACATCTGAGAGTTCCATGTCGCTGAGTGTGCTACCATCTCCTTCTCGCGTGGTTGTCTGGTGATTAGCTAATATAACATGTGTCTCCAAACTGATCGACATCTGCAATTTCTATTATCCCTGCACCAAAACAAATACCCAGAAATGACCATACTAGAAAGTGTAGTTTCAAATCGCTCAGTCGTTTGGTATAACCTGCGACTAGTCCGGCTAGCGCATCCTTGTACAATAACTGCTTCGTCCAAGATTTGTGGGATTCAGTCAGCAGAGTGCTCAAGTCTTGGAGAATTGATGATAGACACCTGAGTCGTGAGGAACAAAGGTTAGAGATCACGTTGAACGTCGTGTCACATCGACGGCCTACGTGTTGAAATCCGAACATACGTCCATCAGCCCTTTTTGCTTGGTGGCTGATTCGCCATGGGCTTCTACCCGGTCATTCAACATCTTCATGAGCTCTGTTATTTCGGTCACCAAATGGCGGAGGTCTTCCTTATTTCTCCGCACGTCCTATCTTGGTGTTACGACGACGGAACGGAGTAGGAGGGTCACGGACCTTGATGTTGGAGAGCATGATAGTCAGCAGACCGACTGTCGTCTTTAGAGGGGGGAAGGCTTCACCACTGGCGGAGGCGATGTTCATCACCGATATCAGATTGTTCATCCAGGCATTTACGTTAGATATCTTGAACGAACTGCTATAATGGCTGTTTTCAACCACTGGCGGTGTAGGCTCCTCGGCTGCAACACGTTTCTTTCTGACAAGCAGCTTTCTGAGCGACATGGCTACAAGGCAGACTTGTGTGGTATCATATACGAATTAGAGTGCAAACCAGCTGCCTTGCTTCGATGGTCGCCTTGTGCCAGCCTACAGCCAAGTATGGCAACTCTGGACATTTCAGCCACAAATGGTAAGGTGACGTCACAGAAAGAGCTACTCGTCGTCTTCCGCTTCAGCTTTTCGTCTTTCTTCTCTTCTCAATCCTTTCCCATTCCTCCATCTCTCATTTACAACATCCACCGGATCCATTCTTACTCGGTCAAGCAATGGCGTATAGCGCAATGTCCGCTTATATGTTCCTCCTCCAAGAGGTATATGCATCGGTTGCTTCATAGCCTCTGTGGCGATCGGTGGTCTCGTCAGAGGAAAGAAACGCGTCGGGGGACGATGATATTGTTCGGCTGCGGTCAAGAAATGCTGATTTAGAGTGGCAAAGACTCTTGACCGCGCATATATAGACTCGAGAGCATGGCACAAGTCTCCGTTAGTGTTCTCCATACCCTCTTTTTGTTTTTCGTCTGTATGTCCATTTATCCGCCAGTCAACATCTTCAGGTTTGTATCCACATTTCCAGAGTATCAGAGGTAGCGCATCAGCCATCTGATATTCCGGTCGTCCGTTGACGACTTGCAAAGGAGGATCTGTCTCATTGACAGGATTTTCTGCTCCTTCAGAAACATTGAGTAGAGAAGTAATAACGGAAGGATGCTCGAGTCCTGCTCCGACGAGGAAGAGAATTGCCATGATATGCCTCACTTGGTGGTACAAGAATGCACTGCCAATTAGGTTGAATACATAGATGTCCTCGGGATGGTCGATGTCAACAGGCTCAATGGTGACAGAGGTAATTTTGCGTTTAAACATGGTGATTTGCTTCGTAGGATCGAGCTTGCACAAGTTGCGAAAGTCATGTTCTCCTATGATGCGACATGCTGCGGCTCGCATCTGGTCAATATCCAGTCCTTGCGGAGGAAAGAAATACTTGTAGTGTCGGTATTGACATGAGAAGCGTGCAGAAAAATTGGGGGAAACGGGAGACCAGGCGAGTACGCGAATGGTTGACGGAAGGAGGCGATTGAGTATGGCAACGTAGTCGTGTTCCGGTTTATAATATTTCGGCAAGTTCGGCCTTGTTTTCGTACTTGGAGAGGACGGTGGAGAGATGTCAAGCGAACCGAAATCATCATGTGGGGCTGACTGAGGCTGTGGTTTCGTGTCAGGAGAGGCGGATGAAGAAGGTTTAGGTTGGGATCTTGCTTCCCGTTCATCATACTCGATTATAGCGCTCCGTACCCAAAGCGACACCACTTGTCCTGCAGCACTCACTCCTCTATCTGTTCTGCCGCACTTTTCCCATCCACATCCTTCAAATCCAGCTTCTGGATCTACCATTCGTGCCTTTACGAGCGCATCGAATAGTACACCCTCTACAGTGGGAAGTGGTGTAGGTAGAGACTGGTACGCGAGTCCATTGTATTCCCATCCGGAATAGCAAAATTTCAGAGCGATTTTGCGTCTTGGGTACGCGGAGAATTGAAATTCTTTTTCTGTGGGCTTTTGTGGCGCCTTTGAGCTCCCAGATTCAAGGGTTGTCGATGTGCGCAACTTTGATTCGAGCTGTGTAATGCGTTGGATAAAATCTTCGCGCGTCCACTGGTCATAAGTGGTTGAGGAAGGCTGGGTATCTGCCATTACAACCCGTCGGGTTCCAGGCCGTATACGGCGGTTACAACTTGAGCCCAATAGCCTTGAAGGTCTGAGCCCCAATCTCAGAGATCTCAGAGATCTCATACATACGCCCGTTTTGCAAGCTCTCCACATTTGGAGGTCACATGATCTGATCATGACCGTCACGTGCAACGACGCGTATCATTTATTCTGTACTTTGGTCCGTATATTCTGCACAAAGAATCTCTCTAGTCATGCGGTGCGCGGGATTCTCCCCGTACCGCAGGTTTCCCACTCAGATTCTCTGAGTTCTCCCCTCTCATGCATATCTGGGTTATTTGTAGTGACCAACCGAACAGCCGAGTTTCGGTCACGTGCAAGTCAAGGGACGAAGGAGTATTTTCTAAAGTCTGAATTTGGATTCTGTTCGTTGGACTGTTCCCTCTCTCAGAATGATACCACGAGCGACGCGGCGGCTAGAGACCACTTTACTGTCGTCTCGTCAGGGTCTTCCGCGCCCTGCTCGTCTTTATTCATCCCCCACAAAAAGGTCTAATGCACCTGCTCTTGCTACCGTCCAACTACCCAGGCAGGAATATCCACCCTACATGAGCAATGGCTCTCCAAAAGTGTCAGAGCGATGCATTCCGAATGAACTCGAAACCTTCCTCCATAGACGTCAACCATACACGATACTTCCTCCTCCATTACCGCTTGATAGGACCTCATACGCTAACAGCCTTTTATACGGCCATTCACCGACGCAGGACTTGTTCGGTGTGATGGATGCGTGCCTTCACGATCTTTTCGACGTTCCACGGGCAAAAGGCATTTTCGAACGGATGCGCATTTCTGAAAATAATCCTGTCACTGATGCAAGGATTTATAATGCTTTTCTCGAGGCGTATCTCAACATGGCTACGACGAAGGAATTTGAAAGCAAAGATTACTGGGTTGAAACAGCTTGGGAACTGTATGAATTATTGGAGAGTGGAGTAGAGAAAATCACTCCGAATGCAGGAACGTATGCGATTATGTTGCTTCTTTGGCTGCGGTGACTATTCACACTTTTATTCAAAGTTTTTTTTCTAACTCAGAGCTAGGTTTAATCCCGAATCTTCAAATCCTGTCACTCATGCCAAGCATTTGACGCCCTCCTTGCTTCTGAACAACATGATCAAACGTGGAATTAATGTTCAGGATGTGGTTGTTGACCGCGTATTTGATTCCTCAGACGAAGCTGCCAAGATTGTAAGGTCACTTTCTCGGGCAGCCGTAGACCTCAACTTGGCTCGTGTGGTATCAGAACTAGGACAGGCAGAAGTAATTGCCACTCGCATGCCCGATGTTCTTGACAATATTCCTGATGTTCGTCCCGTCCTGAAGGAAAAGGTGATTAACTTTCATTTGATGTTTCAGACCTTGTCATGCAATCGTTGAATGCATTTGCACAGAGAGGATCCGATGGTGATTCTGATATTAGTTACGAGATTCCATTTAACCTAGACAACCTCCGTCGTCACCTGACCGAAGTGAACCTTGCTCGCCGAGTTCTTCCCGAGGATGTTGCCGCTCGTCAAAAACTGCTTGAGGAATCCGTGTATGATGTTGCCGTACAGAGGATGAAACATCAGGCAGATTTATTCGCAGAGCTTGGCCTTGGTGATGCTTCTCTCATGCAAGCAGATTTACAGCGTTGGATGTGGGAATGGCACATCAAGCTCAAGAACAGGCTCGAGCAGGAGATAAAAAATATTGCCGACATAGAATCCAAGAAGAGAACGTCAAATGGCAACATCCTTACGCCATACCTATGTCTTGTTAATGCAGAGCGCCTCTCTCTTATCACTATTCTGGAAATCATGCGCCTACAAGGCTCTGGTGGTGTGTATGATGGCATGAAGACGACGCGTGCCTTGGTTGCTATCGGCAAGGCCGTCGAAATTGAGTACAAGGCTCAGATGTGCAAAAGGAGCAAAATACAGATCCCAACCTCTTCGAGGCTGAATCAGATCGGATATTTCTCGAAAATGGGCTACAAATGTCTGCAGGAGCGGCGCATTGCGGCTGCCAAACACGTGATGGATGGTGAAGCTTGGACGGCAGAGTGGACTCAGGCCGTCCGATCCAAGATTGGTGGTATCTTGGTGGAATGCTTGATGGATGTAGCTGAAGTGACGCGTACGGGAGTAGATAAGAAGACGGGAGAGCCAATGTAAGTGTGACTTTCTGGCATGTTATTGAGTCCTGAGGTTCTCTCTAGCTCTGAGCAACAGCCAGCTTTCTATCATTCGTATGAATACCAACGAGGTCAGAAGCTTGGCGTCATCCGGCTTAATCCTGTGGTTGCAGAGCGACTAGCTCGGGATGGTCTTCGGGAATCTATCCATCCTCGTCATCTTCCTATGCTTGTTAAGCCGAAGCAGTGGATAGGGCCTGATCAGGGTGGCTACATCTACAATCAGAGTGCGTCTTGAGCTCATACTCATTGTGACCTTATAACTGAATTTTAACCGTCGCATAGCGTATGCTATGCGGTTCAAAGAGTCTGTTGAACAACTCAGCTACCTCAAGCATGCGTCGGAACTAGGCAATGTGGAATTGGTCTATGCGGGCCTTGACGTTCTTGGTAGCACTCCTTGGAGAATCAATCGCAAGGTTTTCGACGTTGTACTTCAAGTGTGGAACTCTGGTGAACGTATGGGTAAATTGCCTCCCGCGGCCTACGATCAGCCGGAGCCTGAAGCGCCGGAGAATCACGAGACAGACCTAAAGGCACGAAGCATCTATTTGCAGCGGATGAAAGGCTACAACCAGCGCAAAGCAAACAACCACTCTGACAGATGTAGTGTTAATTATAAGATAGAGATTGCACGGGCTGTGAGTCATCCAGTATGGTTTATCCTTTGTAACCCTCTGATTGCTGTTTTCTAGTTCCTTGCTGATAGTTTCTATTTTCCACACAATCTCGACTTTCGTGGGAGGGCGTATCCCATACCTCCTCATCTCAATCATATCGGTGATGACCTGTCTCGTGGTCTGTTGACATTTGCGGAGACGAAACCACTTGGTGAACGTGGTTTGCGATGGCTGAAGATTCATTTGGCCAACTTGTACGGTTTTGATAAGGCAAACTTCGACGAACGGGTGCAGTTCGTTGAGGAACATCTGGATGATGTGCACGACAGTGCTATTAAACCTTTAGATGTGAGTTTAGTTACCGACTCATGTTATGAAATCAATTGACGATTTCTCTTCCAGGGTCGGCGCTGGTGGACTCAAGCTGACGAACCTTGGCAATGCCTTGCGACATGCATGGAATTGCATGCAGCCCTCGAGTCTGGTGATGCATTCTCGTACATGACATGCCTGCCTGTACACCAGGATGGCACTTGCAATGGTCTGCAGCATTACGCGGCGCTGGGTGGTGACCGCGAAGGTGCCGAGCAGGTCAATCTCAGTGCAGCCGAGCGCCCTTCGGATGTCTACACGTACGTCGGAAATATGGTGGAGAAATTGGTTGAAGAGGATGTGAAGAAGGGAGAGAAGTATGCCATCATGTTGAAGGGAAAGATTTCGCGCAAAGTAGTCAAGCAGACGGTGAGTTCCATCTTGCGTGCATGTATATTGACTCCAATGATGAGAATCTCTCAAGGTCATGACAACTGTCTATGGCGTAACTTTTGTCGGAGCTCGTGAGCAGATTGAGAAGCAGCTTAAGGACAAGAAGGAGTTCCCTGAAGAGGAGTGCTGGCACCTGGCCTCCTACCTTGCAAAGAAGGTACGCGAGACTCTACAATATGTGGTCTCCATTATACTCATCCAAAGTAGGTACTCTCATGTATTGGTGACTTGTTTAGCGGTGCGAAGGGGATCCACAACTGGTTAAATCTCTGTGCACGGCTTATTGCAAGGTCGATCCCGGCGGAGCGGCTGCCAGAAGCAATGGCAGAGTATGCAGAATCTAGGTCAAAGAACAGAATGAGAGGACGAGACACACTGTTGCCAGTGACGAGGCTAAAAAAAGAGCAAATGACTTCGGTCGTGTGGACAACACCTCTTGGTTTACCTATCGTGCAGCCTTATAGGAAGAGTACACGCAAGCAGATCATGACTGCGTTGCAAACAGTGTACATTTCAGATCCGAATTCTCCTGCTGAAGTCAACTCTTTGAAACAAGCCTCGGCTTTCCCACCTAATTTCATCCATAGTCTTGACGCCACACACATGATGCTCACTGCTCTCGAATGCCAGGTAAGAATGCTTTTAACACATTGTTATTAGATGGAAAATAATTCACCCCCTCTTAGGCGCAAGGCTTGACGTTTGCTTCGGTGCATGACTCGTACTGGACTCATGCATGTAGCATTGACAACATGTCAGGGGTTATCCGTGATACCTTCATTGCCTTGCATTCCTCTGATGTGCTCCGTAAACTGCGTGACGAGGTACCCATATCATGTTACATGGGTTGTCCTTAATGTTAACGTTCCTTCTTAGTTTCTCGAACGCTATAAGGACTACAAGATACCCCTTGCCCATCTACAGACTAGCCAAATGGTGAAGCTTCTTCGCGATTCGGGCGTGCAGATTGTGGCCAGTCCTGATCAGGCCAAGTCATTGTCAGCACTCAAGCCTCTTGTCAAGGTATCAGACACGGCGCAGTCTACGATTGACGAAAGTCAGGCTTCCGAGGAAATCCAGGAGATGATCACGAAAATGAGCAATGAGGCTGTTGCTGGAACCGTCTCAACGTCCAGCCAGGCGGAGGACCTCACGGATGACATGGAAGAAGATTGGGATGAAGAATATGAGACTCCCCAAGCTCGAGCAGCGAAAAAGAAGAAGGTAGAATCGGACAAGGCGGCGGCCAGTTTGTACGGCAAATTCATAAACCTGACGGACATCCTGCCTCCTCTACCTGAGAAGGGAGACTTCAAGGTTGAAGCTATCAAGAAGTCGTTATATTTCTTCTCATGATACAGATTCCCCCAGCATCACTCGCATTGCTATTTACGATCTCTTTTGCATGCATTTTGTTTATTCACTCTTCTTTATCTCGGGTTGCTCAGTGCACGTACCCTAAGTTAAATACCGCACCTGCATAGCATGTCTACTAATTCAATGTACCTTACATTACCTCCAATATTAGAAACAGGATTTCAGAGCTAGTTTTTTTCACTGAAGTAAGCGTGGTTGCATTTTCAAACTTTGACCGTGTCTGTTTTCAACTGTCGGAATGAATGAAAAAAAAAAGGTATGCATTTGCACCATCTATTATGCAATGATAGGGACCACAGCTCTAATGGTGTGCTTGGGGTTTGGGAATGTCCTGCTCGAGGAAGTTGAGATATTCATCCGCCCCACTTGCACCCTCCTCTGCTGACTCCTGTGCGACAGCCCTTGTCGCCAACGTAGGTTCCAACGCATCATACGCGGAGAGTTCTGTTGCAAGGTCGGTAGGCAACGTAGGTGCCTTGGGCGTTGGAGGAAGCGAATATGATTTTACGACACCAACATGCGCATCCTTGGCCTGAATACCCGTATGCTGAGATTATTTTGTACATTAACACATGAAAAATGCTTACGACGGGTGCTGGCTTGTAAGCTCTTATTTCTCTAAGGTAGATATCCTGTATGATGTCTGCGGGTGTATTCGGAAGTCGATCATTGACGGTTATTCATGCGGTGACATACCCTTGCGAGAAACGGCAGAAGACGAAAAGTTACGGACAGCCGACGCTTTCAAAGCCTAGGAGAAATATCCATAAACACAAAACCCAAGCCTTGAGCATTTATTCGCTCGACATACCGCGTTTGTTGCCTGCCTAAGCAATGTTGACATGGTGGTGGTGGTGCAAATGTGGAATATGTGACGTGACGTGATGTTGTCACGAGAGACTCGACACATTCTTCCAACTCTTTACATCCCACCTATTCACTATGCTCGCTCGTATTACTGCTGCAAGGCGTATTCCTCAAGCATTTGTTGCCCGCTACTCAACTAGCCAAAAAGAGGGCTCTGTTGCACAGGACAAGGCTTTCAGGTGAGTTTATGCCTGTTGCTAGCGTTTGGTTCGGATAAGTAACAGGCCCCCTCGTGACAGCAAGAAAGAGAGGGCCCATGAAGGTATTGTATAAATTGCGAAGGTCTATTGCGGCCTCTGAAAGAGGGTGTAGATGAATACATCCATCGTCATGAAATGGAGCAACTCGCAAAGATGAAGAAACAGGTATGGGGACGAGTTGTGTTGTGTGTTTTTCTCTCTTTTATTTTTCGTCCAGATTGAGAAAAAGAAGGCCGAGCTAGTGAGTATTGCGGGTGCTGCATCAAACCCGCGATTACATGTGTTATGACAGGAGGATCTGGAGAGACAGCGCGAGGCTCTCGAGAACGGCACCAAGCAGTAACTGCTATTCAATCCCCCCTTGGACAGAAAGTAAAGTAAGGAAGAGCTTCTCGGGGTGAAGAGCAGCCAAACTGATGTCCATGGCTGGCAGCGTCAAGAGTAGAAGCATTGTTCCTTTGCATTTCCTGTAGCTACAGTACTCATGAACTGTATGGGCCCAATGTCATTCATCATTTGCAAGGCTCAGACAAGCAGTCGAGGTGATTTCTGACTTTCTGTGTGAAATCCGGGTTGGGAAATGCAGTAACCCGAAAAAGCGCGAGTCTAATTTCCATTTTGATCCATCTCTGTCGCTTGCACCATGCCACTCAATGAATCAAGCAGGATTTGAGGCAATAAGCTATGACCTCCTCCTTGGCATTCTGGACATGTTCAGCGACGACTACGGCGTGCTGTACCGATGCTCACTTGTCAGTAAAGACTTCAATTGGGCCGCATCGAAGCTACTCTACCGCCGTGTTGTGCTATCTCCTCCGTTTCGACCAGTTCTGAACCTGAGAGACAAAGGTTGTATGACTGTGAGTGAATTTGTGCGAGGGCTTCAATGACAGCGATTGAAGGCACACTACTGTCATGCCATGCCATGTATGTCGAAACAAAAAAAAAAGGGACCATCCATGTTTACGTCTGGCTGTCTGCCGCAATACGCACCGTTGGTGGAGGAGCTGAGAATCAGTGGTGAATCGATTAGCGCCTTTCATGTCACTTGTCACCGATTCATTTCTTCGCCAATTTTGCCATCTACGGTTCCAGGATTTCTGTCCCCGCGACCTCCTCCGCTAAACAGCCTTCCGACCACCCTGTCCAATGCTGTTCAAAATTTCCACAAATTACGCGCCATCACGTTGACGCCTGCATTGTACCATGAGGATGTGTTCACACAGACGCTGCATGCTCTAAAGAACATTTCTACCTTGACAGACCTGACTGTGAATTCTTCATGCATTGACGCCCCTAGAGCGCCATTGATAGTGCAGATTCATGGCCTTGACAGGCTAGAAATGCGCGATCCAACCAGAGCTATCCTTGACGCCCTACCAGAGTGGCTCGATCGGCTGTCGGGAACTCTAAAGGGACTCCATCTCAAAGTGAATTTCTGAATGCATATCCGTGCTTCAAGTCCACCTTGTTGATATATTTTTTTTCTTGTTTTGGCACCATTTTAGGACAACTGTGGGTCGATTACCCCTGGGGTTTTGCACGCTCTTGCATTGCCTCGATTGCAGGACAACCTCTGTGCACTGAGCCTTGGCCTCTCCTACTCACTCACGCATGACGACGTCTTTCGATTTCTCAATAATTTTCCACAGCTGGAAGAGCTGGAACTACGGTATTACTGGGTGAGTGGCTGTTGGGTGGTGAGCTGAAGGTTGATTGAACGCTCTGACGACGTATTTGAGGAAACAGCAGCTGAAAAGCCCTAGTGTTCGTCTCTGCCTTGGTAGACTGCGCCGGTTTACTGCAGTGCATGTGAGGACAGAGGCGAGGGGGGAAGTGATGGCGTTTTGTAAGTGGATGAGGGCCGTCGTTTCGTCATCAGCGATCGAGGATCTGCGCATCATCTGCGATGGTGATGACGCATTGGCCGAGTCTGGAGCCAACGTTGGGTTTGATAGCGTCATCGACCATCTCTCAAAGAAGCACTACAACTCCCTCCGCTTCCTCGATCTCAGATCCGCCTATGTTGGCCTCTCTGCCCTCAAAACCCTCCTCTCCACCTGCCGACTCCTCCAACACTTTCACGTCGCGGCCAGAAAGGACGCACTGGTGAGAGTCGCCTCTTTTTCCTTCGACAAAACAGCCCTAATACTGTCAGTTCACCAGGACATATTCGCACAACTGTCTCCAGGTCTCAAACACCTCCACACTGCAGGATTCAGGACGTGTAACATTAAACAGAATAAATTTCATATGGATCATGATAGCGTTAAATCACTGATGCAGGGTGGACCGTCTACATTCAGGAAATTAATAGTAAACGGAACGACTTGGGAGGTGTGTCTATTTTGTGATTTCCCTGGGGAGCAGTTTAACCAATATGACCACATTACAGGGTTCTTGGTCTCTTGACAAGGATGGAAACACGGTGTTCTCAGTCCAAGAATATCCATCTATCAGAGCCCCTTGGGAAAGGGAACAATAAATCCAGTTTCCTCTAGTTATCCACGCATGTTCCATTATTGATAGTAATACACACAGCGCCAATCAGTAATGTAATACAGTAGGTCTTCGTTGGACAAGCGAAGTCTTCCAGACGATCAGCTTTTTTTGATTGACAAGATGAAAAGTCGCGGTGATCTCACTTGTTCCTCCATGTTTCCTCAGTACACATGCCATCACTATTCACCACCATAGGATCAAGCTCATCGAACTTCACGGATGAACCTCCTACATCCAGTCTCGCTGCATCTGATGACAATTCAGAACTTGGAAGCAATAGCTCTGTCGACGTCGGTTCATTCGAATCAGGCATTTCCTTCGCGATTAACGTTGTGATGTGTTACTTTTATACGGGCTTGTTACAACTTTTGGGCTTTCCACAAATGTAGACGGATTTCTCAAAGCATATAGTACGAATAAAGAAAAAAAAATATAAAGTTCATGAATTTCATGAGTTTGTCAGTCACTTCCTCCATCGTGCAAAGCATGGCCTAGCAGCCTGTGTACTTTCTCCGACCGAGGGACTATCGCACACCGGAATGGTTCGCAGTGGCTAATATATACGACTTGATTTAGGCTGACTGACAAAATATGAACTGTGCACTCACCGTACGAATCCATTGGTAAACTTGGCAGGTGGTATGACCTCTTCCCCATTCTCGTCTCGAACCCGAGCTATCTGAAATATGGCAACTATATACGATATGACAGTCCATACCGCATTGTCGGCAAAGTGTCGCCCAGGACAGATCCTGTCAATCACCGGTTAACGCATCGCCTTCAGCCCAAGGAAAAAAACCGCCGCACTTACCGACGACCAAAACCGAAAACGACATCTCGCGGATTCGGCAAGTCATTATCAACCATGTACCGTTCTGGGTTAAACTCTTTCGGGTGAGGACAATCATGAAGAATGGCACTGTCGACAAAGCTCAAGGTTAAATATGAAAAAAAAAAAAAAAGTGCCGCTTTTCCAACCCGCACGTACCGGATATTCGCCAGAACATTGGTTCCTTTCGGAATGAGATAACCTCTATAGACATCGTCTTCCATAAGCCGATGAGGGAACCCCAGCGGTACGGGAGGGTTCCAACTGAATCAAAATAAGCTGATGCCGTCATGTCTACGATTCTGCATCTTACCGCAACACTTCACGGACAATACATTCGAGGTAAGGCAAAGACGCTCTATCTTCTATATCTGGCAACCGCTCAGTCCCCACCACTCGATCCATTTCTTCCTGGGCTTTTACTAGTATTTCTGGATTTCTTGTCATAGCAAGCATGAATGTTTCCAGCACGGCAACAGTCTAAAAAAGTTTATTTTTTGTCAAAGAGCTGAATACGAACCGACCAATTTGCATTCATTACCGTGTCTTCTGCAGCTAATTGTGGCAGACGGCAATTAGCTGAATGGGAATGCAATTCAGATGGCATACCTGCATAGAGAGTGCCTGCCGAGCCTTTAATGTCTTCCTCATCTTCTGGGTCAATCCCGCCTTCCGAATTACGATGAGCTTCCAAAAGTGAAGAGGTATACGAAGGGAGAGCGCGCCCCGCTCTCTGGATAAAGCGTTAGAGGAATCTGGAACATTTTCTGTAGAGCCGCCTTACCAAATCTTCTTTGACCATCTCAAATGGGACATTCATCATCGTCTCTACCGCTTTCCGTGCTTCCAGTGCTCTCCGTTTGAAGCCGGCAAAGGGTGCCCAGGTTGGGACGTATCTTACGTACGACTCGCTGTCGGGCCACATAATAAGCGGCAATGGACTGTCAACTTACTTGATAATAGGAAAGTAATCCACCAAGGTGGCTGCCGGAGAACCTGATTCTACTGTCAATGTTCCCGCTCGTTCCGCTTGAGATTCGACGTCAACGTCATAAGAGGTGCATCGCGACCGTTGAATGGCGTACCCAAAAGTACAAAGGGATCATCAACAGAAGTTATTTGTCGACCATAAGTTATTTTCAATATCGTCGCAGCCGCAAACCTTATCGCGTCAGCCTTTTAGGTTATTGCAGCCACAATCTACCCACCTTCTAAAGTGCTGAAGGTATGAGTCGGGTGAATGTACAAGGCCATCGATGAGGATGAGAGCTTCCTGCACTTGCAATGGCCGTAGGCGGGGAATAGCTCGTTGGTTGAACGTTAGGTTCACAAACCGTCGATGCTTCCGGAATCGTGGACCGCTGTCCGAATTAGAGTTGGCAATAATAACCAGGGATCATACAATACTCACTATCTCACATGTGTTGAAGCACTTGCCCATCCCATACTGTCGTAATCGGATCAATACACCGTGTCAAAAATACTCATCTAGTCAGACGCACAGTTCCGAAAATAGGACAAAACGAGGGCGGTCCGAGTATATGGACCCCCTTTTTTCCAGAATGTCACGAGCCACTTGCAAGCCATTGAGTATGACGACTGGCTGTTGAAAGAGCCGGATGTAGACTATATCGCCTATTTCTTCATCAACAAAGATGTACGCGGAAGGAACGAAAGAGCGGCATACCATAACGCGAACCCCATTCTAAAAAGCGTTCTTCTGGGCGCTCTGCGGGGACTTGAAGAGCATTTCCAATGAGAGGGAATGCCTTGGGTCCAGGTGGGTACTGCTTGCGTGAAGATGAGCAGAGCCGACGGATAAAAAGCAGAACGATGATGAGGATGCAGAGACTGAGCCAGTCGAGGGCGGTCATTTCGAGCTGGCCAGGGGGAGGAGGAGGGGAAGAGTAGTTGAAAGGAGGAATGAAAATGGCATCGGAGATTTGAGAAAGCTTTAAAGCAGGAAGGAGCAGCTGGGTCTAATCAAGATTGGGCCTGTACTGTAAATTTTGGACAAAACCAGGGACAGGGAAGCCATTAATGTTCCTATTAATACGAACGTTCTTTTGATAGGCCCACAGACGTCTAGGAGAGCCAAGAGGACAGTGATGTATCATTATCACTCGGGATGGAATGGAGACAATATCTATAAGCGAGAGCGAGAGACGGCTGTCGCGTGACTGTGGCTACAGCGTGTGTGCGAAATGCAGTGAAAGGGAAGAACGGACCGGAGAGAGTTTGAAGGAGTGATGTAAATCCCTAATATTCAATTCGAAGGACACGGTGTTTCATTCATGGGCGACGTTTGCCGCTTGAGAAAACGGAGCTATCAATATGCCATCAAAAAAAAAAGTCGCCATCAAGAAGCAGAATTCACGAACCGTATCTGATATGTCAAGAAGCTGGCGCACACAGCAGATGCAGGAAATGCATTTCAGGCCCGGTGGTGGGACCAGGCTTGAGCCAAGTTGGCGCAACTCTGCTCGACTTGGATCTCCAACGCTCTCGCGCTCAAGGAAAGGGCTGGTCTCCAGTCACAAAGCCAAGAATGGTCGAAGAAGACGCCCCGCCAGGCACGTCACATCCCGACTGCCGAGAGTGATAGCTGTCTTGCTCTGCAGCGTGAATCGCAATCATCTCTTAGGTTTCAACGCCCAACGGCTGTGTGCCTACCGGACATTGTCAGTCATCACCTCTAGTGTCGCAGCAAAGCGGTAGTTGGCTGCTACATGCACTCGATGGAGGAGGGGAATCGCATCGACAATTTCACTCTAGGCCATTCGAAGCTTTGCTCCATGACTGATCGTCGTTGGGTTAGTGTTCTTGGAATGGCATCGATGTACCAGAAAGAGCAAGTAATTTGATGCAGATTTTCCCCTTGTTTTAATTGCAGCTTCGATGTAAACGTAGCGATGATTGACGAGAACCGTTTATCTCGCTGCAGATTTATCCCAGACAACTTGTTTATTTGTTCAGAATTTTCAATCGAGAAGCACAGTAATATTAATCTCCCGCTCGTACGCTCGCTTCAGACAAGGGCGATGCTTTCGGACCAGTCCAACACCTGTGTGAACTATATGATACATTCAAACATATATGTGGTCACTTACTTGGAGAACAACAGACGCAGCCATTCTAGCTGTCACAGCGCTTGTCACGGAAGTTCTGTGACTCACACAGAACTTCCAATCTCTCGCGCCCACCATACTGGCAAACAGAGGCAAGAGGATGCCGCCAATGGAAGAGGGGATTCCGAAATAATTCCTCGAGAACGATCGCTGACACATCGATCATCTGACTTGCAAGTAGCCTCCACCGTTAGCCCACCCAATGCCCACCTCCGCACATCTCTTTCACCGACCACACCCCTCATTTTCACCCCACCCATCGTCTGCAACTCTGTTTTTGCACAGATGAAGCGTGAATTTTTATTGAAATCCAAAGACAATTCAAAACTACTTGGAGTTGACAGTACCACCACCACTTTAGGCAATTCTGACGTCGCATCAGTCCCAAGCGCCTCGCCTCTGGAGCCACACAGAGCTTGGTCGATCAGAATACCCTCCATCCCAAACTTGAATGGCGGGTCGCCCCTTCAGAGAGGGTTTCCAACCCAGAACTTCAACTTTGTAATCTCTCGCTTGCCCCTTCCATCCCCATTCGCCATCTTGGGCGGCTTATTCGGGCCGTCCACAGCTATTTTGCTTTTTCCCGGCGCAAAGGATGCAATCCTCGACTTACCTGGCTTTCCTGGCATATATAAACCCTACGTACAGGTCATGTATCGGATTGCTGAAGTTGCAGGGGCAGGTCTAGGAATGTTTGCTCTCGCCGATATCAACCCCGGCGACCTTATCCTCCGAGAAAGGCCAATGTGCCTTTTTCCCATCGCTCTGTCAGTTGGCGCCATCAATCTCACGCCTGATCAATTAATTGAACAGCTGGTGTCACAGCTAACACCGGATACCAGACAGGTATTTCTTTCACTCGCAAATTGCAAAGGCAAAAGCCATCATAATTTACGTGGGATTCTCAATACAAACGCTCTACCTGCGCAAGCCATGCCAGGCAGCTATAACGGAGTGTATGGGGGTGTAGCTCATGATCTCTCCCGAGTCAACCACAGGTCAGTGACGGAGGAAATCGTATCACCTGTCGGTGTGTCTCACAAAAGGTATAGCTGTACTCCGAATGCTATTCAACGATGGTGTCTTATTGACATGATGTTTGAACTTCGTGCTCTGCGTCCTATAAAGAAAGGCGAACAGGTCTCCATCACCTATCTCGAACCGCTACAGACACGCTCCCAGCGACGGCGGGAACTACAGGCAAAGTATTCTTTCAAGTGTAACTGTCCCATCTGCTCCCTTCCCCAAGTGGAGTCTACCCGTAGTGACATCCGGCGCACATTATTGCGCACAGCCTCGGAAAAAGATAATCCGCAGGATGACGCATCCTTAAGAGCCTGGATCGCCGATGCCTTTCTTCCTGATGATTATATTATTGAACAAAGTATGAAGTTCGTCAAAATCATGGATGAGGAAGGGCTTTGTGAATCGGACGTATGGCGTGTTCACTACCCACGTCTTACCAAGGCGTATTGTGCATTGAAAGATTCCAACAATGCCAAACTCTGGGCGAAGAAGACGGGGACGATGCTTACTGCGCTTACTGGTGAAGACGGCGGTTGGGGCGCAGTCGCCGATTCCCAAGAGTCTACCGACTGGTGGGGCCTTCGAAAGAGAATCTGAATTGTTGAACCCTTCTACATATGTATGTACTTTCTTGTTGAAGCAACTGTTCTTGTATTCTAGCCACGTATGTGATACATGTGTCCTTTGTACCCAGATAGGCAACGCAGACCCATGAAGACATGCATGACCGTTGAGAGTGACAAAAATTAGGAACTATATATCATTCTCTGTTGTCCGTCATAATAATATAGACTCTGAGCTTCTCGTGTAGTATCCGAGGACACTTTCTGGTTTGACGGAGCTGGTGGCTCCGTCAGTGAATGTAGTCCTTAAATCTTGACCTTGGAGCTTGACCCCTCACCATACCACCACAGCGTAGTGACACCAACAGGGAAAGTATATGTAGCCTACGAAATTGTCTGATCACCAAGTTACGTGAAAGAAAGTTATATCTGACCTGTCTTCCTCGAAATTCAATCGTTGTTTGGACAGACCTTGGGTTCCAACCGCCTATACTATCGCACCCTGGACGATACGACTTTCAGATTTTCGTATCATCATTAATGAAAAAATTCATTACAATTCAAGACAACCAGAGAGTAACGGTCCCAGTCAGAGGAGTTTACTCGTTTGGTGACATATGCCCCGACGCGTAATGCCCAGTTGAGTTCCCCGCCCACATCCACCTGGATGCGCTGTCCCCAGGGACCACCACCATCTCTAGGAAGGATGGCTTTGGAAGCCTGAGCCATAGCGTAGACTATGAACCAGTAAAGTACTTAAACCGTAGCGAATCAAGCTGGAAACGCACATTCTTGATTTACCACAAATGTTCCATCATCATTAACTTGAACGATGGCCCGACAGCCGCTTCCGCCACAACTGTTGGTACCTGGAAGTTTGGGTTCACCTATCCCATCCAGTGCAATGTTCCACATGAGACCGGAGCGAGCGTTGTGAGCTACCGAACCTGTTTGGGCGGGTTAGCCAATTCCAGGAGCCGATAGATTTTGTTACCAATGAATCTAAGAACAAATGCAGTGGTCGAGTCAGGGGTATAGGTTGTAGGCATGTCACTATGAATTCTGTTACATATGATCCATATACCACTGTTTATTGATATTCAAAGTAGCTCCGAGTCGACTCAAGACACACTTACCTTGATGTCATTCCACCAATCGCTTCCAATAGTTCCGGAGCACTCTGGTATTTACCATGTTTCTACGTTTCTCGCAACACATGTTACTTGTACTTGCCTGTGAAATAAATTTCCTACGAATGAAGTAGTGAACGAGTGGCCCCTCCAAGATACGATTTTAGGTACCTTGTCTGGAAATCTTGCGTTAAAATCATCCTGCTGAACAGGGTTCCCCTATTGGAGTTATTGAGATCTTATTGATTGAAAGAAAGTAGCCTATACTCTATAGCAGTGAAATGCGACCCCATCGAAAGCATCTCCTGCCGCCTGCATCAACTGCACGGGATAGTCGCCAGCGGTGTCCCAGTTGTGTTCATAGCCTATTTATGAGAAATAAATAATATTCTCTATGTTTCATCATCGTACCAATCAGCTTAATGCCACTCAGGCCGTTGGAATCCATTATGTTCCGTAAGGAACGTCCAACTTGTCCTTCCATGTAGGGTGTGAATGTCGCCGTCGGATAAGTAGGGTTATTATTTTGAGGTTCATTTTGGATTGAGATGGCGTAGGGCCTAATGCCATGACTGATGAAGCCTTGTACAGACTTGAATAGGTAATTTGCATCTGTACCGCGAATACAATGGGTTCCAACAATAACGTTTGACGCAAATACTCACATTCATCCACAAGACTGGGATCAAGTGAGCCTCCTTTCATCTTCCCACTATCTTTCATCCAGCCTGGCTACAGAAAAATGACAATCGCGTCGTTAGAGGCTACTTCGAGTAAACATCATACCGGAGACCAAGGGACAACATGGACGCGTAGGACTGTAAAGGATCTCTTCACTATGCGGGATTGTCTGTTAGTACACACACTTACTATTATTTACTGATTGAATGTCCTGCAACACGGAGAAAAGGTACGGTGGTGCGCTGTTAATGTCGAAACTCTCCAAGGACCGATCACCCTCAATGTCGTCGAAGCTGTACTCTGTGAAAAAGTATCACCAACCGTCTACACATCGGGCATCGCTTAAACTTCAGACCTCTAGATGAAAAGTCCGAGGCACCCAATGGGACGCGCACATAGCTCAGGCCAGCTGCATTGGCGCCATCCCTAGGCGAGAATAAGTAATTAAGTAACTCCCAGTAATTTGCGGGGTTCTTGGACTGCCGAAAAGGGACAATGAACTCAGCCTCTTGGCTCTCTGAGGGTTTGGATGAAAATATAGACACTTACTTTCAAGTTGTTTAGAACGTATGCTGACGAGTCGGCTGTCACGTTATGCGATATATAGCTATATGCGCTTTTGTCTGCATGGGCACACACGCACTCAGGGAGCCTCCAAAGCCCAGTACAGGTTGATAGACCACAGAATCCTCAACCTGAATGTCGGCACTGCCAATCACACTTGGAGTCTTGAAGTTGATGGGGCTTGAAAGTTGAAGAGCAGTGAAGAGCTTTGAACGGTCCCATGTCGTCTGCCACTACAACAGTGGAAACATCGTTAAACACAGAGGGACACGGACAGTGTCGCGTAGACCTACGATGTCCCATATCTGCTGGGCAGCAGCGCAATTGAGTAGTGCAAACAGCTGTGCAACGTGAATTCCGCGCATATATCAACCTCAGAGTGTTTGTTAAAGCAGCTTTCAACGAGGCGGCGATGTGTGCCTTTTATGTGTTTGATCAGTTTTTGGATAAATTATGCGATTCAACGATATGAGCCACAAATTATGTCACATCCTACCGGCTACTGCTTGGAACTGACATCATTGTTACCACGTTGATCTACAAAAGAAGTCACTTCTCTATAATCAGATCAGTGTCAAGAGATTTTTATAGACGAACTTACAAACGGGCAACTAAGAAATCCTCGACAGTCAAGAACACAACACCATAGCATTATTGGCGATGAGAAAGACAACATCACCCTCTGCGTTCAAAGGGGAGGAACCGTTGCACTTCCCTATTCACGCAAAGTCATGCAGTTTCAATCTCTTATATTGGCACACAGAAAGGCAAACATGCAAGTATCAGGTGATGATGCACAATAAAACATCTAGAATAAACCTAGGAGGTCATCTTGGGCCTGGTTAGTCTGCATTGGTGGTTGAGACGTTGTCGCGGTCAATGGTGTAGGAGGGGGAGCTGTCACAGATGGAGAGTTAAAGCCACTTCCACCGAACGAAAGCCCTCCCAGAGAGTTTGACTGCGTTGTCGGTGCCAGAGTGGTTCCACCAAATATGGACACAAGATCATCAAGCGGATTACTTGATGTCCCTGCAAGAAGATTCGCGGCAGCAGGTGTTTGGGATAAGATTTCCGTTGCAGCTAGCCCTGACGGCTGGCCTTCAGCAGAGGGGGTATCATCAAAGTCACTGGATGTATTTTCAGCCAAACACAATCAACTAAAATGCGTAATGCTCACAGCAGGTTTTCGGCTTGTTGGCCAGCAACAACAGTTTGTAGCGCCTTTTGTGTTGCAAGGCGCTCGTCGGATAGACTGTAACACACATGTTAGTGACCGTGAATCTTGACCAGATGGAAGGCGTTACTCTGTTCCCTTCCGCTGCAATGAATCTGCACCAACGCGCCCACGGCCCACGAATGTTTCCGCGGGTTTGTGGTATACGCTCGCGAGGCTGGATATTTCACCCAACAATTCCTCAAGCAATGCGGGCGAGACAGTTGTTCGTGGTATCGAGATAGGTGGTCGATGAGCAAGTACCACGGCCTACAGTTGATAATAATCGATACTATGGACATGCGAAGGAAGCTAACTTCCACGTACCTTTGCTGCTCCAGGGTCTGTGGACAGTAAACGCCAGTATATGTATGCGCGATCCCTGACATCGGGCGAGTCACAGTCTTTGGTTGCGGTGTTGAGAACACGTTGAACAATGCTTTGCGACGAATCAGGCTTCACCAAGAATAGCTTCACCACTGCTGTCAAGGTTTGTAGTTGGACCTACGCAAATGAACATCTGAAAAGAGACCATCGTCATGAAGACGTTGCTCACTGGATAGGACTCTTCTGTAAATGTGTCTACAAAGATACCCAATAGTTCGTCAGCGTTATCAATCTTGTTCGCATATTCCCCTATGATCCAAATTAGGGAGGCCTTGGCCTCTGGTTCATCCAAGTCGTCAAGATTAGCACAGAGTGTAGGTATAACCCCTTCATAAGTTGAGGGGTATTTGCGGAAGATATCCTAAAACTGAATTAGAGCGCATACAGACAATAACCAGATAGGCAACTCACCTTCATGACAACGATAGCTTCTTGCACGACATAGCTGATACGGGTGGAGATGAGATCTAGCAAAACGTTTACACATCGTTCGGCAGCAGTTTCAATCTTGACTGCCGTCTGCCCGATTGCTTTGATACTCTTTCTTACAAAGTCCACATCGACCTCGGAGGCGTATCTGAAGAAGGATGAGTAAGAGTGCTTCAGCATCCAGTGGCCACTCACTCTTTCAATTCGCTCAGCAGCGCATCGACGTTGTTTTCGGTTGCGAGTCTAACCATGATGTCCACCTTTTCTACCTTGACATACAATGGATCATTATACTTGCAGAAAAAAACGCGCATCTCGTTTGCAAGCAGTTCAGCCTGTTTTTGAAGCAAGAGGTTGATATTGCGAAGGGCCACCCATTGTACCTCTGGTGGCGATGATAGCAGGGTGACGAGAGGAGGCGCCATTTTGCGTATTAACTGCTTTATGAGTTCCTCGCGGTTCACATTCCGAATATGAATCATGATAACCTGGTGCCTGCATGAGTCATGCAAGCAGAGTTTAGTATGATGAAATGACCTTGACAGCCGCTAGCACTACACTTCCGTTTATATGTTGGAATTGTGGCACAACACGTTCACATATATGTTCACTTTCCTTCTCATCCTGGGCCTCGTATCGCGCTAGTGCATTCAGAATGGCCACTCTGCCCCATTCGGAACACTCGTTCAGAGCGATCAATAGTTTGCTCAGGATATTGGATGTGATGACAAACGTGGCTGTATTGGACGTGGAACTGGAGGGTTGTTGGGATGTGGCCGAGATGTGAATGTCCGTTAGAGCAGTGATTGTGTTAGCCACGACCTGCAGAGATTCGCACATCATCGCATCCAATTTTCAAGTTTGACACACCATTGGATTACTATCCGACACCATGTCGTGCAGCTGAGTCAAAAACCCATTCTCGACCACCAACTCTGGCTTCAGATCGTACAATTTGGCAACACATAGCGCGGCAGTTTTCCGTACATAGGGATTCTCGTCGCGCAGACATTTTTGCAGCGGGTCACATAGGTAATCGATTATCTTCTCCGCACGTAAGCATCCCATGGTCCGAATGGCCAACGCGCGGACGAGAGGGTTTGGATCGTCCGTGTCCTTTACGAATGTGTTGACGGCCAAGATTACAAGCTCTGGCTGTGTCTTGGCATAGTTCATGAGATACAAATACACGAGCTTTTTCTGCTCCAGATCTTCCGTCTGCATATTCTTGAGAACGTCTGGAAAGAGTCCGCTGACATCTGGAAGTGATTGAGCTCGCACACTGTGAAACTGATATGAGTGAGGAATGACGACACACCTTTTCCGACAGTCATGGACGCAATCACCCGTTTAATCGCATCTTTTCGCTTTTCGCGGTACTCGCTGTTTAGATCAACGCTGAGCTCATAGTTCTCGCCTTTTCTGGGTGCTCGAAAGCTCATTGATAGATCGACAGTCGGTTTTGGCGGCGAAAGCTCAGGTTTACTTGTATTTGTGCATCCAAGGCACTTCAATCAGTTGCACCCTGGACACCGTCACCCGCCCTTCTGAGACAGCAGCGGTCGAGGTGCTTAGCAACAGGGAGTCACCCCCAGGCCAGTATCCTTCACCTCGCAACGACGAACGGCGGCGTTCATAAGCTCGCTAATATTTTTGGCAAATGTTTTGCGTCTATTTTGAAATGTGTAAATGAATCCAAAATCCTACAGCCACGACGCTATAGCAATCTGGCCCAACATTCCACCACTCCATCAGTTCGCCGTATCCTTTTTTTGCCCCTCTTGTGGAGCTAATACGGTCAGGTGTATTCATGGCCATTAATCGATGAGCGCTGAGCTCGGAGCATGCATGTTTTGAATCTACGAATGTCGAGTAACATGGATGAACAATGCATGGCCCCTTTGCAGATGCAAGACATGCATCGGCAGCTTCCAAGACACGCTTGTAAAATGCGCAGTTGTAACCGTGGGATCCGAAAAAAAACTTGGCCAAGTCGTGCCATGCTTTCAAAAAGGCTAGCCATTTTCAACCCTCATTACTATAAAACCCCGTCCTCGCCCCCCAAGACCCACTTTACCGCCACTCCCTTTATCCGCAACGACCAACACATTGCACCATGCGGCTGTTTCACGTTCCAGGCGTCTTCTTCCTCTTCTGCGCATTTGTGTTGACTCTGCTCACGTCCGTGTCTCTACCTTACCTTCGAACCCTCGATATTGCCCGCATACATTTCGGAGACCGCCAAGTCTCAGTTGCACAAGACCGCACTGATCAGTTACGCGTAAGTTTATCCGTGCCCCTTTGCATAACGGAAATTGAAACTGGCTTGTTGATAACGACTGGATTTGGCAGTTTGGCATATGGTGAGGTCAATGTCGTCTTTGTTTGAGAGTTATAGACTTAACGGAAGGTCAGGTCATATTGCCATTATGACTTGAAAGGAGATCGTCATTGTTCGGACATTGGTTGGTTCAACTTGCCATATCTGGATTGTCTGATGCCAATCAAACTTGGCCTTTTATTAGGATATGCTTACTCGGTTCAAGTCGACGATGCCGCCACGAAAAGTTCCATTACTGTTGCTTCATCATGGACGCGTGGTCTTGCCGTCCACCCCGTCAGTGCGTTATGGGCGCATATTAATCAACTAATGTGTTGGAAATTGAACGGCTTGTTTCACTCGCAGGTGCAATCGTGACCATTTTGGCACTTTTGTTCTCCCTCTTCTCTAGTTCATTCACGCTTCTCATCGCGTCCTTGCTATCCTTCCTCTCCATGATGCTTTGCTTTATCGCCTTTTTGATCGATATCGCGCTCTACGCTTACGTCAAGCATAGATTCGAGTTCAATAATAATGGCTTACGAACTCTTACTGGACCAGGTGTGTAGATTGATGGCTATTTTTGTTTGCCCATGGCGCTCATCACCTCTGACGCATAGGTCTGTGGCTGAACTTTACGGCCATGATTCTTACAGCATTGGCCTCGTGTGGCTTGTTCATTGGCCGTAGGAAGCGTGCGGCCGAGGATTACAAGCCTGCAGTGGAGACCACCTCCGAGAAGAAGTCATTTTGGTCCAAGTTTACCAAGAAAAACTAGGTTGGTGGTGACGGCACCATCATGCCCGGGATGACGCTCCAGTTTCTTTCACCTTACGACCGATACATATGTTCATTTTACCCTAGTGACATTTTCTTGGCTATTACTGAATACATAGGATCAATATTTCAGGATTTAGTACTGTGTGGAACGAAGTATACCTCTGTAATACCTATTGGCAGGCTGGGTATCAAGATCTTTCGTGATTTAAAGCGCTATAACCGCACATGTATGATGGCCGGCTGAAACGGATTCAACAACATGGTGGTTGCTGTAGGGAATGTCGTGTACTTGGTTACGATGATTTTGTTTAAAGTCGACCCGCCACACTGGCAACGCTGAATAAAACCAGCTGTTATTTTATTATTAACCCGAGGTACTTTTGCGTAACGTGGGCAACGTCTAACAGACGGAGAAAAAAACGTGCACGAGCAACGGTTTGTATGGCTTATCATGTGTTGCAATTATACCGTGTGCCGGCATCACGTTAAGTGGAGAGAACCGCAGACGGTGTCGTACTGTAGTACATTACGGTGGTCGGACGTATGTAAATAAGCCCGAACAGGGCTAGCTTGAGACGAGTACGCTGCAGGATGAAAGGAAGACATCCGGATCTCCTCTTTTTGAAAGAGTCTTTCGAGCAACGAGCGTAATACTCGGCGTTTAGGACAGCAAACGTAAGAGATGTGGGCCGGTCCGGTGCCTGAGTAGAGTCTTGTTGTCGTCATTATCGTGTGCGCGCTTTTGAATAAGTATAGCGGATCAGTTTGAATGTAGCCAAGGTTTTAGGCGCATGAAACTAGAGCTCCCTGACTGGTGACTTTGATGACAACGAGAACGGAAATGAAACACAGGGGTTTCAGTGTGAAGTGGACGTTGCAAATGGGTAAGCCGGCAGCTATTGCGTAAAGAGGAGACAAGGGCAGGTCGCGGTGGGAGGAAGAGAATGGAACTGGAGGCCGGGGAGACAGGGAAAAGCATTTGGAAATTCATTCATACGTTGCTACATTCTCATTGACGCCGTGATCCCTGCCATCATGTTCTGGCCTGGACGTTGACAAAAAGGACATGTCCCGATCTCCCGTCCGCTTTTCCTATAAGAAGGGTCGCTTGGGAGTGCGTCCACGTCTCAAGCAGTCCAAGCGGGACAAGCAGCGTCAACCTGCTCCCTTATATATTCTCGCTCCAATTCGTCGTATTCGCCGCCATCTTCATTGCTTACCCATCTCGCCCACTTTTTTTCAAAACAATGTGCCAACACGAAATGTACGCCATGTTGACACCGCTTCATGTGTTATGCTTCTTCTGACCCAGAACCGTCACCAGCATTGGTGATTTTTACAGAGGCTGCGGCGTGAGTGCCACATGATCTTGCGAAAGGAGTCTCGGAGCCTTGTCGCTGACGCGGTCGTTGCAGCACTTCCATGGTCGTTACTATACTGGTGAAACCAAAGACTGCAATTCAACTGCTTGCAAAACTAGTGCCTTACACAAACACAAGACGGCAATCAACTGTGGTTGCCCGGAGGTAAGAGACGGGTTAAAATATCGCCAAAGAATCATGCTGAAGAATGAATTTGCTTGCACCTTCCTTTTCGCCTTTTGTGGTCTCCGTGGCTGTTGTCTAGGTCATCACTGAGGAGCGAAAAATCCAGAACTTGTTTCAAGTCCCGTTTCCAGATTGCCAACGCACCTCCCGATGATTGTACGCGGCTAGACACCCAAGTCGCTGGCCTTTGGGGGTTGGGAACCTATTTTTTTATTAGACGCGGTGGTTGGATGGGCCCTATCACTGGTTGGCAGAGTTGGAGGATGCGCTAGTTATTTTCTATTGTTCAGTGACTGTATGTAGATTAGAATCCCTAATGTGTGTTGCTCAAGTCGTCTCTGATGGTGTGAATGAGTGAGATCAATGGCTTGATTTGATCCGTGGCCCAGCGCCTTTCTTTGTCTTTCCACCATCATGCCCTCGTGTGAGTCCTATCTACAAGGCAGTACCCATTCAAGTTCTGCTTTTTTGACACGCTCAACAGTTGCAGATATCAAGGCGAAAGCCATCAAAGCCAAAGATGTCGGTGTCGAAAAGATCCAGCAAACAAAAGACAGGAACACGAGGTGAGAACATGTCCCTCTTTCCCATTGCATCTCCACCAAGACGACCTCCGAATAAAGTATACCGATGAAAAAGACAAACTGGGACCCTTACAGTGGAAAACCACCACCTCCATTGGCTCCTGTGAGATCAAACACAAGGTCGCGTCCCGAACTTGCACCGTTGCCTCCTCCACCCAGCAGAACAGGGAGCACAACATCGAGCGTTTTACCCGGCCCCTCTGCCCCATCAACCACCGCGCCGCCTCCACCGATTCCGAGACGGACCACGTCTTCATCCGCGTCGCTTTCCAGCGGTCCCCCGAGGTTGCCGTCTCGGGTACCATCCACTTCCTCGACATCATCGTCACCAGCCCCTCCGCCTCCACCCCCGTTCCCTTCACGTTCGTCTACAACAAATCCAAGTACGTCATCGTCGTCTGGAGGGCCACCTCCCCCCATTGCCCGATCAACCCGTCCGAACCCACAATCAGGCGCCACCTCTCCACCACCTGTACCTGCATCCCGCGCCTTCCCTGCGCCATCTCCAATACCACCGCAGCGAAAATCGAACAATCCATTTACCTCTAATCTAGGTACTACTGCCGCCGACAGTCGTTTCGAGCAACAGGCTCACGTTGATTGGGTAAATCTTTCACAAGAGGATAAGCAAGTATTCTTTAGTTGGCTCGATGAATACTTTTCGCGGCTATTGAACATCACCATTCTGGCATGATGCGCCACGGATGCTCGCATACCTCAGTCTGATGGTTACACAACTTGATCTCGCATTTTCTCATGCTGATTTGGACAATTCTCAACATGACATTCGCTGCTATTGAACAGGAACATCGTTTAATGATGCAATGAATACATGTAATACAGATTGATGATCATCGTCTTCATGGCGTAATCAGGGTGCATGGGAGTTATCACTGTTCAATCTAAGTAGGAAAAGCGAGAATGATTGGAGATCACCAACGTGGGCGAAACTGAATGTCGCGTTTTTTTGAAACGTGGTCGAGCAAGGGACCAGGCACCGAAAATAGGGTCTCATCGTTAGTAGGTGCGAGCAGTGGGAAAGCAAGGTGAGAACAATTGTTGTCGTCTATTGGGTTGTTGCGAGCAAATGTGATGCGGAGCTAGAGCGAATGCCGCAGCCCTGCTCCCGACGTTCGATGTTCGTTCCACGATGAGGCTCGCCTGATTCGTGGAAAATGCAACGAGAACGACATTCCGCACATCACTATGCAAAATGGATCCCTGTGTCGTGGAACGCAACCAGGAGTCTATCAGAACAAGCTATTAATACTCCATCCACTTTGAACAGTAGACAAAAGACACCGACTTGAGAATGTCGTCAATGTCCATCTTTGCAGCTCGGCTTTCTGTATGGCCAGTTTCTTCCAGTACTTGATCCACTCTTTGGCTAATCGACACGTCGTCATCCACCATCTAACACACACACCATCAACTGACAGTCCGCTGTTGCATGCCCCGTGTACGCACCCCGTCCTGAGTAGCAAGCCACGTCCTTCTGTTTTGATCCAACATTTTCATCACTCCTTTTGCTTGAAAGTTTCCCCTGACCGTTTTATTTGGTCTGGAAAAAATGATTCTGTTAAGTCCATCGAATTCTTCAAATTTAATGGGAGGTGGGGGGTCGAGGGGTACAAGACGAATAACAGACGACTCGACTTGAGGTGGAGGACGAAAGTCATTGCGGGACACGTGCATTACGTTGTCCACTTTTGCGTAAAGCTTGCCCATCGCAATTCGATTCAATACATTTGATACTATGATGGTAAATACTTGGCGGGAGCAGCGCACCTGCACATTGGCAGACAACCGTGACCATAAGCTGGTCCCAGGTCTGGCAACCAGTCGCATAGCGAATTCTCTCTGAAACATGAGAATGGCCACGCGGAAGAGAGGCCGATGAGAAAGCAGGCGAAAAACAAGCGGCGACGATATTTGATAGGGTGTGTTGGAGATGCAGACGTCAAAGTATGGCAGGTCGGCTTTTACAAAGTCGCCTATGATCATTTCAAGTTTGCGCTGCCCTGGACTGCGTCGATGGAGTGATGAATAGTTGGTGTAAGTGGGACAAGCGTCGGTAGAGAGGACATACGTTCCCTGTACTCGTTTTATTACTTCTGCGGCCATGCGTGGATCCATCTCGACCGCTGTCAGGTGCTTGGCGTTTTCAAGGATCTTGACCGTTAGATTACCGGTACCTGGACCGACTTCAAGGATCCTGTCTGTCGGCTTGAGGTTTGCCTTGTATCACCCCCCACCCAATTGCATTGTGCCCGTCAGATGTTGCTTTCCCACTTTTTTCTGGTACAACAGTGCTCACTGCATCCACAATTCTGGAGCCAACGTGTCAACCTACAATGCAGATGCAACAACTCGTACGCTCCTACCTTTCCGCCGTTTGTGTATTTTTTAGGATATGCTGACCGAATCGTGCTGTGTTGAAAATGGGATTCGTCATTTGCCCACTAGATGTCGACTTTTTTGAATCATTTTTCTTGAGCGCTGGCTGATGTGCCCTCGAGAATTTTTCAGATGTTGCTCGAGGCATGGAATGATGATGATCATGAAATTATAGAATCGTGACGGGATATGGCTCGGGTCACATAATCTGTCACACTATAGTAGAGAACATTCACCGCTTTGCGGCGTGGTCGACGACCTCTATCCACTGCTTGGGCACTCCTTTCTCTGTCAGATACTCAACAACAGCCTTTGACTGTTTCCCCTGAACCAATACTTCCTTTCCACTCTTTCCAGAAACAGGCGACACTGCCATAATGTTGAGTGACACGACGTTTTTGAGTCCTTCGCATTGTCAATTACGCACCTGAAGTGGCGCCAGCACATGCCTTTCTCAGATCTTCGGCCATCGACTCTGCATCAATCACGAGGAATTGTTCGAATCCGGTAACCAGAGTCGAAGCCTTTCTTCCTTGGCGTACCTTCATTGTCACTTGAATTGGCTTCAAACTGCCCTTTCTACGGTAATGTCAGTTCCAGAAAGATCGCAAAGCGTCTACCCACAAGACATACTTTTGTACCACGTTTTCACCCTCTCGGTGTACCTCATACCAATCTTGCATTTTTTTAATTATTTTCTTGCTCAACTCTTCTCGTTTCATGAATTCCTTTAGTGAACTCGACTCCTCCTCAGTGTTCTTGTTCTTTGACTTTGTTTGGATCCTGGCATAGACACAATCCATGAGCACTTGATCGAGGTTGACGTATGCCTGGTCGCGAGGGTTGGTAAGGTTATGTTCTGAAATGTACGAGTTCAGCAAGGCCTTGATTTCATGCATATTGTATAAAGTCTTGGATCTTGCCATCATTCTCAATGCGTAACAAGACTGAAATCCGAGAACACGCTTACTTTCCACCCATGGCCTCAAAGAGCGCAATGCTGTCCAAGTGGGGCTTCCACAACTCCTTGACCACCAGGTTTCCCGCACCGGCTTTACTTTCTTCCCTCAGCGCCCTCTTTGCAGCCTCGTCTTCAATTTTTTTTACTGTAACATACTTTCCATGCCCAATCACAGTTGGATGGTTAGCATTGACCGAAATGACTAACAAATCTGTCTGCTGCGAATGTTTCTGAGGAGTTTTCAGCGTCAGCAATGATGACTTTTCAGCCGCCTTGAGGAAGGTTGTCAGAGACTTGTAGGAGGACGTCTTGATCGTGATGGCTTGAGGGTTCAGAGAAGCCATCTCTTCGTTTGTCATTTCTTGAGGTGCCAAAGAAGGTGGGAGAACGAGTGCAGGGTACGCAGGCCGAGACGGGAGGACATAGTTGGTGTAGAATTGTGTAGAAGGGATCGGAAAAGGTGACGAAGGGAGAGAAGCGAGCGTTGTCGAGATAGCCTGCAGCAGGGATGTATGGAGAAGAGCCGTGATTTCTTGCGGTGTATATGATATGGATGCAGGCTCAGCCTTCTCTGGCTCGTTGACTGTTTCCTCAAGAACGCCTGCCGTGTCAGTCGTCGGCGACGCCGGGCTGTCGTTGTCTTCTGTCTCAGCCTGACCTTCTCTCTTCACCTCTCCCTCCTCCAGCGCCTCTCCGGCATTTTGTGGTGTTTGAATCGCGATGGGTTCCGGTACATCCGCCTTTGACCCCATATCCCACAAATGGTCTTTCCAAGTATGAACAACCAGGACAGCCTTTCCCTTGTCACCATCTCTCATCTGGTCACTAGGAACGGCCATACGACCGACCGCCAGGGGAGCAGAAAGCGCCACGTTTCCATCGACGCGGCTAAACTGGCACACAGAGACAGTCTGTCCTTGGGCGATAGACGGCGAATGGTGGATGACTGGCTTGGGTCGCGGTGTCAGTTCAGAGCGTAGTTTTTGGGATACACTGACCTCCTGGGATCATGAGATCCGCGCCGCCAACGAGCACAGGGATTACGGATGACGGGGTGGAGATGAAGGGTAGCAGGTCTCGCTTTTTCCATAGCGTATACACGGTTGGAATCAGTTCCTCGGATCCCTTGCCAATCGTAAACCACAGAGGGTCTCCGTCTGGCGCCAGATACGCCACCTAGATCATCAGTTTTTGTTGGGTGAAAGTCGGCTGGAGAGCGCTTACTCCTTGTTCATTGAGATGGGTGTTAAACTTGATAGACAATATGCCATCAGGGACGAGCTGATCGCCGTCTTCGTTCGATATGCCGAACGCTGCGACGACCCGCTGCTTCAGCTTTCGTCTGTCAGAACCACGAAGGGGTGCAGATGTTTTGAGGTTTCCCAATGGTTTCTTGAACATGGCAGTTGGATCGCGGGTGATGGTGCAAATATGAAAAATCAATAGATAAAAGACAGGCTACTTCATACAAAAAAAGGGGATACTACAAGGAGAACAGTACATCTGCGCAAGTATAATATCGCAACACCGTAATGTGTCTGACAGTCAGTACTCCACATAAACTCATGCCATCTCTGGTTTCTTCGGTGCAGCTTTCATGGTCGTCGTGAGGCTCTTGTGAATGAAGGGCAAAACTCCACCTCCTGCGATAGTTGCACGGACCAAGGTATCAAGCTCTTCGTCTCCGCGAATGGCCAGTTGCAGATGACGTGGTGTTATGCGCTTCACTCTCAAATCTTTTGACGCATTGCCTGATAAGGTTTTTATATGAGCGATACGCATAGATGGATCTCGCAACACGAGGACATACCTGCCAGCTCAAGCACCTCCGCTGTCAAATACTCCAGGATGGCCGAAGTATACACCGCAGCTTTAGCACCTATCCGCATGTTGTATTGCGTGCGCTGTTTCAGGTATCGGTGGATACGTCCGACTGGGAACTGCCACGCTTATCAACGACTGGAATCAGAGCAGACATGTGAGCATACCTGAAGTCCGGCCTTTTGACTTCTTGTGCGAATATTTCTTGGTTCTCCCTGGCCTTGGGCTGCCGTCGCAGTGCCGCTCTTTGATTTCCCACCTTTTGGAGTTGGAGGCATGAGAGAGGGATATATCAATTCAAAGGAGAGAAACCCAAAATAGGAGTCATGTCCTCGCGATGTTGACACTTGTTTGCCACTCAACGAAGTCACATGCTCAAGCGCGTCGGTGTCACGTGCGCATATGGGCGATCTTCAGGTCCACGTCCAGGACGAGGGGCTGGATGGCTTTGTGGAATGTCAGATAGTGGAATGTCAGATAGTGTCATCTACCACATCACTTTAGCCATACTGATCAAACACAGTCATTACGATTCATATCGCACTATGTTGCAGAAATATCTGGCACAGATGGTGACAGAGGCAGCCGCAATTCAATACTGAAACGATGCTCAACGGTGTCAGATGAACCTGGGTGGCTGCAGTCGTTTATCCACGTCTGAACATGAGCCAGATGGATGCGAGTATTGGATAAAGCATGTGTTTGATCAGTCATGGCTACATATCCCTAGTATTCCTAGTAGACGTATCAGTCAAGTTTGGTCAGTTCGCACGCGGTGCTCTGCTCTGTGTTGAATTATTGCCGCCTTTCTCTCCTCCCAACATCTTCCTCATCTTCCTCTTCATCCTTCTCGTCGCCACCGCCGCCGCCGACGAGCTCAATACCCTGTCATCCCGACATCGCGGCATCCAATCAAAATCAACACGTGTTGCCAATTTTTCGTCGTTGCTACGTCGTTACCCAGCACAACTGCAGCTCCAAGGCGGTCTTGCTCCCTCACAAGGCTCCAGCTTCAACTCCTGGTGTAATCAGGCAAGTTTCATGCAGCGGTCTGTCAACTTTTGACTTTCTTCCCTCTTCTGACATTCAATCCGCCTAATAGCTTACACCTAGTGTCCTAAAAAAAAAATGAGCGCATCTTCAAACCTCCAAATCCCATCGTCTGATCCCTCCCCCGGTCCTTCTCGCCACAACTATCCTTCCTCCACTTCCACAGCAAGTGCAAGGCCTGTATCTGTTGCTGTACAGCCCTCTCCAGCCTCTGCCCATCATGCCTCCTCTGCCGCAAAGCGCCATCAGCGCGCTTCTCATACACCCGTCTCTTCTCATCATCCCCATCCTCATACAGACGACCAACCTGCCCATTTTGATGTCTACGCACATCCCGCCGCCGTGGCTTACGCAGCTGCCCACCCTCGTCGGCAAATACCCAAATTTGGGCCCTACCTGCTCCTGCAAACTCTCGGAGAAGGTGAATTCGGCAAGGTCAAACTTGGTCTTCACACGGTTTGGGGCGAAGAAGTGGCCGTCAAACTCATACGGAGGGGAAATGTAGACACCAGTGTTAGAATGTCTAAAATCGAGCGTGAAATTGAGGTCCTTCGGATTCTCAAACATCCCAACATCGTACGTCTTTATGATGTGATCGAAACCGAGAAGTATATAGGCATCATACTCGAATACGCCTCTGGAGGCGAACTCTTTGATCATATCCTCGCCCATCGCTATCTACGAGAGCGCGATGCTACCAAACTCTTCTCCCAGCTCATATCCGGCGTCTGGTATATTCATCAAAAGAAGATTGTCCACCGGGATCTCAAGCTCGAGAACCTCCTTCTCGACCGTAACCGCAACGTCATCATTACCGACTTTGGTTTCGCTAATCGCTTCGAACATCGTGCAGACGATTTGATGCAGACCAGCTGCGGCAGTCCCTGCTACGCCGCTCCAGAGCTCGTCATCAGCGAAGGACTCTACGTTGGTAGCGCAGTCGATATCTGGAGCTGCGGCGTCATTCTGTATGCTATGCTTGCCGGATATCTACCATTTGATGATGATCCCGCAAATCCGGACGGCGACAACATTAACCTCTTGTACAAATACATTGTTAGCACCCCTTTATCCTTCCCCGACTACATCTCCGCAGAAGCTCGCGATCTCTTGAGCATCATGTTGGTACCCGACCCCGTTCGTCGGGCAAGCCTGGAGGGTGTCATGAAGCACCCTTGGCTGAGTGCTTATGCCGTTCCAGACGTGGGACCCGGTATGCCCGGTGCATTTGGCAAGAACATGGAGGATCTTGAACATGCTGCCATGGAGCAACATCAGCAGAAACGTCTTGCTTATCAGAGGCAGATGAAATCTCTGGCTCCACAGACCGCCACTCCTGATCCAAGAGCCAACAGAAGTCTCAGCTACCGTCCCGCAGAGCCAGCGCAAACCGCAAGCGTTCCTTCTGCCAGGAGCAAGTCGACACAACCTGCACAATCAGATTATATCTACCAGTCTTCGACAGAAGTCACGTCTGCCGTTGCCACACCAACTCACACTGCCGATAGGACATACGGCAGTCCCTCTGCTCCAATCGGCGTAAACGATGATGATCCGTTTGCTGGTCCCGCCTCTGCAAAGTCTGCCGCCGTTAACAGTCGGAGCACAAAAGCGCCAGACGCGGCTGGACAAATGCTTACTGCACAGACGCCGACAGGCAAGTCTCAGCATCAGAAAGCAGCAACTAGTCCGCCCGACCCAAGTTCATTTCGTCATACAATTCAGGTCGAGTATGATGCACCTTCTCCATCGTCCAAAAGTGGTAGGAAGAGTGAGGGCAAGGAGCGAAAAGTCGCAAGAGATGGAACTGGCAGTCAAAGTCAAAGCCAGGGGCCGCAGCAGCAGGTTAATGGCATGCCATCTCCTCGTGTTCCCCCAGCCCAACAGACGACGCGTCCGTCGCATACGGGATCCAGTACCAAGCCACTGCCTACGCCCCCCTCCCTCACGCCCAGTACTGCAGCTGCCCCATCCGCGTTCCGTTCGCCACCAACCAGTGCATCTAATCAAGCCAATGCGAGTTCCACAAAACGAGGCAATGTTACATCCGACTTGCTGACTAAGATACCTATCGTTAATATTGCCTCCCCTCCGGATACCCCTGCCAAGGTCACCCCCTCAGGCCCGGAAGCGAGCGAAGAGTCAGTTGGCCAGGCTTCGATATCGTCCAAGAAGGGACATAGGAAAGGCGTTGCTTCGATGGATAAGATTGGGTTCGCCAAGATCTTTGGCGGAGGTTCGAATGGAGAAGCTTTGCCTTCACCGCAACGCCCTGAACGTGTGCCATCGGATAGCTCCAACGCAGCTTCCGGACGTGGACCACCGTCGGTCGCTTCCTCTGTCTTGCTCAGTCCAAATGGAAGTGAGAAGGAGGGTAAGAAAAGCAGGAGGAATACGCTGACAGTGATGGTTGAACCGCTTATTAGTCGAACGATAAGAGGTAGGAGCGGGAAAGGACGTACAGCGGTGACGCCGGTCACAGCGGATGGTGCTAGCGCTGCGAGTGCAATCAGTTTAGCCAGCGGAGACAACACAAGCTTGAAGCATGAGAAGCCGCAGAAGCCAGCGAAGGAGGAGAAACCAAAGAGCGCTAGTGTGCGGGTGCCTCAAAAGGCGGTAATGGAAGGACCCGAGTCACCATTTACGGCCCATACAGAATTGGGAGCTGGCGTTGAGAGAGGTGCTTCTGGATTGCAGGCATCAACCAACAAGGCAAGGAAGGTCATGCAGTGGTTCAGGACAAAGAGCAAAGGGCGGGATTCTGTTGATCCTGAGATGGAGGATGATAAGGCACAGATGCCGAGCAATAGCCTGGCTATGCTTTCACCTATCGTCACCGCGGCACCACCTGTCAAAGTGTATGTTACTACGCCGCCGTCAGGGATACCGCGCATGCCTGCGACTCCCAAGACGAATCCCCCTGCTCACCCACAGCGCGCTGCTTCAACTGCTACGGATACCACAATGACCACCCCTAGTTTGGTCAAGAGATTCAGAAATTCTGTTACTGTAGGTGGTCACGGAGGTAGTGGTCGCCCGACCATACCTTTAGGCACTAGTGCCAATAACAAGGCAGCAGCGATGAGAGTTCACCATGGTGCTGTGGATCAGACGATGGTTACTACGGGGCCACCCCCTAATGTTATGAAGCAAATCCGCCAAGTGCTGGAGGGCATGGGTCTGGAGATTCAGGTGGAGACAGAGTACAAGTTCAAGTGTGTTAGGGTGAAGAGGAAGAAGGGGACCATTGGGGGCGGAATGGGAGTTGTTGCTCCTGGTGGCGTGGCGGGCGCTGGTGGCGCTGGTAGCCTGGCTGCTGTCACGATGGTCGGCAGCGCTGCTTCGAATGGGGTAAGTCTGGATTTCTTGCTTTTTGGGAGAGCACGAGAACTGGTTGAATGACGTGGAATCTAGGTTGACAAGCGAGGATTGCCGTTGCCATCTCAATCGACGTTTTCAGCAACCGGTGGTATGCTTCGCGGACTCCTCATGCGTCGGCAGTCGTCGCAGGTCTCATCTGTGGTGACTCCAACGACGACGCCAACGAACCCCAATCAAAATCTTTCGTTTGATGATGAGACATCTGTCGTGGTTAGTGAGCCTGTGTCGATTAGTGAGGCAGCGTACGGCGATCCAACTGAAGATGCCGGCGATGAAGTTCGGTTCTCGGTTGAACTGACGAAGATTGATCGATTGAATGATATGTATTCTCTCGACGTAAGGCGACTCAAAGGTAACTTGAGGAGCTACAGGTATTTGTATGATACCATTAGACAGTGAGTACTTTTTTGTGTCATGCTTGATGCAGGTTACTGACACTGGCCATTTTTTGCAGACGTGCAAATCTCCAACGGTAGAAGGCTAGAACGTATACGCAGGAACCGAGATATCCGCTCAGCCGTAAAGGAGCCTGCGCCGTCTAATTTCTGCTTTCTTGTTGTCATCTTGTTTCGTGATGCTCGACTCGACGCTTTCCAAGGTTTTCTTTTGTCTTTCCTGTCCTTCTCCCCTTGAACGATAATTTTTTTCTCAAACCCTATCCCAAGGCTACTTACCATACCCTAATCATGCTTTCCTTTTTTTTATTGTCCAAAGGATGGGCTCTATAATTCCATATGCTGTTCTCTTTCTATTGACGGATACAGTTATGGCTGCCCATTGATAAGGGTTCGTTTGCCCTTTTTTTCGCCATTCCCACTTGCTTGTCTTGGCCCGGCCTTTTGCCCCTATGATGATGTGATATAAAATTCCGCAGAAATGCAGTTGCATAACGATCCTCATTTTATGTTCTCCGCTTTTCATGTGCCTCGCCTCACCATCACTGGTTCCTTATTGCTCGAACTCTTTTCTTCCTATTCAGAATTAGTTGCTGTAGTCACAATACCTCTCGTATCAGCAATATAAATCGAATTTTCCACTCTGCCATTTCTGCTTTAGTGCTGTACGGGGACAAAGACAAGGGATGCCCGACTTGTTCGAAACCCCAGTATGGAGAGATTCTGCCGACTGTTCCAACAACAACGGGAGTGACGCCCACACGACCATGAACCCCAGATTTTTTGGGTTTTACCTGCGCTAGACCAGTTCGGACAGCCTGCCTACCTTGGTCCACAGTTGGGTCGTCCACATGGCCAATAGTCAACCGCCTATTATATCGTCACCCCAAAATCTCTTCCTCTAAATTATTGTTCTCTCTATTTCTTCCTTTACGGGATAGAGAATGAGAATGAGGGCTGTAGATCTCGGATATTCCATTCTGATTCATTTGTAGATATCTGAGTCATCCGAGAACGGGTCGCTCAGACCTGCAAGCCAAGCTTTGTGCATTATGACTGCTGCCGGCGTTTTTTTTTTTTTTTTTCTTTCTCGGAGATGAAATGCCCACAATTCGCGGTCAATCGGTCAGTCTTGGAAGGGGGAGTGATACCACAGATGGAGAGAAGGGGGAGGATCATTACAAGATTGTCTCCCAAGATTGTCTCCCAGTCGCTGTCAGGCAGAGACTCTTTTTGTGTATCGCTACCAGTGCGCTCTCTCGAAGCTACACATCGCCCGGCTGTCTCCTGTTGTGTGCACCTGGCTTGCATGCCCAGACGTTTCTACGCAACCCTGTCCATATAATTTTTTATTCAATTGAGTCGTTTATTAAGGTCTACATCAACCCACGACCAGAAGCGCAGGAAAAAAAAGGAGAAAAAAGAGGACAAGCACTGGCC
This sequence comes from Amanita inopinata Kibby_2008, assembly GCA_001691775.3. Lineage (NCBI taxonomy): Eukaryota > Fungi > Basidiomycota > Agaricomycetes > Agaricales > Amanitaceae > Amanita > Amanita inopinata. The sequence continues at coordinate 76,506 of JNHW02000019.1, forward strand.
CACTTTAGCATTCTCGAATAACTGACCGCTATTCATAGCCATCACCCTCCCCACACTCGCAACATACAAAAAGCAGAGATACCCATCACCTCAACACTACCACTTGCCTTTTGAACATGTCTGTCTCTGTTGCAACCATGATTCCCAATGATATTCACCGGCAACATCTGAGCCTCAGCATCCATCGCGGTGCCCTCGACCAGACGATGGTGACGACGCAACCTCCGCCACAGGTGATGGAGCGTGTCCGTCAGGTACTGACCGAGATGGGCGTCTCGGTTCAGGTGGAGAGCGAGTTCAAATATCGGTGTATATGCCGACTGAGGCGGCCAGAGGCTGCTTCCGCCATGTATCAGGAACTTGCAGATTCTCAGGTGAGCTCAGATGTGTGCATATATGCTATAAAGAACTGAACCCATTGCTTGTTAGACTTTGGCATTCAGCCGTCTCCTGATACCAATTGAAGACGCAACTGACGAAGTTCGCTTCTCTGTGGAGCTTACCAGATTAGACGGCCTGCACAGCACGTATAGTCTGGATGTCAGAAGACTAAAGGGAAACCTACGAAGCTACAAATTATTATACGACACACTGAGAATGTGTGTTGCGTTCTTTCTCGCCTCCCCGTTGAATACAAGCTCATCTGTCCATACGCAGACGAGCTGATTTATACCACTGAGCCCCCCCCCCTCTTGCAAAAGTCTGTCATAAAACTCTGGAAGGAATGTATTATAAAATGAAGAGTGTATGATATCCTTAGAAATGTGTATACTGAAATGACCATGTAAAGATTCGGTTTAGAGATATGCAGTCGTGAACGAAGATAAACCACTTCCACCAACTTTATGAACGCTGGACTCTTGAATTGGGCTGCATTTAAAACCCCCATCCGTATCCATCATTTCCAAGCCGGCAGCAAGTCCCCCAATAGACTCGTCCTGTGGAGTAGAGAGGGCTGTTGCCAGAGGTGAATCGCCTGCAACACACATGTTCGATTCGACCAATTCAGGGGTGAGAGAATTCGGTGAGCGTGGACTGGCCGCCAAGAGAACGGGAGAACCAGCAATCTGCTGGGGTTCCCTGTATACATACATGGCCTGGAATTGCTCATTATTGTCGTTAGTCGAGCCGAGATTGAGGCGAGGTGTAACTCCAGATCCAGCGGATTGTGCACAGGTGTCACAGTCTCTACCACAGCTTCTGATTTCCATCGTCGAACCAAAGGATTCTTCTGCTTCCGGGTAAGATAATTGGAGCAAGGCAGGATCAATACAGTCGGGATATTGCTGTCGTGACTCTGTCATGTGCCCTCTCAATGTTGCAGACGAACTCATACTTGAATGCTGGGAGCCACCTTGGTCCAGGTACGAAGGGAACCGACCACTGAACAACTCTTGGATGTTGGGCGGCACCATTGGAGCAATGCTAGGAATCCTAGGTCGTCTTCTGAAACAAGCTGGAGACTCTGCTTGCTGATTCTTCAACTCTATACAAGCGGCGTATGCACTCGCATAGTCGCTGTAATATTGCCAGCCGTTGGGCAGACCCTGATAAAGAGACACTTCGCGAGACATTGGAAGACTATGCAGACCAAGACCAGCGGGGACATTGGGAGCCGGAGCATTCTGACCATGTTGAGAGACATTTACAGGCGCTTGCTGAGTGTTCAACCAAGATTGGAGCGACATGGTCAATTCCGACAAGGGAAAGCCACTAGGATGACCAAAATACCATGGCTCAGCGGTGTAAAGCGTTCCTCCTATTTCTGCACTTGATGGACTGCTGCAAGGTGTGACAGGAATGGGCGGAGAAGGTCCTGAAAGTGCTTCTTCTGACTTTGTCAACCCGGCCGCAGCATGAACGTAGACGCGGCCACGCCTTCTAGTTTTGCAACCAGGACAGGCTTTGATAAACTGAGATACGAGTTCCTTTGGCACCCACGTATAATGTTGGCGGAGCAACGCGCAAGTTCTATCCCGCCCAGCATGATTTACTTGTCCGTGGCAGAAACACAAAAGACCATAAATATGCTCTTGAACTGCGACCAGGAGATTGTCGTGAAGCAGAACCACTGGAGGCGGTTCGTTGGAATCAAAGCCAAGATTCGCATTCATCTCTGCCGAGGGCTGAAGCGTAAACATCTTGCGGACCCAATACTTGAACTGAGAGTTTTCACCGCAGCGCTGAGGATTTAAGAGGACGTCCCATATTCTGTCAAAGAGCGCCTGTGATATGAGAGCTTTGGACTGCCTTTTGGGAGAGAGCGAGTCGATGTAGGCGTTTTCGATTGATTTGTATTGGGCGTACGTCGGAAAGCCGGGCCGGTCTTCCGTGTCTACTGCAGTGGGTCCATCCACCGCCATGTCTCTCAGCTGCGGCTTTCGTTCGGTCATTTCGCAGGGAATTGACCATAATGGAGCATGTTGGTCATGCACGAGACGGCCTGGGGACATACGGTCTCCAGGTGGAGCTGGATGCAGTTCGTATGTGGTGGAGGGAACCTGAACGCAGTTTGACATAACCCGTGTTCCACTGGACTAGGTTGAGTAGGATAAGGATAGGATGTGTGAGGGGGGAATTGAAGGGTATATGAGCAACGCGTACCGTTCAACTCATTATATGTTGCAAAGTGGCTGACGGTGCCAGCGTCAGCCAACGAGAAAAGACAATAATAGCATATTCGTCGTTCTACGCGTAAATACAGTCAATACATTCGATATACATTCAGTGAAGTAATAATCGATCCGAAATTAGGTGAATGAAGTGTCTACGAAACATCGTCCTCCCTTTGGAAATTCTCAAGTCCAATATAATACACATCATGTTAGATGCGCTTTACCTCGATTTGCTTTGACCTAAAGTAGCACTGCCATAGCACCCGCAATCACACCGAGAACGGTACCATCCACGTTCATGGTAGGCATGGCAATATTCCTCGTACTGGTAGCCGCTACCGAGGCGGAAGAGGCGGAGGCGGAGGCAGAGGAGACAACGGAGGATAGGCGGGAGGACACAGAGCTAAGCGCAGACTGTATACTAGACGAGAGTTCGCTGGCGGTCGTTGTCACGGTGGAGGCGGAAGCGGTCGTTGTTTCACTATGAGACAAGAGTCAATGATAGCTTATGGGTCATGAAGGATACCAACTGACGTGGTAGCAGCGGTCGTCTGTGCGCTTGTAGATGCGGCAGCCAGCAACAGGGCTGCAACAGCGTACTGAATATTGAACTTCATCGCAAACGTTAAGAATGAGCTTCGACACGGATGAAGGCAGAGGGATGAGATGCGATAAATTTCATGCCGAGTTGGTAAAGACTCTTATATAGTGGCTTCATGACGTCGTGGAGTGCGTCAGTGCGCTACTTCAATCACGAGAGCGAGCAGTGAAACGGACAGAGCTGGCCGCAACGGTTCGAATCCGCAATTTCCAAAAAAACCAAAGGTCGATCGTCAATGCAAGTATGCTGCGCTAGAGCCGCCACGGAAGTACAGGAGGAAGCGCTATGCACCCTGGAACTTGTCTTGAAACTTGCCCAGCAAAGTACATGAATCATTAAGCAGCGATGACATTATGACATTGCAGTAGAGTTCGGGAGGAGGGGGAGGGGTCAAAGCGAGCGTGCCGTGAGTGGTGGGGCCAGTGCGGAGTGGATCGAATTGAGGGACGGGGTCTGTCTCACTCGAGCAGCAATCTCGGCCATGGAAATCGTAGGTAATAGCCAGTCTCGATTCTGTAGTGAACAGCAGATTTTGATAGTTTGACGGCGACAGGCATCATGGCGAACATGAGGCTTGATGCCATGTCTGTCTTTCGCAAAATACTCACCCGCAAGACAAAGGCAGTTGTTCTACAGACCCCAAAGCCAGCTGTCAATGCACCTTCACACCCACCAACACTTGGTTCAGATTGGCTGGGAGATATTATAAAGATCGCCAGAATCACTGCTGCGGCAAGTGAGCTCTCGCCGTTTCCATTCATCAAAGGCGCTGTCAATATCTTCATCGCCTTGTTGGAACCTCTCCAGGTATGCATCGTGGCTCTCGACCCTTCCCCGAGAGGCAACAATCGTCTCAACATGAGGATATGTATAGCAAATGCAAAAAAACAAGAATGATTATAGAGACCTGGCGGAAGAGGTCTGCAAGCTGATTGTCATGCTGCGAGATCGTGCATTGCAACACACAAGTACTGTGATTTCCTCCCCCGAGTTTACCCAGCTCTGTGCGGATTTTGTACAGTGAGAGATATTGTTCTATAGGTGTACGTCGCCTTGATAACATGCTAGATGCATGATGGATATACAGTCAGAGATGAACGAAGTGATGCGGCAACAATCAGTTCGTATGCGGGGCTATTTCAAAGCTAGCGTCGTGCAAGATCTTATCGCCCGCTACAAAGCTCGAATGGAGTCTCTGAGATTAAACTTTATGGTAACAGATCTCGCTTGAGGATGATGAGATTGTATTCAGTGTCGATACACAGGCGCTCAACATTTTTGACATACGTGTCCAGTTATCAGACATACGGCTGCTGTTAGACACCAACGACAATGGTCATGTTGTCAAAGAGCAGCAAGTCGTGTTGCCGTCAATGCCAGTCCCTGTAGATTTGGATATGACAGATGTCAGTCCAAGTAGATTGTTCATTGACGACACAAAATCACTTACACACACACACAGTACAAGCAAATCGCCATGGGTGATATACAAGTCTTGACAGAACCCTTCATCCGCCACCGGGGAGCCAAAAACGAGGATGTCATTTATACCGAAGATTCAATTGCTTGCATTGGCAGCTCGAGCAAGACATTAAGAATATACCGTGGTCAAGATCCCCTCCAAGTCAGTAGATTATTCATATCCATCCAGTAAAAGTTCTTAATTTAGCCCAGATACTACTAAACGATTTCAAAATCAAATCGGATCTCAGGTAACACCATCCAAATCACATCGTCTATCGTTATATCAAGTCCCTAGGCACCCGTACATTGTTCAGTTGTTCGGAGTTTGCAAGTCCCGTCGGACGCCTGGACTGATTTTTCACGGAGGTACAGTGATTGTCAGATCTGGCCTGCTCATTCAATCCAATGATCGTTTCGACTCGCTACAGAACTATCCAGCTGCTCAGAGTACATACAAGGCCTGAGCCATCTGCAAGCTATTGCGTTCAGCTTTCGTATGGTACGCACTCGAGACGAGAGGCTTATCTAAGCTCATAGCATATACCAGTACAGGCAATGGCAGGTGGGCAATAAGGGCATGGAGCTAGGACGATGTCTAATGCACGTCACCACTGCCGTAGGCCGCATGTCAGTATCTGAGCAACTACAAATCTTTAGGAGGTCGATTCGCCAAAGAAATCAACAACGTATGCCTTGAAGGACGTTTCGATGATTGTCACTGGTACACATACCTGAACAGATCAAAGGATTTGCAAATATCTGTCGTATGTTTGTCCGTCCCCACAAGAACGATACATCTCGGCTGATAGACATGCGTTCAGGAACACCCTGTTCCTCGCCAAGACAACGTTATAGCAAAGACATACAAGTACTCGTATGTTCCTCCAATACCAGCAGCTCACATGGCGATGATTGAAACCGTCTTGACTGATGGTATTCTTCCCACTGGTTTCGATAAAAAGACCTGTTTGCTGGCCCTCTATAAAAGTATGCTAGCGGATGCTGAATGGACCTATCAACTAGAAGGCCTAACCTCATCTGCGGCCTCTTGGCCTCATCATGCCTTTATCATTCCTCTTGGTAATCTTCGAGGCGGTCGGCTTACATTCGGTGACAACCATCCCTTCCACTGGAGTCTCACAAGGTGGGATGACTCATACCACGAGTGTGCACCTTATAAGAAGGGTGACTGGAGTCGGTAAGCACATTTCTCTGCAGAGACTACGATACTTTTATGGTGTATCATTCAGCTTCACAATTCTATCGACAACATCAGCTGAGGTACCATACGCTCACCGGTATGCGTGGGCCAAGTTCCCTTTCAATGAAATTACAGATCGCTGCATGTGGACATGGCTAGCCCAAGCTGAATCCTTGCGTAGGCAGATCAAACAACACGAATGTACCGTGGACGACAACATTCTGATCGGTTAGTGTTTGCAGGCCTCCGTATTCTATCATATTGTTTGAAACCTCGCGCAACGGAACACAGGACGACAAATAGAGTATGAGCTTGGCTTCCAGACTGCGTTTACAAAGTGTTCTTATCGTTCAGAGCTCGAAGTGGTCTATCTATTTATCAAGAACATTGGAAGCAATGGTTTGATCGAGTCCTACTGGTCCACGGATCCAGAAGGCTCCCAAGTAATGACTCTCACTGAGACGTCGTTGCTGGGGCTGCAGAAACCTTCACTGTCGATGGAGTTGCACGCCGCTCATTGGTCAGCAGGTTATTATGAGGCGTTGCGCCTTTTCCATCGTACCTGCGGTTTTGACCCTGACTCGAATGACATTGCACACTTCCTTCGACTCCCCATTGCAAGTTTCGAGTCAAAAGGTAAGCAAAGACGCGATGTGTTGCTACGGAATTCGGTAATGACTATGCCAACGTGTACAGACCGCGGTCTGAAAAAGTGCCGTTCAAGAAACGCTCTGCAACAGGGCAATACACAGGAACGAGTGGGTAGGAACGTAAAGTGGGAGAACGGGACATTCGTGTGGTCTCCGCGACGCAGCAGCTTTTCGAGTAGATATGACGTTCGCGTGCAGCCTTGGCAGTGGTACAACAAGTTGTGGGATTCGCCGCAGTGTTGGCTTGATTGAATTCTGGTAGAGGAAGGTAGCGACAACAGGCGGTACCCGGGCTGAGACGGAGGGCTGCCGATGGGACCAGCATACCACAAAGAATGATATCACAATGGTGAATTCATGTAACCTGTACGATATTTTGGAGTGGAATTTGGCAAAATACCTAGTATCACCTTACTGCTCAGAGGGTCTTCACATCTTGAAAGTTGGTGGGCAACAGAGATGCAGTTGCAACCAGCGTTGCTATAAAACCAGGCTCACATCAGTGATACTTTCTAAAACTCGTTAGAGGTGCTTTGGGCCAAGTTTCGCCGTGCAGCGCACTGGCTTTGATCCGAATCTGAAACTCTGTCATCACGTTCTTTATCTCAAATGTTTTATTAAGGACTTGATACGCCGATTATACAATAGTAACAGACCCATTAGTTTGTTGTAGCAAAGGTGAAGGGAGTAGACGCGAAACCAACGCGACCGTTGGTGGTATCATAGACCGAGTAATATCTCTCTAGGAAGGTATAACCATTGATGAAATCGAGACCTGAACCACTAGGTGATCCGATATCCCCAACAATGATATAAATACCGTCGGCGGTGCCACCGATAGCACTGTTCAGTGCTCGAGGCCAAATTTGCGCGTTGGCTGTAAGCTCGAAAGAAGCCTGACAAATTCTGCTTTGAGTACAGTGATACCAAACGATGACAGAGACATACACCGCCAGCATTGAAGAACAAACTCTGTAGGTTTGCATATTGCACTGGTGTGACGGTCAACAGGCCGGTAGTATTATCTTTGGTGGCGCCCGTCGCGGCTTGGTATCGGCCAAATGCGTCACTTGCAAGGAGAATGAGAGTTGTACCTTCATGGTGTCAATACACATGGGTGGCTGCAGAAAGTTGGATTTGAACGCACCAGTGTCGACAATACCAGCTGTGAGGGATAAGATTGGGGTAGATGTTCCGTATGTTATGGATTCATCAATGCCCCAGTATGCACTGGCCGGTGATGTAGTTGTGAGGGGGCTGTGATAAAGTTGTCACACTGCGCTAATTTTTAGTGGGGTGTATGAATCTCACGTATAAGTTATCGAGCCGTTGAATTTTGTGCTGTCAACGCCACCTATATATGTAATGTATCGCTTGTGAACTTCGATTACAATCGGAAAGAGTTCTACACACCCCAAGTGAGTTCTCCATTCATAACTTCAGCGGCGGTTGCAGGTTCGAACGAGATACCGATTTCTTCGGTAGCAATCAGTCCCTCTGTGAAAGCGTTGTCCGTAACAGTTGGGATTGTATCGTTTGTACCAGAAAGTGTGCCTGGAACAGCTAAGAGGACGTCTTGGTCTGGTATCTCGAGACATACCTCGTGTCAAGTCAACGGGACCGATACTAAGCCATAGGTAAGTGTCAGAAATCAACTGTTGCAAATGTATATGGATATATACCCCAAAATTCCATCATGGCCGTCGAGGCCGTGAGACTTGAGAAAACATGAGCACGAACGACTTTGCTCCATAATCTGTACACACCTTTGATGCCACACCAATTGATTGGTTGGTGATTACCAATCCAGAAGCGATGGTCACGGTGTCGAGATATTCCTTTCCTGCATAAAGAGTCAGATAGAAATAGGCATTAATTTGTTGACGCCGCTACCGCTAAAAAATCCGGAGCCATACTTCGCGGACTGGAGAAATGGATTGTAAGAGTCGCTCTCTTGATTGCTGTCTACTTACCACATCCTCCCCAGTATCAACACTTGTGCTAGTCTGGACATATTTCTGGCCAGCGCCTATCCAAGTATTCGAGCTATGCATGGGACTCAGATAATCTCTAGGTAAGGCAATTTGTTGGAGATATACCTTCCTGTATCAACGATAAGGTTGTCTGGTGACAAAATCAGTACCATTTTTGTACTCTGCTACATTGGTACGTACAGCTGGTAGGCGGCGTTCCAACTCCGATTGAAGCAACATAGACGACGCCTTGATTGTCAATAGGCTCGTTGACACTCGACGCTGTGCTTGACATAGCCGCAGGTCTCAATGTGTGGCCCCTCAGGTGACAAGCTCTGGCCTGGTCGTGTTGCAGGAGATTACGGATCCCAACTTCATTAACTTTTCGTGAGAGGGACAACTTGACCGGTGACTCCCGAATGACGATGGCGTTGGTTGCAATAGCCAGAGCAAGAACAAGAGTACCCAGAGAGAGTGCGACCATGGTCGAGCGTAGTCGTCAAGTTGCCTTGCTCAATTTGATTGCACTCTTTATACGTGAGTGGAGACGGGCTTTCAGATCGAGTTAGACCCAACTTCAGGTCTTCTATCATGAAACCGACAACCAGAAAGTGTACCACATGTACTGTATGATTGGTTTTCGCTTGGCCATTGGTCATAAATAGATGTGATGTAGATGGTTGAAGCGAGTTGTGATCATCGATCTTGAATGGCCTGCAGTCAGACGACAGGGTTGCTCCGGCGGTAACATAGGAATAACGTTTTACTTTGTCAAACACGAGGGGAAGGTGAGGTTAACTGAATATAGCGACTCATCATGGAGTTGTAACGATCGTGGGTAAATGTAGTAGTCCGTTTTAGATGGTTGGACCACATGCATTTGGAGCGAAGCCATCAGGCCGAGAAGCGAGGCAGCCAATCACTCGCGGCACAGACATCAAAATATATCTGACACAGGATCTGTAGTGAGTTACCGACATCAACTTGGGAATGACAAATCAGGAAGCGAATAGAAGAATATATGTATTCCTACCTCAACCATCTCAACAAATGAATCGTTGCAGTTGTTGGGTGAATCGTGATAACGTGGGACAACGAGCCGGTTGGGGGAGGCGAACCGGCATGAGAAGTGCCGGCCGACCTGTGAGCAGCACGAAAGCAAGGCCACGCCTTGGAGGTGTGGTGATAGACATTTAGCATGGTGGTAGCGTCAAAACGTTAAACATCAGACAATAGGTAAGCGAGGTGCCGGCCTTTCCCAATTGTCGGTGACTCAAATAACTCAACAATCATGACCTTGCATGAGCTGAACTAGGCACTTTAGAAATTCATGGCAGAGTAAGGCATGGGCTACAGGAATCTTTATCGAGTCAGCCAGAATCATTGCATTTCGAATTTTACGACGAGATTTTTTGTGCCTGAGGCTGGATTGTTGTGTTGTTCAGTTCCATCCCGATTGAAAGAGACAGGCGACTAGGAATGTACTTGGGAGAACACAAGGTATTGAGGTCCAAAGACAGCAGTCGCATAGAAGAACTGGAAACGCTTGGAGTAGAGAGAGGTTTTCCGCTACTATGCCATTGCCTGTACGATGCCGTCCATAGGCTAGCCATGATTGTTCGCAACTGTCTGAAAGTAAGGCTCTAATTTTGTCCAATGTTGTAGCCCGGCGCAGGACAAGTGATATTGAGCCTGTCCTCAAGGCTGTTGTACATGAGCGCTTTTTAATATAGGTTGATGAAACGTTGTGTATGCTATTAGCTTACATATGTCCCACCACAATGCATTTATTTCAGCCACAGACGACGTAGCCATCCTATACTTGTAAGGTTCTGGGGCCTGGCACGCGCCGACTTTAAATTCCGGGACTCTGTGTTGTCTGACACCTGAGCGTGCCTACGCTTGTACGAAGCAGGTGTTTCAATGTTTGTTCCATGTTGCCACATCCCACGCTTTGAACCTCTGTAAAGCGCGGTAAGGGACATTACAATCCTTGCGAAATCACTGTTACCTCGCTTCCTTTTCTGCTTTCAGATACAGCTCCTTGCCTCCCTCCCCGTACTCTGCAAAAGCCTGACATGCGTATTATATCCCAGTGTTCGAGCGGTAAAGATGGTGATTCACCTGTTCATAGGTCGTTGCCCATCCTGCTCGGAGCATCTCAAGCGGCAGGCTTTTTCCAAAGACGAGGGTTCCGGGCAAGAATCGAGGAGTGAGATGAACATTGGAGACCTACGTTCAACGACGTCACCTTATAGACATGAATATCATATGCAGAATTACAATACGGGAATACTGATCTCTGTGAATCAGTTGGCAGTAGACCTTCTTGCCTAATAACCTTCTCCTTAGCCAGTCAAGGGACTCTGACGCGAAAGGTTGGGCTGGGCGACCAAAATGTGAGCCCTAAAATTATTTTACATACATTGAACGTGGGTGCATGTGATTTACTGACTTCTGGCGCGTCGACGCCCGCGATGCGTATGTGGATTGTTTTGCCTTTCAGATCTGTCGGGTTGAATAGTTTTTTTCATAAATGTTCATAGAGTGGGTTGAGTATGTGGTACCCTTTGCTGTCGTAGGTATCCTTCTGAATTTGAATGGCCATGACCATCCAATCGTTGGTGTATGGAATAGTCTGAAGTTGTCAGCATCTCCTACGCTGTAATACAAGACAGTTAGTATTCATATATGCGCATTTCAAGCGAACTGCGCACCTTGTAACTACACCCTTAATCCATCGTTTCTTTGCAAAGACATCCACAGTAACATGGTCGCCATTTGGTATACGCTTCCCGAACCTCGTATATGCCACTGTCGCGCAAATTACAGTCAAAGCGCCTGATCCGAATCCAAGGAAGAACAACGAAGCTGGTGATCTTTGTAGAAGAGATTTACTGTCCTGCGGTGAACTCGAAGCCATGCTTGATCCGCTCAAATTCCCACGGTATTGGATGATGAACCCGAACCTTGTATTATCTGATAAGAATGGGAGTATCTCCTCTCTTAATTTTGTATGCAACAGAAACCGGCAATGCGCAGGACGTTGCAGACATCATCGCACGTCAATGCAGGAGAGTTTCGTTGTCTGCTCGTATCATGAGTATTGACACGTATCCCTTGGTATGTCGTCCTGTTTCAAAGCGAAAAACTCGTGCTGACTTGACGAAACTAGGCCGACTTGGTTGCAGAAGAGCTGGTCATCTTTATAATATCCACTACCGGCTCGGGACAAGAACCTCGGTCGATGACCCCGTTTTGGAACATGCTCCTTCGCTCGGACCTCCCAGTTGACCTGTTCGAAGACATGACATTTACTGTCTTTGGTCTTGGTGACACTGCCTATGAAAAATTCTGTTGGCCTGCAAAGATACTGTGTCGACGTCTGCTCAGCCTCGGAGCAATCGAATTGTGCGAGAGGGGAGAAGGAGATGATCAACATCAACTGGGGTATGAAATATAAACTTCTGAGTGGTGCTTCAGATAATGAATTTTGGATTAGCATAGATGGTGCATTGATCCCGTGGATAGACAGACTGCTTGACGCACTGTTACCATATTCCCCCTTGTCTTCTCGGACGACGGTACCTCCTCCACCGGCAGTTCCGCCTCCACGTGTTACCCTCCGCCTGGCGGAACATGCAGATCAACCGAAAGATAGAAAACCTTTTGCAGACTGGTCAAGCTCCAATCAAAGTTACTATCATGCGAAGGTGAAATCCAACAAGCGAATAACAGCCAGTGATTGGTACCAGGACGTCAGGCATCTGCAACTCGATTTTGATGAAAATATTCGGTTGCGTATTGGCCGCTTTAAAAATTGACTAGAATTTACCTCACCCCTACGGACAGATACTCCCCTGGAGACATTGCTGTTATACATCCAATAGCTGATCCACAAGACGTGGATTCATTCTTGGACGAACTACACTGGAGAGGGTGTGCGGATGATTGTTATTCCATCGAACATAGCATGTCTGGAAAGTCGTGAACAATTAGCTGAAGCGGCATACTGAAGTCACACATAGACCAAACTCTTCCTCCCGATCTCCCTCGGATCACCACACTTAGAGAACTATTTACCCGATTTCTGTGTTTCAATGCAGTACCTAGACGAACGTTCTTCCAATACCTGCGATACTTTACGAAAGACGAACTCGAAGCGGAGAGATTGGATGAATTCCTCTCTCCAAATGGAGCGGTATGTCCTCCTTGTTTCTCACACCCGAGTCAGTTATATTCTGAAACGGAGGGAAAGGATGACCTTTACGACTACTGTTTTCGCGTAAAACGAACAGTCCGAGAAGTCCTCTCTGAATTTCGTCATGTCGATATACCCCTAGACTACATTTTTGACGTTTTTCCCTCACTGAGGCCGCGCCAGTTTTCGATTGCAAGCTCAGTCAAGGTGATTTACTTTGACGCCACTAACCGTCTTTCTGCATTAACGGACTGTGACCAGCGGCATCCAAACGAGGTACACCTATGCGTGGCCATCGTGAAATATCGTACGAAACTAAAGGTCCCTCGACGAGGTGTATGCACATCATACATGTCGCAGTTGCAGCCTGGTACGCAATACTAGCGCCACTGTGCCTTCCCTTTTGACCCTTGCACAGGCGATGAATTACTTGTTGGCATACAGAAGGGATTCTTCAAGCTGCCACCTGACAGAGGAACACCCGTCATCTGCATTGGACCAGGCACCGGGGTGGCTCCGATGCGCTCCATCATCGAGGAGCGAATACATGATGGATCGTCCTGTACTTTCATTATTCTTATGTCAATCATATACTTTCACTTACGCCGTGATAGCCAATGTTCTATACTTTGGCTGTCGTTCAGCTTCGAAAGACCATCATTATGGTGTTGAGTGGATGGCATATGCGGAATCGCAGAGGATAATATATCGTACTGCCTTTTCTCGGGACGTCCCGGAGGGCACGAAGAGGATATACGTACAGGACTTAATGCAAAAAGATGCAGAGGTTATTTGGAGGTTCATTGGTGAATTTGGAGCTTGGGTTTATATATCTGGGTGAGATCTGGTTACACTTTGCAATGCACTTAGGATTGACCACCGTTCTGGAAGTTCATCCAACAAGATGCCCACTGCAGTGAAGAATGCAATCAGAGATGCGATACAACAATTTGGCAAATATTCCCTTGAGGATGCATCCAAATATGTGGATAGCATGATCCAAGAGGGTAGGTTGATAGAAGAGTGTTGGGGTTAGAATGATAAATATTATACTATCTAATAATTATTGATAATTTAGTTCCGTATTTAAGATGCATGTTGGGGTTCGCTGAAGCCATTTATTTGTTTGTGTTGGACCTGAATGCCATTGGCATTTCTGGCAAACAAAGGCATACCATCTTACCATTTGTTGTCACAACAGCCAATAACCGAGCCGAAACTGGTCCTCTATTTAGTCATGGAGGCTCCGAAAACAATCAAGTGAGCCTACAACATAGCAGTATAAATAAAACCTCTGAGCTTTGATATAGGAAACGTAAAATAACGGACAGAACCGTTCCCAATGCTATACTACAGAACCCTGACTTTGCTCAAGACTCTAAAATGTATCAGGACCTGCTGGAGATGGAGCGCAAGTTGGACTGGAATATGATGAGAAAAAAGGTCGAAGTGCAGGATGCCCTTTCGAAAACCCCAACTGTGAGATCAATCTACATGCGTATATGCACTTTTATTCAAGGCATTCCATTGTTTGACACCCAAGTAGACAACGCGAACATTACGCATATTTTTGAGCCACACAGTGTCAGGGCAGATATGGCAGACAGGAGACGTTGCACAAACTGCAAATTTTGAGACGGGAGAGGGGATTCCAGCGTGGTCATTCAGAGTGGAGGGGCGGTTACTGGAGGTATGTTCATTGCCATTACTGTTCGAAAGAGAATCAAATCGCACACCCAGCTGCTCAACCAACGAAGCCGCGACAAAACGCCACCGCGCAAGTTTTCAACATTAATAAAACGAATGGTGATTGAGTTGGACCGAGATCCATCTTTATACCCGGATGGGAATATAGTTGAAGTAAGGCTCTCAGTAACTCGAAATCGTGACATCACAACTCCTTACATTGACTGCAGTGGCCTCGCGCACCGGGACATCATAATCCGGTCCTTGATGGGTTCACTGTGAGGCGGACAGGCGACTCACCAACAAGAATACGCGTAGTGATGTATCTGGAGCATTTCCCAGAACAGTATAAAGTCCTTCCAGAATTAGGCGAGTATTCGTTCGTATTTCTCCCTACCTCGTCTCATGTGTGCTCTAGGAAACATTCTCGGGATCAAGGAAGAAAGTCGCATTGGTGTCATCCAAGCGCTTTGGAACTACGTCAAACTTCAAAACCTACAAGACAAAGCAGACAGGCGACAAGTAAAGGCGGATGAAAAGCTTTTGCCTGTACGTTACGTCATCGCAATTGGGTTGCAGCTAAGCAAATTAACCACCATACATATAGATTTTCAACAGTGAAATGGTCTACTTCCAAAATTTGCCTGAGATTGTCAATCGATATCTAGCCGCACCTGACCCCATTGTGCTACATTATACGCTCAATCCAGCAGCCCCTCCACCAGAGCGGCCGTCGGCTTGGGATGTCGAGATAAAAATGGAAGATACGAGTATGAAAAATAAAATGGCTGTCATGGTAAATCCAAGTAAAGAAAGCATCGAAACTGTCGCAAAATTAGATGACGAGGTGTGTACGCCATTGTCTTTCATAGTATGCAAGCAAGTTAAACGATAAGGATAGATCGCACTGCTGGCGCAATCACTACATAACTCCCACGTAAAACGGACCTTTTTGCAATCCTTTGCCAATGATCCTGCCAACTTCATACAAACGTGGTTAGAGTCACAGTCGCGTGATTTAGAGACTATCCTAGGAAGTGGCCCTACCGAGGGAATGACAATCAGGCAGGAAGACCTAAGACGGAGCGAATTTTTCCGGTTGCCTTGGGTAGAGGAGGTGCGTCTGGGTGCATCTTGTCAGAAGTGGCCTGACTCACTGGAATATATACAGGCTGTTGCTATTCAGGAAGGCATGCGTCTAGCGAGCAAGGGCATGCAGTGAGTTGTCTATTTTCTTTATGCACCCCCACTGGTGCAATCCCTTATCTGGCTCCTCAATTTGTTTCGTTGCACCTGTAAATTATAAGTAGATAATGTGATAGTTGCCAATCTTCTGTCGCTGTGTTCAATAAATCTTGCGAAAAATTGTTTGTATTATATGAGATGCGCATGCCAAATGAGAAAGATGTCGTGTGGATCTATACATTCCTGTACTCAAATGCAGGTGTACCGGGTTCAGAAGTATCGATGATGCTCTTTGTGATGCCAGGCTCGCCTTCTCGCTTCCTGGCTTCTTCGACCGACAAAACTTCCGCGTCTACAAGTCCCAACGTTTTCTTTAGATATGGCACAATCTCGATCAGCACTTGGCTCTCTGAGAATGGCAAAGTTCGCCTAAATGCTGTTGCAGCACCGTATTGTGCCATGCGTTTCTATATGGGATGATTATAAGATGAAATCATGTTTCGTCGTCATGCAAACCCACCTTGAACGCTTGAATGAAGGGCATGGCTCTCTTGTCCTTGATTAAACCCTTTTCCACCAACAGCTCTTTAACTTTGGGGTCATCTACTTTATCCGCTTCTGGACGGTATGCCTCTTTCACGATCCCAACACACACGTTCTGCCAACCCGGGAACTCGGTCGCGACATAGATCCTCACACTCTTCGGTTTCTTGGGGTCGAAAGCTAATCCAGCCTTGGCCTTGTTCCTGCTCAACATCTTTAATAAGCTGGTTTCAGCATCCCTCATCATCTTCGTCACCCCGCGCATGTATGATCCAGCCTCGATCAGAGTTCGGTCGACCTCCTTGGAAGGTGTCGGCCACAGGGCATTCTGGATGGATGTCGGTGAACCGAGGATTGCCCGGTATATGTGTTCGGCGAAGTGAGGCGCGACAGGCGTGACGAGCAGAGCTGCGACACGGATCCAGTACAGGACAAGATCGCCATGCATACCAACGTCGGAGGTTACCTCACGATACCAGTCGCGCGCAGATTGGAGCTCGTAAAAGCCATATTTCAAAGCGTCTTTATAATTCGTGCTATCATGCAAGGTCAGTAAGGGTTCATAATTCTTCATAATCCTGCAGGGACTACATACGCTTCATAATGGCTCTGAGTGATGTTGATAAGGTCGTTCACTTCGTTCTCAAATATATCATCGTGATAGTTTCTCTGCCCGTGACGTAGCTTGCCCTTATTGTTAACCATGTCCTTGCCCGAGCTACTGTCAGTCTCTGCCTCCTTGATTGGAAAAACACAAGGCTCACCTCGCACCAACCAAGCAACGTGTGCACCCTCAAGATATTTGCATTCGCCGTCTTCTCCTCAAAGTTGGCATCCTCCAAGCCATCACCAGCATCCGCCAAACTCAGCCTTGTCGCATCCGCACCAAACTTATCAATCGCCTGCCGCAGCGTTAATGAGTTACCGGTACTCTTAGACATCTTCTTTCCATTCAACATCAAAACTCCGTTCGCGCGCATGCTCAATGGCCACTTGTCTTCGGGGAATATGGCAACATGGTTGTATAGCGCAAATGTCAAATGGTTTGGTATAAGGTCTTTCGCAGACGATCGGATATCAAGGGGGTAGAAATAGTTAAATTCGTGTTTGAGTGCGTCGGCTTTCTCTCGTGATAGAGGAGAGGGATTTGGGAAGGGTCCGTTGCAGAAGATGTACTCCCAAATTTCATCCGTCATCTGGTCTGGTGAAATATCAAGAGGACCGGGCTTGCTGCCATCAAGGTTCCCACCTGCGGAGAAAGAATATTAACAAGTTGTGGTCAATTATCTTGACTTGATTAACAATGTAATACTTACCGTGTAACAGATGTGCGACAGTATAGTAGCTCATGTAAATTGTCGAATCGCTCAAAGACTCTACAAGATACTGTGGGTCCCAAGGAAGGTCGGATCCTAGCCCATAAGTGCGCGCGCACGCCCATTGATTGAGCCATACAAGAGTTTTCTCAAACGCGTGTCTCGTCTCGAGAGAATGCAACTCCATCTTTGCCAGCAACCTATGCCGCGTAGGTCAATATCCCACCGTGGATAAGACAAAGACCTTGTGTACTGTACCTTTCTGCCTCCTTCCTCCATGTTTCTTCACCGTAGTCCAAGTACCATTGATCCATTAATGCTACAACACACTCATCACTACTTCGTGACAGCACGAAGCCTTCAGGTTCAGCATACGGAAACGCAACGCCCGCCTGAATCATGTTTGTTCTAACGCGCGGCTTTGCGTCTTGCACGCTTAGACCCTTGAATTCACCGACGGTCATGGTCCCGTTATAGAACCCTTCCTTGTACGCAACCTCTTTCGCCTCCGCAAGTTGCTTGATATCTTTCTGGGAGTGAATCTTCAACTCTTTGACGATGACGGGTGCAGTCATTTCGCCATAGGTGGGAGTGCTAAGAACCGGTACTGGATCTATAGCTGCCCATTCAGGCTTAATGCCATAGAATGCAGCTTTCTTGCGTAGATCCATCAAGGTCTGGTAGTCATCGGGGGAATCGGAAGGAACGGAGGTAACGACACCCGTACCCTATATAAATCAATGATCTATATCGCATTTTTTTGTGAGGGGAAGGTAAACTTGATTGCATACCTTGGTGGGCAAAACATTCTCCATTGGAAGGACGTATACTTCAGGGTTGATGGCGAAGGGCGCCTTGATACGTGTACCGACGATATTTGAGCCATCAATCTCAAACAGCAGAGTGGGCTCGGCACGAGGAGTGATGGTACCCTGGAAGGCCATATTGCGGGCTGCCCGATGCGTGCATAGGTAAGCTTCTTTGTCATTGGCAGAGAAGACACCATAGGTTATGTCGGGTCCAACAAAACAGTTCGTCTGACCATACATGGTTTCGGGTCTGAGGGTTGCGGCAATCATATAAACTTTGCGGCCAGCTAGCTTGTCCTTTGCGGCGTTCAAAATTGGCAGTGCATTCTCTCCCCATTCTGCCACTTCCATCTTGATCCCAGTATACTCTTGTGGGCCAATACCCTCTCCGTCCTGTCGATCGTGGTCCATGCATGGTTGACCATCCTTTGGGCTGTATATCGTGTACCGCTCTCCGAATTTAATCTTTCCGAGTTTATAAAGCTTGTTGACCTGCCAGCGAACGAATGAATCGTAGTATGGGTTTGCCTTTGTAGTGAGGAAGGAGCGGCGCCAGTCTATACGTGAGCCAAAAGCGTTGTTATCTGCCTAGATTCGGTTTATAACTGTCGTGGTGAGATGGGATTTGACGTGAGGGGATGGGAGAGACTGACTTTTGCGATGGGGGGGAAGACAGTTAACCAGTGAAGTGGATCGGCGAAGTTTTTGATCTCAGAACGGGGTATGCCAATGGATTCCATGATTTGGAATTGATACGTATGACCAGTGGATTTAGCAATGAGCTTTCCCTTTTTCGCCTTGCCTTTTACAATATGATTGGCAGGATTAGCCAGAGTTTCGGCAACGGCAGCCTCTTCTTCCTCTTTTGCCTTTTCAGCCTGAGCTTGCTCGTATCGTTCAAAATCGGGGCCAAACATGTCCATTTCGCGAATGATCTTATCGGCAGATGCCTAGCAAACATACCGAGGTTAGATGTGTAGCAATTGGGGAGTGTGATGCGGACCTTGATGGGCATTCCAGTGACGTGGAAGCCATGGGGAAAGAGAACGCGTTTACCAAGCATGCGCTGGTACCCGGCTGCAAACTCGATCTTGGAGATTGTGAAAGCGTGACCCAGATGCAAGCTGCCGTTCATGTATGGATAGGGAAAGTTTCCGAACCATTTCGGATACTTCTTGTGTATCTCGGAGGGTGGAAGTCCTGTGATCTCCTCCTTTGAAGGAGCGTTAACCTCGAAAACGCGCTGTTCTGCCCATTGCTGTTGGTATATGCGCTCTAATTCTGTGAGATGGTCTCTCTTTGCCGTCTGTGAAACAAATGATGAGATGAGTCGTCGTTGTGAGTTGAAGAGCAGTGACCTGAGCAAGCTCAATTGTCTGGTCCATTGACTTGAATCGGCGCGTGAAGAAGAGGGGAGAAGGAGAGATGAGCTTTGGACGAAGCCAAAGAAAGGAAATCGTGGTGAACTGCTCTTTCAAGTAATTCCTTCCAAATTTTTTGTTGTGCAGAAATAGAAAATTCAAAAATTCAGTTGATCTGACTCACCATTCCCTTATCTAATCTCCTTTGTTTGGCTCTGTTTCCCCCGACCGCCACTTTTTGTCTTCGTCACCGACCGACGACTCGGAATTGGACAAATGGCAGGCGCATCTGAGCAGAGTTTCCGCGCCAGTCTTTCGCAGTTTCGTTGGTCTCGAGGCGTTACCGACGATTCACAGCCAACGCAGCCTGCCGCATCCTCCAATCCTTTCTCCCGGTTCTACAACGCGGTCGCCGGTGACTACATTCCTCTCCGCTCCAGTGATCGCAACAACCAGGACGACGCCTGGCTAGCTCTCTCCAGATGGGAGCGTCTGCTAGGATTTATAGCTTGCCTTGTTGGCGCAGCCGTCTGCTTCTTTGTTGCCTTTATAACCCTTCCACTTCTCGCGATTCGTCCGGCAAAGTTTGCCCTCGCGTTTAGGTGTGCATTCCGATCTTGACCCACTCTTATACGACTCATCGTGCATCTCCATACAGTCTTGGAAGCCTACTCGTCATGTTTGGGTTCGTTTTGACTGCCGTTGTTCGTCAGTCATCTGCTGATACCTCCAACAGCTTTTCACTCCTCATCGGTCCAATAAACCATATCAAACATCTCATATCCTCAGAACGTCTACCGTTTTCCATCGTATACTTCTCTAGTCTTGGTTTGACACTATACTTCTCTCTCGGTGTACGCGCTTTCCTTTGTTGATGGTACTCATGTCGTCTGCTCACAATAAATTTATGCCAACAGGCACATTCATACTTTGGCTCCCTTATTTGTGGTGCCATACAAGTGTTGTCGCTCATTACGTACGTTCTTGCGTACTTCCCAGGCGGCACACAAACTCTCCGTATGGGCGGTTCACTCGCTCTGCGCGGCGCAGGTAGCCTGTTACCCCGTTAATCTTCCCATTTTTTTTCTTTTCGTAGCTATCGATTTCCACTACCTTTTGCTCAATGTGATTAGACATAGGAGAACGCAGCTCACTCCCTTTCTATTCTGTTCTCCCTTACTGCTCTACTACCAATCATGAACTGACATATTCCCCTCGTTTTCCTCATGTTGCAATCTGTATAATATGCTGTGGAATGCATGATGACCTCAAACCAATGCAAAGTACACTAAAAAACATCACTACTAGACAAATAAATGAGCAAAAGACAGAAATATCCCAGCAAGCCCTGATTCGGTAACGGTCGTCATTGTCTACTCCAAAGGTTGGGCACCCTCATCGTGCAATCCAGCACTGTCTTTTAATCTCCTGCACATAATTTCAATATAAGCTTGGTTGGCTTGCCAATCATCTCCAAACGATTCAATATCCTGCTGAACGTTTGCATCATCAGCAGTGTTGCATACTCTACGACAACAGAAACACAGTACCACACTCAGCGACGTCAACTTTTGCAACACAGGTGCGAGTCTCTTCCCAACCTCCGCCTTGAACACTTCTGGTTCAGGAGGTGAGGCCAAAAATCGTAGAGCAGTGCTCATCGTATGTGATGCCGAGAGCGATCCTTTCCAGGTGTCACCGCGACCAGCAGTTTCTGGATCACAGTAATACTCGATGTGGCGCCATGTGAGGAGCAGCAGCATCTCCATCGTACCTGGAGCAGGATGTAGATTGTGAGTTACTGGCAGAGTTAAACTGAAAGTGAATATCATACCCAACTGTGTTCTGGCCTCACGTCTTGTCCGTCCCCTGATCCTTTCCAATTCCTGGGATATCAGTATTCTCTTCTGGGCGACATCTAGCTCTTGTAGCGTAGTCGGATGAACGTCACGCACAACCTATTAAAACAGTTATACGAATGCCGGGCAATCTATGGTAGTCGCAAATACCTCAAGAAGGTTCTCAACTCCAATATGCTCCTTTGTTGCCAACTCAGCGGACAAGTCTGAGATCTGCTTCAGCACTTCAGCGAGACTATTACACAAATCGTTCAACGCTTCCACAGCATCTCCAATTGTAGGGATTCTTGCTATCGGTGTTCAACAAAATCAGGAACGGCACTTAAAATGTACAAGATCCACGACTGACCCAAGAAGGTCGTCCCTCTTGATTCTTGCCGAGTTGGAGAAGTCGTCACAGGTGTAAGCACCAAATTGATCTGTGGCTCTGCAAAAATGTCTTGTTTCAGATGCCAAGATATCAATTCACTGGAAGGCCAATACTTGCCTGTAAAGTCGCTGGCTGTGCCAAGATACTCTACGATACCCTTCCGCACTAATTGCTCCTTCTGTGCGACGGACAGATCAAATTTAGAGTGTGTTCCATATCCTATCAGCTTCGAGGTCAGTTATTTATCGACTGCACTTAAACCACAAACGCAATTACCGAAGGCAGGCGTAGTGGCGTCCTGTTCCTCCACATCGGTGTATGGTACTACATTCCCGAAACATCTTCCGTATGCCAAACACCTCGTCGAGAGATTTAGGACAGCTGCATGGATAGCTCCGAAGCCCGTATTGGTAGATAGCTATGACAACTCAACAACGACGGGTAATTGAATGTAATATTCACTGACCATTTCAGTCTTTGGCACTGATGGCATGACGTTGGCGCACAGAGCAATCACAAGATGCAGCTCATCAAGCAATGTCTGGGAGACATAGGCAGGCTCGTTCTTGAGCAAGATCACGATGGTATCGCTATGACTAGTTAGGAATTCCATCGCCTGAAAAGATACATATCAGCTATACGGTATCATATAGAAGGATTTGCACCGAACTTGATTCATGACAGTAGAGTGCTTCGTCCCCAGCATTGCCAACATGCCATCTACTAGCTGTAATGCCGGCATCAATAGTTGATGATACCGCTGAATGGCGGATGGTAAGAATGAGTCACGATCTGCCAGCGTCTTTGTCAATGACCTGTTAATACACCGTCAGAGGAAGTTCACTCGCCCATGAACGCCTGATCGGCCTCTGGAGTAGCGTCTAGGTAATCACAGCGGGATAAGACTGACAGCACTTGGGCTTCGAGCAATCGTTCCGCTCCAGCACGAGTCTGGGTCAACCGTATGAAGAAGGACATCTTGGCTTCATAAACGTAGAGTGGGTTGAGATCGTCTGAGCCATGCAAAAGCAGATATAATCTGAAATCTAACATCATATTGAAAATACGCGGTACATACCAGGGTCGGGCTTAAGTACGGATTGTAGCCTTGCGTCGGACTCCTTGATTCCACGAACAAAGTTGGCCAATATTCCGTGGCGGGTAAGGGCAGATAAGAGAACATGTTGCTTTTCAGATCCCGATAATTGTGCGAGAGCATCCAACAACATGAAAGCAATCGTCCTCCAAACTTCTGTGCCATCTATCGCGTCCCGTGCAATAATAATCACCAACCGTTCCATTACACCTTTCATTAGCGATAGACTGCCGGACTCGAGTGATGATGATGAGGCGCCATATCCTGCCAGTGGCACAAGCGACTGACTACTTCCAAATACAAAGTCCTCTCGTGACATAGACGATGATAGAGGCACCGTGGAGTCGTTTGTCTTCATTGAATGACTATCGGAAGTAGAGCAGGGGATTATGAGATGGACGTAGTTCACGAGTGCTGCATATAGATTACCACGAACGAGTTCAACGCGGTTGTTGTCTATTATACCTTGCAGCATCGCATGCAGGATCGCGTACAGCCTTTCGGCGGGTAATGAACTCGAGCCTGATTCTCCTCCAGCAGACTGCAAGACAACTTGATAACGCCTGTCCTCACGGAGCTTTGTGATGGAGGTCAAAATCGTCTCGGCCAACAAAACTGCTGTTGGCTCTTCGATATTGGGTGACTGGACGGCATTGGGTAGGACATGAAGTAGATCGAATAGCATGTTCTCTCGACGATCATGTGGCATACGGTCAAAGCACTTTGTGAGGGCCATATCGAGCAGCTGTCTCCATGCTTGATAGCTAACGGCGACGGAATGAGTGACCTCGCGACGATGGTTTTCAATAGCACAACTTTCCAGAATGTACGCAGTTTCTTGAGCCAGCTGGTCAGCTTGGACAGGTGTAACAATTCTCCCCTGAGCATACAACGATCGCTTGGCAGACTCCAGTAGCGATAAGACTGCCGTCCGGTCCACGATATCACATCCAGTTGCGTCTTTACGAATGCATGACGGGAGATGTAATTGCCCAAGGAATTGCATCTCGACAGGTTTTACAGATAAGCTGTCAGACCAGTCAAACATGAGAGACTGCAAGAACTCTATCACACGCATATGCGATTGCCCGAGTTCATGGAAAGGTTGCAGTGCGCCGTCTTCTACCAATGTGTCTTCATCAAACTCTGATTCACTGCCAAACAGGATGTCGAGAAGCTCGGATATACCCTTGAAGTGGCCTTTGCTGGACAGTATATGCAGCTCGAGGGCTACAAGCTCAAAGATACAGGAACGCAAACGTAAGAAAGAACCCATCGCGGGAACCGTTGTGGTGCATCTCGACCCATCGCTGAATAGAACTTCGATGTACGGATCCTGCAGCGTTTCTGGAATCAATGTAGGAATATTTGCCAGCTGACGCGCAAAAAAGTCCTCTCTCGTGCGAAGATAGCGAGTTGTGAAATCGGATGTCCTAGAATGAACGCACAGTTGGTATATAACCCTGTAGCATTTTTCTGCGAGTCCAGGTAAAGTGATGAAAAGAGGTACGGTTTGCCTAGATCGACGATCTCGTTCTTTTCCTTTCATTTTGAGTCGAGGAACGCCTGCATTGAGTAAATCAAGGATTACATGCACGCTTGTCTGTCGAGCTCCAAGGGCGTGAGGATCCTGAATCTGTTGCTCACTTCCTGAACCACCAAAAAGCAAATAGTGAGCGATGTTCGGGTATGAACGGCTGGGATGCGTGTTGCGAATAAACAGATCAAGAGCTGCAAGTCTCACAGCTTGCTGCAAGAGCTCCTGCTGGTCCTCGCTCTCAGGTGCTCCCGCACCTGTCGACTGCTCTGCCACTGTCTCTGCTTGTGCCACGTCCTCGAGAGATTCAGAGGCCAATACTTGCACAAAGCCACCAAGTATACGCTCTGAGTCATTACTTCTTGAGATGAGTGACATGAGGTTGGAGCACAACGGAGAAGATGATAGCGTTGAAATGATTTTAATTGAAAGCATAACCAGTTCCGCATGCGCCGGGAAGGTCACGTACGCAGCGAGGGCTGGTATATATTGAGGACCAAAGGATAGAGCCTGGTCGAGCCGGGTATAATACGAACGAGGATGCACCGTCCCGACAATAGTTGTACTATCCATATCTGATAGCAGCGGGACAAGAACTTCAAGGAAAATCTCCTGTATCTCCAGAACGCGGTGGACAATCCTGAGAACCCGTACAATGGTACTTCGGAAGAATGGTTCCTCTTCTGAAAGTTCCTTTTCGAAGCCTTCAACGCCTTCCACGATGTAGGACAGAACGCTCGATTGCAATGGCGAATTTGACAATAACCGTTTCATGACATCATAGCCAGGATGAACAAGCAGTGGAATCAATGTTTCCCCTTTTAGAGGCACTTCATCCGTGATGGACACTAATGATTCCAGATCGAAGCTAGCCACAGCTCGTTCAATGTAGCATAAGCAAAGGTCATTAGTTTGCCATCTATCAGAAGGACGGGAGTACTCTCTGTTGGAGATATTTGCAAAGACGTTATCGATGATAAAGGATGTAAAAGGACCGACGCCCGGAAGACGATAAGGTTGCCCAAGGTTCTCCGGAACCGTGTTGATGGGTTCTGAGTTTGCCACTCTATCTTTAAGTGGTATTCTCTTTGGCGTGTGGATGAGTGTGCTGAGGAGCTTCAGGAAGGGAATAGTCGCCGGGTACATTTTGTGAGCAGCTTCAATCTCCTCAAGCTCGACTTCTACGCCTTTAACAGCTGGCAGAGCGATACCATATCCACCTGCCATACTCGTGCGAACGTTTATGACCTCAAGGCGTTCCATCAGCGTCCACACTGCTTTGCATATCTCGACCCCAGGAACACCAGCACCAGGCTCGCAGAAGGCCGCAAGGGTATCATATAAAGCACCTTTGAGTTCGAGGGGTATACTCAATGGGATCAGAGAGACGAGGGTCGGGATTGCGCGGAAGTGGACATGTCCCGAAATCGTAATACGCACAGTCACAGAGTATGTCACGACGGTTGCAAGAAGTTGAAGGAAAGCTTGAGCTAACAACACTTCCTTAGGACCAATTGTGAACTGTGAACTGGAAGAGGCCAGATGGCGGTCAAAGCCGCCCAAAGAAGGCCCGAGCCCAAGATTTTGACCATGAGTTTGCCCCCGAGGTGCTGAAGCGCTAGCTGCCCATGAATCGAGAATACCAAATACAAGGGACCATGAGATGGAGGGCCCTCCCGTTGAAGACGATGGCAACATGCTTCCTGGTATGACTTCCCCTCCCCCACGTGCCATGAAATTGTATGCCAACTCGCTACAATGCTGGCCTTTGGCTAAGCCGCATAACATATCGTATAAGGCTGTCATCATCGTCAAGTCATTGGCAGAAGTCGACCAGACGGACCATTGCAGAAATGCGGGGAGCCTGCCAGCAGAAGCTTCAACAGACTCCATATACGTTAGATTGCGCGAAGAACCCGAGCCCCAAAATTGCAGTGCCGACTCTGGGGGGAGTGATGCGTACAAGAAACCAATGAACGAATAGAGTATGGCGATATCGTTTCGGGGCGGTGGACCCGTCCGAGTCGACTCTGCCGCCAAAGTTGATGCAAACCGTGTAGATGCACTTCGAGCTCTGTCAGTCCGAACATTGGCAAGTACCAGGTCTTCTTGCCGTTGCTTGATTTTACGTAATTCGGATGAAGCGTGAGTGATGAGAGACCGAATTAACGTCTCAAATGCAGACAAGAGAACGACCTTTAGGTTATCGTGAGGGACATCGCGTTGCTCTTGCTGTTCGGATGGGATACTTAGAGTACTTAGTAAAGGAGGACACTGTACCAGCCCTCGTTTTTTTTGTATTTGCATGACGGATAGTGCGAGGAACGAAAATGCATCCCCTTGCACAGCGTTCCATATTTGCATTTCAAGTTCTTCCGTCCTGAAGCCACTGCGATGTTCCAGACTTGAGTCTCCGTGGCGGACCTCCGTCAACAATAAGGTCCACTTTAGCAGAATCACCGCTTTCAATCCAATATCTTTCCATTCTGTCGCCGCTGATAGCTTCTTGGTCATATATGCCATCACAGTGTTCTCCGTTGCAAGATCTCGACGAATACCCCCTTGGAAGGACCCTGGATCAGCAGGGTCAAAGGCAAGGAGAATGGCTGTGAGTATATAATAGGTCATGGCGTGATTGGGGTTTGTGGACAGCCAGTCTACGAATGTCTTGATTTCATTAGGAGAAAAGTAACCCATACGCGCAATTAAACAGAGGCACATTGCAAGATGACGGCGTTCATATTTCAGGGATTCGCATCGAGCAGTTAGAATGTCATAGCCAAGTGCACCAGTTCCTGAGTTGATTCGGGTTAGGTGGGGGGGATGTGGGAGAAGAAAGTACACGGACCTTGCGCGGAGGGTGCAACTGTGTTACTCCCAGCATTTCTCCTTGCGACATGCGCTCTCGCAATGACGGAGTCCATATTTTCTATTTCCCTAAATATTCGATAGGCCAATGCAATCTCTCCGCCACCAACAATTTCCGGGATTAATAGCTCTGAACGGACGAATTGACCTATACGGTCGTACGTGGGACTAGCATCAGGATTTTCAGCAGCCTCAGCAGCCTCGAACAGATACTGAAGAGAATCGACAAGGCAGCGCCGTCTTTGGTGGAACTGAGCGACAGTAACTTCAATGCAATTGATAGGTGCTATGTTCGGATTTTCAGCCGTAACTGATTGCAAAAGGCTTGCAATGTAGCGTTCCGAACATTCCAGCTGTTCAGAGAGGAAGATGACTTGTCGTTCAAAGTCTGCATTGACTGCAACTCTCCTTCCGTTGATGACAATCTTGCCTGACTGCCGAATGAGATGCGTCGTAATGCCACAGGTTGACCACTTACCCGATTCAATTTCGCGTCTCTCCTCTTGACTTCTTGGCCCGACGTCCAAAACCTTCAACAGACGCGGTTTCTGAATCACCAACTCGTCAAAAAGCTCCTGGTCGACTTGGGACGATTCATGACCGGAAAGAACTCTGAGAAGAGCTTCACGGAGGCGGTGAATGGACTCCATGACCGACAATAAATCAGTCTTTTTCTTTGCCCCGCGACAGCAGCAGGGCCTTGGATGAGGAGGAGATGAATAGAGAACGCGTACGGATATGCGCGTAAACAGATGTCAACAATGTCACGGTGAGCAGCTTTCAACATTAAAACTACGAATATATAGATATTATACAGGACATGGTATAATTATTGTGCAGTGAGATATCTTTATTTCAACTTACCCTGTTGTCCCAAGTATTCTTCAACAGCAAGCGGGGCATCCTCTAATAGCAGTGCTTCTGGTTCCCAAGTGGCATCGCTGTCAGGATATCCAAACCAATATACGAAGTATTCAACACCGTTTTCTCCTTGCCTTTGACCACCAATCCTGTTGATCATATACCGTTTCTCCACTACAGGCGGTCCCCCGGGTCTAACACGAGGGATCTTGCGATCCGGATGAGACCATGCTTTGGGAAAGTAAGCCTTGGAAGGATAAGGAGCATCAGACGGCTCGAACACTCTACGTATCTCAGTACGCTTGCCCTTGTACTGAGGATGTGCAAGCCGAGAATATTTGTCCACCTCGCATACCACGTGTTCAATATCAGCTACATCCATCGGGCGCTTTTCAGGACCCAGCCCCGAAAATTGTATGCCCAAGCGTTTAAAGTGCTGATCTTGTGTTTGAACTAGCCATCGGATAACCTCGATTCCAAATCCCGAGGCTGAAGTTCTCCCCCCGTTAAAACCACGACCAAACATCTTGCACAATCCAGAAAGCGCACCGGGCCCTGGTACGACGAAATCGTTCGGATGGAAGTTGAGAACGTTTGAGTAGGA
This sequence comes from Amanita inopinata Kibby_2008, assembly GCA_001691775.3. Classification (NCBI taxonomy): domain Eukaryota; kingdom Fungi; phylum Basidiomycota; class Agaricomycetes; order Agaricales; family Amanitaceae; genus Amanita; species Amanita inopinata. Next base: position 105,306 of record JNHW02000019.1, read on the forward strand.
AAGATTCAACATGAGTTGATACGTTGTAAAATCTCCCATGCTAGGGAAGGCGGCGATGTATTCAAAGACATCTGCGAGATATTTCGCGCCCATTACCCGCGATGCGAATCCGTGTTCCATAAACATTTCCAACAAGCATAAATGGTTCATGAAATTATCCGAGTACCCGAAATGAGGAGCCGGCTTGATGAATGAACCCGTGTACAGTGACATTCCGTCGTTCTTTGCTCGGCTGAGGACCCTCTGGTATTTCGCGCGGTTGTAGGTCGCCCAAGTCAGCGGACCCAACTCGTGGTCCAATAATTCCCACGTCTCGATCCTGGTGAAGGTATTAAACAAGATGACGCGAAAAGTAACTTCTTCGGGATCCTGTGAACCCTTCTCGATCACTTCACGGATGAGATACTGGCAGAGTTTGTCAAGTACCCTATATGTATTGCAAAAAGGGTATCTCTGTAGAATACGATCTTCTGTCCAGCTGAATATGTCGTGTGTAAGGTAACAGAAAGACAAAAGCAGAGCGACACTTACGGAAACGGTGCACCGGAACGACGCTTGTCATCAATGATCTTCCTCTCGGCTGCAAAACGCCAAAATGTGTCGAAAACTTCTGTCGGCCGTAACACCGTGCCACTTATGGTGAAGGAACGTGGACGAGGTTGAGCGGCAGGTTTGGCCGCCGGAGATAACTGGGTTGACGGCAGCACAGCACACAAATGCTGCAAAGTTCCGATAGATTTCCTCTTGGGAGGGACGCGAGGCTGGTGTGAATGTGGTATGGGAATAATTTCGATCTCGGAATCATCCTCCGATTCCGAGGAGGAAATTGTTAGATCATAAATCACGTTGACCTTTCCCTCTGGCGCAACCTTCCATGGAGTAGGTTCGGGGGTTTCTGTTGTTCTGTCGGATGCTAAATCACTTGCTCTCGTACGGACGGGTGGCATGGCCCAATCACCGTGAACACCTGAGCCATTGGTCATAATTTGTCACACACGTTGCAGCGTGCAACGAACAGAACCGTGAACCCACCAAAGTAATGTCCCACTGTCTAGCCGCCTCACCTTCACCTCCACAACCTTTGAGAGCGCTCGCGTGGTTGGACTTTAAAATGGAAAATGAACATTAGTTCCCACGGTTCTGCTCTAAACGAGCACGAGCAAATTGTCTGCTGGGACCTGGACCTGGATCTGAGGTCTTGGGGCCTGATTAGGCCTGACCGCCAGGGTCTCTCTCCCAGAGTAATACTTGTAGTTGGTGGAGTGACAAGGACACGCAGTCATGTCTGATGTGCATCTGTAATGGATACCGGTAAATCAGCTAATGATTACCCTTTCTGGACACATCCCTGCAGATTCTGTCAACAGTTCCGTCAGCAACTAGCTCGCTTCATATGTCTCAAAACCGTAGCGCAATGTGCAAATGCAGGGTCGATGCCAGATACGACTGATGTCCAGCAACGCTAATAGCAAGAATAACATACACAAACAAAGTATCCAAACGGCAGACTCACCTTTACGAGGTAAACTGCAAATATAATCTATCAAGTCATAAGCCCATGAAAGATTGCCCTGTAGGTTCAATATTAACACTCGTTCAGTGTCTTTCGGCATCAGCCCTTTGTCAGTTGGAGGTGCTAGCGGTTTCCTGTGGAAAGGTTGAAAGACACATATTCTGAATAAATGGCCACCACAACAGAAGTCCTGAGTTCTGCCAACGAACTCCTCGCCGCACACTCTGCTGTAATCGGGCGTGTCCGTGTCGAACAACAACATTACCGACGCCGACTACAATCTTTATATACACCCCCACAGGAGCTATTAAAACTACCTCTCATACGCACCCCCTCTCCTTCACCCCCACCAATCGATTCTGCACCTTCTTCGCCGGTTCTGAAATCGCACCAGCAACTGAACAGACCGGACCTGACCCCAGCAAAACGTACACGGCTCGCTCGCTACCACAACTATGTTCCTGAGGAAGAAACTATCAGGAATGACTACTCTCAAAGACACGTAGACGGCGGAGAATGGCCTCAAAACTGGGTCCTGGGTGCCGAACCGGAACATCGTTTTGAAGAGTGCGTCGAAATTGTCCATTTTAAACACAATTGATTTATGCTAATATCGTTAGATATCCAAAGCAACAACGACTGCTACAGTTGAAGAAGGCTTCCGTTAATAATCACGCGCTTCCACCTACATTCCTGCCTTTCTCCGAGTTGACATCACTACACTCATGCAAATTTGACGTCATTCTCGTCGATCCCCCCTTTTCTTCCTCATTTACTTGGGATCACTTACAAGAACTCCCAGTTCCATCCCTTGCAGCTGATCCCAGTTTTGTCTTCTTATGGGTAGGCAGCGGTGCGGGAGAAGGTTTGGAAAGAGGTAGAGAAGTGCTAGCAAAGTGGGGATACCGGAGGTGTGAAGACGTGGTCTGGGTAAAAACGAACAACACGACAAACAAAGGGCCTGGGGTCAGTGGTCTAATTTCGAGATCAAACACTTGTGCTAATCTGAATGAATAGGCTGATCCTCCAACGACATCGTTATTTACTCGTACCAAACAGCATTGCCTGATTGGCATACGTGGAACAGTTCGCCGGTCGACGGACAGCTGGTTTGTGCACTGTAACGTCGGTAAGTTACATTTGCAAATATGCCTTGATGCCATTTTCATTCGCTGGCAGACACGGATGTCATAATTTGGGAAGGCGACCCAGCGGACCCTACGTGTAAACCACCTGAGATGTACACCCTGATAGAAAACTTTTGCCTGGGCTTACGCCGCCTTGAGATTTTTGGCCGTACGTCATCGATTCGCCGAGGCTGGGTTACAGTCATGGGGCAAGGCCGGGAGAATAACAATCTTGCGAGCAGCGAGGGCGTTCGTGCAACTCCATGGGTACGAGAGATCTGGGAAGAAGGAATCAAAGACTTGTCAAATGGTGGCAAAGCTGTTGTGCCGATGACGACAGAGATTGATGCACTTAGACCAAAATCTCCCTTCAGACCTGGTCAAACGACAGCGACAACTGCGGGGACAACTGTTGCTCCGGCCGTTGGCGTTGGCGCCGTAGGAACGGGGCCTGTAAGGCTTGTCCAAAACAACCGCGTCGGCTTTGTGGGTGGCACAACCACAAATCAGCCCTCTACCCAGAACCAAATGATGGTGCCTCCAATGATGGCAATGGGAATGCCTCAACTTCCTATGGGGATGGGCGTCGAAGACATGATGAATGGTTGGAACCCAATAATGGGAGGTATGGGGAGTATGGGAGGTCTGCAAGCAAGCGGAATACCAGGAATGAATGTAGGCGTCGGCGGCTTAGGTTTACCCATGATGGGGCAAATGGGAATGGCCAACGGATTCCAAGCACAAGGCAACGGCTTTGGAGCCGGAATGTTCAATGGCAATATGCCTGGCGTCGGCCTTGGCTGGGGCGATCAATCACAGTTTGGGATGGAAGGAGCTTGGGAGAACGATGCTGGTATGATGGGCCTTGGTGTCAATCCTATGGCTGGAGCCATGAATATGCATGGAATGGGATTGGGCACTGGAGGGATGGGAATGGGACAATGGGGACCCAATGGAACATTTGATGGCTTTCAGTGACTTTTTCTTCTTTGTATTTCTTGTGTGCAATACCAGCGTTGACTTACATTTCAAGCCATGTCTTCTGCACATGTAAACAGTTCTTTACCACCACATACTATAGTCTCAATGTACCATACATGCCCCATTCGGCTATTTACGCCAACCCTGGTTATTACGTAAAACACCAACAATTTGTACAGAAAATCCCGATTACTACACCGCGCCGAAAAGCCTGTACTCGAGTGATGGGTAAAAAGGTAGCAAAATCAACAAAGAAATTCGCCGCAAGTGGGCAATTGAAGAAAGTAATCGAAACTCGTCGTAAGCACCAACAAATACGCAAGAGGAATCAGAGTCGCAGAGGCGCTGGCAAGAATGGAAAGCAGCAACAGCCCCGCGCCGAAGATTCAGACATGACTGAGGGGGAGGAGGAACAAGATCTGGAGGATGAACAAGATGTGCCCTCTTCTAAAGTTGCGAAAATGTATGTTTGTGCTATAGTTAACGCTCTAAAATAGCAAACTTATGTGATATGTATAAAGCACAAAGGGTATGACAGTGGATGACTTCTTGAGGGGTGACTTTATGGAGGGAAGTGACGACGAAGACAACGGAGGCGATGTATGTTTCTTCGCGTTCGTTCTCTTCAATTCGTGATGTATAGCGAATAGAATGCGGAAGACGAGGATAACCTAGAGGACGACGAGGATGCAGCGGACGACGCGTCTTTCGCATCGGTTGACGACCTGGATGGTAAATTTCTATAAACCATATGTATGCTGCGATCTGACCTGAGAAACACATAGATGAAGGTGAAGCGCATATGCTCGAACTTGTACAGCTGGCAGAGAAGGATCCCGAATTCTACAAGTACTTGCAAGAAAATGACCGCGAGTTGCTGGAGTTTGACTCTTCAAAAAAACAAGATGAAATGGATGTCTCAGGGGATGAGGATGGCGAGGACGGCATTGAAGAGGACGACGACGTGCTGCCTACGCTTACCTTGGCGATTCTAAAAAAATGGCAAAAGGCCCTCTTAGAGGTATGGCATTTTTTGGTCTACTACGGCATTGCTTGACTCAGGATTTTCTAGCAACGATCGCTTCGAGCTTTGCGAAGAATGCTGATTGCTTTCAGGTCAGCGGCACATATGAACGAAGACAACCAGGTATTGGCCTGGAGCATCGACAGTTCCGCGGGTATGCTTAGCGCTGTCATGTCATGTTTCTATCCCGACTCACATCCATATCAGTATACAACAAACTGATTACAACGGCACTAAAGTATACGCCGGTTGTCCTTGAACATCACGTACCTTACAAGAAACTCTCCAATGGCAAATTGTGAGCCCCACGCGTTATTGCTATGTAAACCCTTGATTAATGACGTGATTACAGCAAGCCTCCAACCCAGACCCAAAAATTCAAAACGCTCCAGAAACTCATTCTTTCCTATTTTCTGAATGTCGTTCACGTCACCTCCCAGCTGACCGATGGGGAAATGCTTCATCTAGCCATTTCAGAAAGTGCTAAACTGATCCCTTATGTCACAAGCAGTCGTAAGGCTGTCAAGCTCTATCTCAAAGTGCGCATGACGATTTCTCAGCCTCCCCACGGCGCTGACAGCATTACGATTAGAAATGTCTAGAACTATGGTCCAGCTCCGAGGATAATGTCCGACTCGCAGCAATTCTCGCAATAAGAAGACTCGCTTCGAGCTCCGACGAGTCCATAATGGATAGCATTCTCAGAGTCCGTATATAAATCTGAAACGGCCAGTATATCTTGACTAATGTGATACGAACTATTTGCAGGGAATATATTTGACTGTTATCAGGTCATCCAAATCAACCACACCCCATACATTACCGTCAATCAATTTGATGAAAAACTCTGCGTCGGATGTTTTCTGCATTGATCACTCAATAGCGTATCAGCACGCCTTTGGATTTATACGGCAGCTAGCGATACATCTTCGCAACAGTATGAAGCTTCGAACAAAAGTGAGTTGACTCGTGTGGGAGAAATAGCTCGCCTAGTTGACGTGCAGCCTTGTGAACCTGTAGGACGCCTACAAAGAGGTGTATAATTGGCAATTTGCTCATTGCGTCGACTTCTGGTCCATTGTGCTGGCAAAAACATGTGACATCCGTCTGCTGACTGAAAGTGGCGGCAAGGAGAGTGAAATGAGGCCACTAATATACCCGCTCGTTCAGATCAGTCTGGGTGCAATCAAGTAAGAGTATTTTCTTTCCCAGCCTTGCGCGATCCAACTCACTCGGCCAGGTTGATTTCCAACGCCCGTTCACATCCTTTCCACTTACACATCATTCGGTCCTTGCTACACCTCATAAACCACACGCATATCTATATTCCGTTGTCACCGTACCTTATGCCGATCATATCGTATGCCCTTACGCCGTCGTCACGGCCAAAATCATCAACACTTCGACCTTTAGATCTAGACGTCCACATTCGCATTCCTCAACAGTATATGAAGACTCGAATCTACTTTGAGGGAATAATGGAAGAGGCGTCGTATCTGCTTGCCGAGTGGCTTGCAAGCGAGTCCATCCAAGGCAGCATTGGTTTCCCTGAAATTGTCATTCCAATTACGGTCCTTCTTCGGAAAAGTCTCAAAGATGCAAAATCAAGTCATGCTTCCGTAAAGGATCAAAATGGTGCAAAAACTATCCTGGAACGGATAGAAGAAAGTGCACGGTGGGTAGAAGAAAAGCGAAAAACTGTTACATTTGCGCCAGGCAAGATGGACAGAGTTGCCGAGTGGGAGACATATCAAAAGTCCAAGGTAGCTGACTCACCTTTGGCCAAGTATGTCAAGATACAGCGGAAGATTCGGGAGAAGCGCCAGAAACTGTCCGAAAAGGTGAGCAATCCCCAAAAAAGACGGGATGAATGATATAGATCTGCCCATCACTTGACAGGCCCGGGAAGGAGAGGAAGAGATGTTGGAGGAATGAACCAGCATGACAACATGAGAGATACCAGTTGGTCATGTGCTTTTGTGTATCATACATCTGTGCTCTGTCTGCTGTGCATCATCTACTTGTTGTCAAGAGAGTGCAGACGTGATATTTGCTTTTACCAAGAGGTTAGAAAACTGAACATTGAACACAATCCAGAGTGTGGTATTGTCAAATTTTCACGGGAATTGAAATCATCGGATTACTGCATCATATTTTCCCTTCAAGCAGGCGTCGCTTTTCTCCGTGTTGGAACAGTAATCTCAATGGAGATACAGTGGTATGCATTCCTAGTACCTCTCACCAGATCAGAACTCTGTGGATAAAAACGGTGCTGGAAATATCTCGGTTAACCTTTCATATTCTGGCACAGCTTGAGGTGATGAGCATGACCTCTGACCGTTGCCGGGTGACAAACCTGCTCAGTCCACACTTCACATTGGATGAAAACAAATCCAAGGCTACTTGTGGTATATTCTCCAAGCACTACCATATTCCAAAAAAAATCTTCCACCAGGGCCTACCCACACCTTGGACACTCTTATGGTAACCTTCGATTAATCTATCATAATGATGTGGCACGGAAGCTGGCTGTAACATTTTTTTGGACAGCGGGTACTAATCGAGTATCATGTAACCGAATTAGTGGTAACATTGCAACGTTCGCGGGAGAAGCACACCTTTCTCTGCATCGCGTTGTCTTTCAGCGCGCTCGCGGCATTCACTGCGTTCCGGGTGAGATTTGGGTGCGCCGCTAATGCCTGAAGAAACGTTTGTAATTGAAGGTTTGGTCGAAAAGGGTCCTTTGCCCATGCGGCAGCGACAGCACCCATTCTGGAGGCCATTTTTGTTCCAGTTGTAGCCATTCTGACACCTAACCGACGCTGGACCAGGCGATTGTGGGAGGGCGCAGAGCTGCCACCGAAAAATAAACAGCGTCAACAATAATCGGCAAAATCCGACCCTGACGTCATACATCGAGCCTGCTGGGTTGCTGGTTCTGATTCAAGTCAGTTGTTCAACGTTATCCTCAGCTTCCATATCTCAGAACCTCGACTGTTGCTGAGATGGTAGAAAAATTCATAGCTTCTTTGGAGTGTGATTATTACAGCATGCATTCCTTTCCATTGGCATCTATCCAACAGTTGTACAGATCGCCGGGTAGATTCTAGTATTCGTATTCTAGTAGTAATGCAAGTTAAGCCACCAACGAAAAAGCAGTTGCAGATATATAATCTCTTGGGCAGCATTGACGTTGATTGTTCACACTGTAAGCAGCCGGCTCCCTGTCGGCTCCCGCATATAATCCATGGACTGTCCAGACACCCGGCCGGACCTCTAGCTGTAGATCACTTATGGGAAAGTCGGTGCATCGTGGATGAACATGCGTTGACTGACACTGAAATTCTTACAACCTCCGTTTCAATCCTTCCCAAGTGCATGTCTGGTCCTTTTAAAAATATATATCTGCGCTCGAATCGTGAGCGTTACCAACTTGAATTTGCCTATTCTTTCAGCGGTACAAATTAGAAATATACATGCCAATGAGGGTCCATCGGCTCTCTCCGTTTCCGTGCATCTCGAAGGGTGCATGGTGAAGACGGCTGTCCATGACTAGCAACCCCGCGGACCACCAAAGGCCCTTCTTCACCATCTCCCGAATCTCCAGAACCATAGCATATTTATATCACACTTGCTGAGCTAGGTGGTTCTAGGGGTACCATCGTCCTCCACCATCTGGCTCAGCGACATGTGTTGATCAGATTGGGGCTGTACTTTGGGGTAACGGCTCAATGGGGGAGTTGCAAAACGAGAGGCGTTTGGATCTCACGATTTGCCCCTGTGGCACCACCATGCGGCAGACCAGACATGACACAAAATCAAATGGTTCTCATCATCAAGCAAGATGGCCTACGCGAGCAGGAGGTAAGTAGAATATAATACCTGAAACGGCTAACGTTGTCAAATTAATTTTTCTCTGAATATTCATATAGAGAAATTTAACCTGTGGGATTTGGCACGTTCCTCTTCAGGTACTGTCTCGTTCATGAAGGGAAAAACATTGACATGAGGCCAGGAGATGTGACAAATTGATGTCGTCTTCATGACAATAGCTTCCATAAATCAAAACTCTCCAGGCGGCGAGACGCCCATGACCTTTCGCGACTCGAGGCAAATCTTTACACTCCCATCGCATCATGAAAACGTTCACCTATGTGCAGCCCGCCGCTAGTAGTAAACGCTTTGCCCCAGACCTGGTGACCTCCCCTTAGAAGCGCGGGACAATACGCTCAAGGGGTATATTTGCATGATAAGGACCTCGTAACATGTCAGTAAGCCCAACCCGAAGGTGCTAAGGCGGTTACGCTGGCAGCTGGCGCTAGGAGTTGGCGCGCAGTAAAAATTGTGGACATCCAAAGACCGTAACATCGCTATACCAGTCGCTCGAACACGTCAGAATAAATCTAAAATGTGACTTGACCAACAGGCTTTGCCTTGCAGGATAGATTGTGCTTTGACATATCCCAAGTGTTATTGATAATTTGAAATCGCTAGGAGATGACCAGGAAATGATTCAAAGACCCAAAAGAATGCGGAATGCCTGACTATTACACAGACGCACCGTGCGAAACAGATGCTCAAAGATTCATTCATTCAGTGTCACAGCCGAACGGTCGCCAGCCAATATAAGCCATGTTCGAAGAACATTTAAAAGCACCTCATGCTGGTAGACGAGCGCTCGAGCTATTTGGACGATACCGAGACCAAATGCGCAGATACGAGGTGTTCGGTTAGCTCAAGAATCGAGAAATCGTTGCTGAACGTGTTCGGCGACCCTTCAAGGCGAGTGTCACGCTGGTGCTAAAACAGTCACTAAACCACAGCCATGAGGTACACAACGGACTTGAAGCGCTCATCCTTTTCGCCACTTGCACATCCTCCACTTTCATAGAATGAGCTGCTGTGGACGACCTAACACTAATGACAATGTTACCAACAGGTCAGTACAACAAGTGCCGACGCAAATGGTGACGCAGCAGCCAGGCCCGCAAGCCAGCATCGGTTTTCAAGCACCAGCGATTACGACTCCAGCTCCAACGTATCCTCCTGGGGCAGCTCTCAGCTCATGGAGTCAGTCACCATCGCCGCCGCCGCCGAACCAGTTCAATAGCATGAACGGCGTACCTCCCAGTAACGTGTCTGCGGGACCATCATATAATGCATCCACAATCAACGGAAGTTCATTCATGACCAATGAACCTTTACTACGACCTAACTCCGCATACACTGCACATGGCACTGCAAGTCCTCCTTTGCCCATGCAAACCCCCTTGCCCCCCAATTCTACAATGCCCTTGATACCATCGCAACTCCTGGATGAGGGGAAAATGTCAATTGCCATTGATTTCGGTTTGTGTGACTGAAATATAAAAGTTCAACGTTGCTGACAACGTACAGGTACCACCTTTTCTGGCGTCGTAAGTTTGCGTTTCTAATAGGAATATAACACACGAGAAGCTCACCGTGTCGCGCATTAAGGCTTACGGTTCGGCACGCATCGCGGAAGGAAAGGTCCAACAAATTTTGAACTGGCCCGGATCTTTCGAGACTTTTAGAAAGGTGCATGTCTTCCTAGCGTCTGGACTACCAAGTATTGACGCGGAATCTTAGATACCTACTTGCTTGCTTTACGACGAGCATGGTCAAGTTCTAGCATGGGGTCTAGAGGCTAAGAATGCCAGTCCCATGGCAGGTACAATACGTTGTGAATGGTTCAAGTTGTTTTTAGAACCTCAAGCGTTGCGCGATGAATCAGCAATTGATCCTCGTCTGCCTCGTTTGCCGGTACGACTTTAAGGAAAAGGTTGCTGGTCTACATATTGACAATTATTTGGCGTTTGACAGCTCGGAAAGAGGGCCGTCGATGTGATTATTGACTTTCTGAGCTGCCTCTGGGAGTATGCAAAAGACCAGATAACCAGAGAAATTGGCGCAGTTGCAGACTTGAGTATGTGTGAACCTGTTAGTGGTGTAAATATAAAATCTAACTCCAATATGTTTATTTATTTAGACTCTGCCGATGTCTGGCTTACCGTCCCGGCTGCGTGGGACGCCAAAGGCTGTGATATGATGCGAGATGCCGCCATTACAGCAGGGCTTGTTCAAAGTGCGAGGGCCGGCGATCGTACCTGGAGGGATCGCCTTCACATTATCACCGAACCGGAAGCAGCTGCTGTTCATTGCGCATTTCTCACAGACGTGCATCGTCTAAAGCCTTCTCAAAATTTTATGGTTGCGGACGCTGGTGGTGGTACTTGTGATCTTGCTGTAAGATCTTTCTCCTCTTACATCCGTGTTAAACTGCATGCTGAATACGAATTATTAGGTTTACAAGGTAAGGCTGCAATACCTATGGTTAATAAATGATTCAATTATGGAGTCAGATAATTGGACAATTGGCGAATCTTGAAATCGCAGAAATGTGTGCCCGATCTGGAGCTAATTGTGGGAGTCTATTCCTCGACTTGCGCTTCGGAGAGTTGGTCAAGGTGCAACCGACCCATCTATCCTCATTTGATATTGTTGACCCGAGCGAACATTAGACACTTCTTGCAGATCATCCGGCACATCTTGATCCGGCGTCTTTGGCTTATTTCAGTGCGTTTCGTGCTCATGTCCCGTTGGCGACCTACTGATGATTTCAAAAGTGAATTCTTTCAGTGAAACAGACAAATTGGCTTATAAAGGCTTTAGTGATGATCGTAAGCTGCGATTTTATGACATTGGCGTCTTATGAATAGGCAATCAATTCTGCAGATACCATGTTTCATTTTACCTGTTTCAATGTTGAAGACCCTCATGATCCGTCAGTCGGCTTGAGGGATGGCCAACTCACCATACCAGGAAATCTCCTCCGGGAGAAAGTGTTCGACCCGGTTGTTGGACAGGTTAGTTAATTTTGGTGTTTTGGATACTGTTTTACCTGAGGTTGCGTCGAATCCTAGGTTCTCAATTTAATTGAAGATCAGATCAAAAAAGTTGATCAACCAATACATGCACTGCTTCTTGTGGGAGGTTTCGCAGGAAGCGAATATCTGAAACAGTGTGTTGAGGTATCTGTCATGTTTACTCACAAAAAAGGTCAAGTTAACAATACAACCCAGGCTCAGTTTGAATCACGGATAAGAATTATTACAAGACCCCCGGATGCAGATACGGCCACGCTTCGCGGCGCAGCTCAGTACGGTTTGGCTCGGAGGCAGCTGGTATCGACAATAATTGCTCCCCGCTCTTACATCATGAAAGCATGTTCTATTCGCGGCGTTAGAGATGCAATTCACTTATACTTTGTCTATTTCAAGGTCAAGCTTCCGGCGGAACAGGAAGACTGGCAGAAACGACCTGCATACATCCGAAATAACGATGCTGGCGTTGCAATATGTGATAACAGGTATGTGCCGGGATGCATTTCTCGCCAACCCGTTCCTAACCGCCGGCTCGCCCGTTTAGGTTGCAGTATCTCGTAACCAAGGGCGCCATTCTCCGTAAAGGGTGTGCATTGTTATTTAATTTCCGAGCAATCTTTTTTTTTCTCATCGTGCATTGCAGACAGCGCTTGACCACCAAGTTTTGGTAAGCTTCATATGACCGCGGAGCCCTGACTTTCTAACTTTGGCTGTGTCAGCAAATTCTCCCAGAACTTGCAAGGTATGTACACAAACGTTACGAGCGCTTGGACACATCATTCATTTGTTCACGTGCCCCAGACTCGACGTTTGTTGCGACGTTGTACACGAGCGATTCCGATAAGGTTATGCGATATACGGATGAGGGCGAGACGACTGAACTTTGCAAATGGACCGTGGACCTCTCATCGCTACCCACTTTCCAACAAAGTGCTTCCATGCCCCAGAGGGGCGGATTCTATACCGGTAAGCAGTTAGCTTGTTCCGTTGGCAGCTCGATTGAGTGGGTCCTCGGTAGAATTCGAACTGGGCCTTGAACTGGATAGTGCCGAGGTGCGAGGCATTCTATTATATAACAACCAGGAGTGGGGAAGGTGGGTTTAACTTCCTGCTCTTCTGTTCTGCTGAAGTGAACCGAATATTTTTTTTGCAAGGGTGACGTTTGATTTTCTTAACTGAATAACGTTGGTTCTGGGTCGAGGCTGGTTCAGTCTTTACATATGGCTTTTGGATAGTGTTTTCGGTAAACTCGAGTATTCGCTCCGACGCGTTAACTAATCTGCATTTCTTGGGATTAATGACACGCCTTGTTCTGTACGGGGAATGCCGAAAGATTATCTTCGTCTGATTGGATCTGCTTGGTCTCTTCCGTCAGTGTCGCACCTCGTTAGCAGTGATTGACCGTTGACGACCTGTAATCTTGCTTACTTGCCCATCGTGTTCCTTGTCGACCATCATCATAAACCCCAGGCGCTAGATGCGGCAATTAACTGTGTCGGATCAGTTGGAATGATTGATCACGGATGGCGTGCCATTTGCACATTCAGTTAATCGATTGCAGGATAGTTCCGACGTTTTATGGGATCAATGGTCTGCCAGACTGTACTTTCTTGTCGCCCAATCCACGTACTGCAAGACAGTGAGTACTCAATATGACCTCGTGGAAACTCCCGTGCTGCTCCCCCATTCGTCGAGGCTGATCTTGTACACCCAGATTCACTTCGTGATTGATATGGACACACAAACGTCGGCTTCGCCTTATGGCGTGTCGGAGCTTTCCTTCGGTACCTGTGCACCGGTCATTCTGCATGCTTACCAGGACAAAAATTGTTGACCCGTTTTCAGTCGCAGTTCGAGTTATCGGCATCCGCCGATCCCTTAGCAAGATGGTCACATTCCGTAACGGACATAGCCGTCCAAGGGATCGGCCATGGCACATACGCCTATAAAACCTCACTGGAAAAAGTTAATGCAGGAGCACCAGCCGTCATGTCCCCTCAGCTCACTGCCCGCCCCAGTGACATACCCCTGCAGAACCTCTACAAACTCCTCCAGCCCATAACCGTTTCTCCGTCGTCTCCGCGCGCCAAGTTCAGCAACTGGGGACACGCATATCATTGCACTCCGCTTGCCGTCTTTGAGCCGGAGACTGAATTCCAGTGTGAACTCGTGCTGGAGCTCGCTCGACGCGAGGGAAAAAAAGTCAAAGCGGTTGGCGTTGGCCATAGTCCGAGCGACCTTGCTTGCACAAATGACTTTATGCTGCGAACCGACAAGTTGAATAGGATAATCGAGGTACGTCATAGCCTACCCATCAGGAAAAAGGCACGTTTTGATCAACTTTCTTTTTCCAGATCAATGCCGAAAAAAGATATGTTATCGCGCAAGGAGGTATCACCCTGCACAAGCTGCATGAAGAACTCGAAAAACATAACCTGGCAATGACTAGCGTTGGATCCATCTCAGACCAGACGCTTGCGGGTGTCGTAACGACTGCTTCACATGGTTCTGGACTTGATTACGGTGTCATCTCAATGCAGGTCATGGCCGTAACGCTCCTGCTTGCTGATGGTTCCCACGTCAGCTGCTCACGAACGCATCAGGCTGATTTGTTTATGGCAACTATCTGTGGCTTAGGAGCAACGGGTATAATATTGAACATACAACTCGAGGTGGAGCCCGCTTTCAGACTTAAAGAGGTTCAAGAGTCTCTCCCCTTCCACACGGTAATGAAAAAGTTTGATGATTTGGTCCTCTCCGCGGAGCATGTACGCTTTTGGTGGTTTCCAACCAAGGACATCATACGCTGTAGTTATTCCGACCGCACTCAGGAGGTGGGGATTTTTTTTTCTCAGCCCGGATAAAACTCACGCACATGACAGTCTAGGCATCCCGTAAGCAGCTGGTGGTGGCATACATTCTTAGGTCACCACATTATGCAACTACTTTTGTTCATTGGACGATTCTATTTGCCCCTGAACACACTGGCAGCCAGCTTTGCATGTTGGCTGATTAACAGCAAGACTGTCGGCATAGACGACAGCTACCGTATTTTTAACGTTGACTGCAGGGTGCGTTCCTGTGAGCTTAAAATTTTGCAACGCTATCTAAATCAGTCATAGTATCCACAATTCACGACAGAATGGGCTGTACCATATGAAAACTCGAAAGCTTGTCTTTGCGAGCTCAGAACTTGGTTGAGACAGGAGTATGACGATCAACACGGGCTGAGGCCTCACTTTCCTGTAGAGATTCGGTTTTCGAGTGCCGATGATATATGGTTGAGTCCTAGCAACGGCCAACGTACTTGTTGGATCGGCATCGTTCAGTACAAGTGAGATGTCTCCAGTTTTCCGGTTTAATTTGTTCCTGACCAGGGCCTCAGACCCTATGGTTACAACGTGCCTTACCGCCAATTATTTGAAGCATTTGAGGCAATCGTATCACGCTACCAGGGTCGACCACATTGGGCGAAAGCTCATCGCCTCCAGCCGCACGATCTACGAAGGCTGTATACACGGTTTGATGATTTCTTGCAGGTTATCGAGGAGTTTGATCCCTGCGGCATCTTCCGCAATGAGTACATTCAGAGACATCTGTTTGGACAACCTGTAGGCAGCAGGGTCTTCAAGTTGCGACAGTGATGTGCAATACCCGAGAGCCGTATCGTACAATTCTAATATTTTGTGTATCTTAGCACCCACTTACAATGCTATCATCTACAACCCTAGTTGTTCCCTTATTGATTCCCGTACAATCCTTTCATATTCCGCCTTGTTCTCCCTGTATAGCTTGCAGCAATCGATGTTTGCACCACTCTCTAGGTTAGGCTCTGTACGCATGTGATAAGGCTAATGAAACGTGTTGGCGATGTGCAGCTTACCTGCAAGCATTGAGATCACACTTAGAATCACCTTCTCCACGCTTTGTACCGGGCTCCACCTCTCGGATGCCAGTTCATACATAGTGGGGTCATCTCCAGGTGTATGCAGGATTGATATGCAGACGTTCCCGTCAGGATATACTGTTGTTATTCTTAGCGATAGTTAGTCACCGCTAACAGACCCGAACAGACCGTTGGGGTGGAACAAGGGTGGTTCAAACTTCATTTTGAAGGGAGATAGCGGATAGTCAGGTGGCTTGCATTTGCAATAAAATTCGTGTGTGTTACAAGGAGTTCAAAGCGAACTACTTACGAATGTCAGTTTGGCCGCAAATACGCCGCCTTCCTGGGGACACGGAGAATGCAATCCGGAAAAAAAAAAAAAAGAGCGGCCAATGGGAAAAAGAAAAAAAAAAGTCACATCAGAGCCGAGTTCGCCAAGGACAGGATTGCGTACAAACGGCGTATCCTTCGGACCACATATGAGCGCTTCCCAAGTGAAGAAATCAGATTCGGAGATTGGTCCTTGGTATGGAACAAAGCAAGACACGCTCAGGCTGGCCGAGGCAGATGTAACAGATCGCACAACAATAGCCACTGACCTGCCGTGAACATTCCATCAGGTGAACCTGTCATTGAGGGTGATTGAGCAACCAGGGTACACCAAACGAGAAGGCCGATTTAAGGTATTACCTCCTGAGGTCAATTGTTTGTATTCAGTCATCAGTCGCCGGAGGGCGGTAGAGACGCCTGAGCCTTTCGAGTTCATTTGAATTCCTGGCCGTTTTCCTGGAGGAGAGAGCGAGAGAGAGAGGGTGAGTGTGGGGGTGGAGGTCGGAATGCAAGGTGTGGAATGGATGACCGTGTGGATTCCGGCTCAAAACTCCGCGAGTAGCTAGGTTTGCTCTCGACCTCGCCGCCCGCTACTTCGCTGGACACAATGCAGCGGACTGTTCGTGCCCAGTTGGCTGGATGCTTTGCTGGGCCTTTGACTCGAACTTCTCCGCGTCTAACAAAGTATTTCGGCCGTTCCTCGTTATTAATAGGGGTGAAAGCTCAGATGACCGCCGCTCGCAACTTCACTCTCACTCCATCAACAGAATTTAGACTAGCCATATCACATCTGGTCCGTGTCTGCTATTGAAATAGTTGCTGTCGGACGAAGCCGTTCCAAGGATTATCTTGCGCCTCTCAATCTCCCAACTGTTGTGAATCATGATCTCGTACTCATGGTAATGACAAACGGTTCGCATGTCAACTCTCAATTGTATTCTCTTGCATGAATGGTACATCCGGCTAGAAAGGTTGGAATACATAGGCAAACTTGGCCTTGCGAACTGTTATACATTGTCGCATTTACGTCGTTGTGTTTCAGGGGTAATACCGCGGTGGGAAGATATCCAACAGAGTAGGTTCAATGATAAATGTGTTGACATTCAAGTTCTTTAAGCGTCATCAAGGACAAGCCGAGGCACAACATTCATCGCCATGAGCTACCGTGACATATGGCGTTTAGCAGTAATAGGCCATAAATCGCTCACACACGTACCTCCTGAAACAGTAGCTTTGCTGCATAAGGTATCGTCAGCTGCGCCATTTTCTTTGAGCTCTTGCAGTAGGTACACCAGCCATTGTACCCCATAAGGCCACATTCTTGGCATGCGTTGACCTCAAATTTGTCGGAAGAGATCATCAGCCGTTCAAGAAGCAGCTGCGTTGCCCCATAGCCGATTAGGCAGTCTCTCTCCATCTCACCCAAGCGGAGGCCTCCTTCACGAGATCTTCCCTCCGTCGGTTGACGTGTTAAAGTTGCACGAGGCCCTCTGGTCGCTAGTTAGGTGCAGAAAAGGTTTGGGCATAGTGAGCAGTTACTCGCCTCGCTCTCGCGTGCATTTTGTCCAGCACCATGTGTTCTGGAAAATACGAATCAGACCTGGTGTAGTCTTTGATTGATTCCCGCCCTTACTTAGTTTCTACAAGTTGAACATCATTAGTGATAGGTTGCGTCCCAGCTATACAGACGTACTTGGTAATAGATGGGTCCAAAATATACATAAGCTTCCAGCGGCTCGCCGGTGATTCCGCTTGTCAACATATCCTTACCCGCGTAACTGAAGCCGTGCTCGATCAAGATTCGGCTCATGTCTTCTACCTGTTGTTCGACATGAGACCACGAAAGGGTGATTTGTTAGTATGTCTCAACACACCTTCGATCCGCTGAAAGCAGTTCCATACTGTAATTTGCCGCATAAAACACCAGCCTTGTTCAAAGAAGGGGGGGTTCAGTATCACCTCGGCTCTACCATGTAATTGAAACTGACCTTCCCAGCCAACAGTTCAATCATTTTGCCAACTGTCATACGAGATGGGAAACCATGCGGATTCATGATCGTATCTTGAACTGTCATTCGGAATCCACTACCCAATGATCAACATGATTTCATACACACCAGGAACAATCCCCTGATCATTAAAAGGCATATCTTCTTGATTCACAATCAAACCACAAACACCCTTCTGACCGTGTCTTGATGAGAACTTGTCCCCAAGTTCTGGCCTCCGGGTTTGGCGGATTAACACCTTGATTAGTGTTTGATCATTCTCAGTGTCACTGATCATAACCTTGTCTATGTATCCAGCCACTGGCGATTTGTAAGTCAACGGTGAATTCTTGTACGGGACTGATGCCGCCTGGCCGGTAAACGTATTGTCGGTAGCATTTGTTGGCGACTGCTTGTTGACGTAAATGTCTCCGGGATCGACACGCTCGCCCACACCAGCCAAGCCATCCAGTTGGATGATGTCATATTTTTTGGCTACCTGACCTGTCTCGTCGAGAGGTGCATCGGCAAGGCGATCAAATCTGTTGGGCGAATTATATTGTATCAAAAAAGCCTGGCAGCTGGGGTACCCACGTGCCATTGGGATATTTTCGGATGAGAGTCGCATTTTTTCGCAGGACTTGGCATCGTCCATATCCTCGGTCAAGACTGGCCTAGGGATGGGGGAAATGGGAGACCAGGTTATCTCCTCGTTTCAGACAAATGCAATGATGCGAGTGACAAACCTTATTCAGGATCAATGCATCCTCAATGTCATACCCTGAATAACTCATGACTGCGACTGTTGCGTTTTGACCAGCTGGTAGTTTGTCGTAGCCTATCAACTCAATCGTTTTCGTCTTCACCATGGGCTGCTGTGGGTAGACAGATAGATACAAAAGTGTGTCGATTCTGTTGAACTGGTTGTAACCGATTGCACCAATAGCCTGCTTTCCCATGGCACATTGGTAGGTATTTCTCGGCGACTGGTTGTGGTGGGGGTAAGGAATAAGGCCAGCGACAGCACCCAGAAGTGTGAATGGTTCGATTTCGAGATGCGTCGTTGCCGCTACGATGTCGGATTCGTACAGGGCAATATACGTATCATTTTCTTCGTTGACATCGAGATATTCCACCAAGCCTTTGCGCAAAAAATCGTCAAACGTGACATGGCCTTCTTTGAGTAACTAAATTACCAAAACATTTGTTTGGGCAACAAACCCATTCGCTTTCGCCCAAATTGTCTGACATTTGAAACGACATACCATAATATGTTCTGACGTGACTTTTGGCCGACCATTCTCCACGATTATCACAGGCCGGCAAATACGACCTCCATCGCTAGCAATGTGAACGGTACGATGATGATGATTGACATATACGCTGACAAATTCGCTGATACGGCGGGCCCTTCGCAATTTTCGAAATTGAGAAACAAATCGGGTAGGGTACCTTGTGAGTCCAATGATGGTACCATTTACATTCACAACAAAGGTGCGAGAGCCGTATATTTCCGTCCCTGTAGCGAGACTGATGTCTGAAATGGAATTCCTTCAGGCTATATTTAAGATCTGATCGAATAACTAAACCTTCTATGCCCAGCATAAAAGCAACGCGTATGATTGGTTCTTCTTCAACATCAGTCGTAATGTGGGTCATGAGTGCAAGATTCTTGACCAAACCACACGCTTCTCCTTCTGGTGTGTCACTCGGACATAATACACCCCATTGGCTAGGCTGTAGAGCCCGAGGACCACTCACCTTACGTGTTTTCTCAAATTGGGAGGAGATTCGGGTCATCATACCAAGTGCGGATATGAAGCTTAGACGGCTCAAGACGTGCGTAACGCCGGCACGCTCCATCTTGAACCGTTTTAAGGACCAGTTTCCCGTGGATATGGCACGAACGAATCCGGCGGTAAGGTGGTCGCCCTGAAATTGCATCGTGTTGAACGCATCAAACTCGGATGTTCTAGAAGGCTTCTTCAAAACCTTATCAATGGCAGACTTCAGGTTGGAATTATACGTCTTGAAGAGATCTTCGAAGAGTAGGGCAAGAAGTTGACCTGCACTAGAAAGACATCAGGCAAGCCGCAACGAGATATTGTTACTCGAGTTTTACAGTTCAAGGCGTTTGTTGCCCACGTAATCACGGTCGTCTACCATTCTTTCATCGTCCATGGCCATTAGAACCCGGCGAGTCATTGTCGCAACAAAAATGGCTTTTGAACGAAAATCAAGACCCTTGACAGGTACATGCGCAAGTACAATCGTCGCCAGTGCTTCTAGTGCTTCCTCCCAAGCAGGCCTACGAGGACCTATCACCCGTCGGTTGACTTTGACACGGCTTCCAATGTACTCGAGTGCTTGATGGCGAGTCAACACGCCGAGCTTTGCAGCCTCTTCTAAATTGGCAGAAAATGCAATTTTGTACGCTTCAGTGTTGCCAGCAGTTAAAAGGAGGATCTCCTTGTCAGATTGTATCCCGAGGGCTTTGAGGACAATGACGATTGGCACGTCCTCGTGGACAGAGTTATGCCTTAGATATATCTTTCCTTTCTTTGTGGTCACGTATGTCTTCGATTTTAAGCCACCATGAGTGGACCTGTGGCGTGTACTTGTCGATTAAAATACAATGACCAGAAAAAAAAGACTTACGATGTGCAAGAAGCTTGTACTATGCCTTTGACGTTATCCGTTTCGACAATAATTCTGTTCTTGCTTAGTTGTTCTTGAACTAGGATAACCTTTTCCGTGCCCTTGACCACAAAGTAGCCGCCAGGATCCAAGGGGCATTCAATCATACGAGCTAACTCTGCGTCGGATCTTCCAGTCAAAACACACTTGTTGCTTCTCAGCATGATAGGCAATCTCCCAATGTTCACGTTTCGTTGGACGATATTTTTCCCGCGAGTGTATTGGATGGTTACAATAATGGGTGCACTGTAGGTAATATCGCGCAAGCGGCATTCATGAGGTGTTACTTTCTTGTTCATGGCATCTATTTCATTTCTATCAGGGAAACCGACGTTGATGTCGATATACTTTAGCCAAAATCGCGGATCAACATCAGAGGTGACTTTGTTATTAGCCTTGACGATATTCTTGATGTCAACATCGACAAAATAGTTGAACGAATCAACGTGTTGTTTTACGAGACCCTTGACCTTGAGAAACGCGGGTAGTAGCAGCCATTTATCCTGATATAACGTTAAGCAGTGAATCAAAGCAATCGTCATGGAACACACCTCAATGCGTTTGATTGGATCGGTCAAGCCGAGACCATGCCAGTTTTGTTGATTCAGCTGGTCCCATTCTGAATCAAAGTCTTCCTCCATAAGGCTTTGACTCTGTCAGGCGGCAGCGTCAGGTGCGTTTCTTGAATCAAAGGGACGGTCGCGAGAGGCCCAGGTCACAGAAGGATCTGCTAACGCGTGACCGCATTATGTAATCAATGGATTGCGTATCTGAAGAGTAAGCATTGCTGGTAGTTATTGCCGCTGCGATGGTAAAAAAAACGTGCAGAGAGCTGATACACATTCAGTCATAAAAAAGAGTAGAATTCCATTGATAATAGCATCTCTAGTTTGTTGTACGAAATAACTGATTTTGACAATAGAAATCGTCACGTGGATAAAAGGCTGTATAAAAGGGTATAACGGAAACTGCTCGACAAATCAAAAGTGATTACTTGTCCCCATTTCAACAGCCAAGAATCACCATAATCTCTCGCAATGTCGAAGCCATCGACACCTAGTCAAGCAGGCCAACCAGCCTCCAATACACTCCTTCTCCGGAGGCAACTACTGGAACTGACAAAACATCCGGTTGAAGGGTTTTCTGCAGGTAGCCTCCAAGATTTCTGTGCGGTGATCGCAGACTTGATTTCATCTGTACGCTAGGCCTCGTCGATGAAAATGATTTATACGAGTGGGAGATCTTGGTGATTGGGTAAACTGTCATCCTATCTTGGCATTCATTTACTGATGTTAATATTGCATACTTCAAGTCCCCCAGACACATTGTAGTGCGTCTCTATTGCAAGTCGTTCGTGATATTATTATCGAGCCCCTTGACAGCGAAGGAGGTTTCTTCAGAGCTCGGCTGTCTTTTCCATCCGAATATCCTCTCCTACCTCCAAAGATGCGTTTTATAACCCCCATGTGGCATCCAAACAGTACGCCCAGAACAGTGTCAATACTTACCCTCATACGTTGATCTATATAATCCAGTCTATTCTGATGGCGTCGTTTGTGTATCTATCTTGGTATATCACTGCTACCCAGTGCTGCCGAAAATGATCTGATGCAATCACATAGCATGCACCGGGAGACGACCAATACGGTTACGAAGATGCAGGAGAAAGATGGATGCCAGTCCATACCGTTGAATCAATCGTGAGCGAGCATCATTATACCTGATACGGTCTCTGATTTCTTTGTTAGCTTCTGAGCGTCATTTCCCTCTTATCTTCAGACACACCTAATCTGGATAGTCCTGCAAATGTAGACGCGGCGAAGGAGGTCCGAACAGATCCCGAAGGTGTGTCAAGGTTACTTCTCTTCAAGCAATTTCCCTGAAATCCTGAATCTTTGCTAGGGTACAAGAAGAAAGTGCGCCGGCTAGTTCGAAGAAGCGCCGAAGAAGCATTCGAGTGAAGTGGTCGACCTCTTCTCAATTATTCCAAATGTACAGTTCCATTTCGCTCCCACTGCATCCTACCCTTTCACACTCGCGATGTTGTTTACACATACAATTTTACTTTCAGTACAGTTTGACTTCTCTACGACTGTTTTATTAGCGCCAAGATGCATGAAAGAGCTCAAACGTGAATGTCCGTATTAGTTTCATGTCACGCTTGTCACAGGTCACGTGCACGACTGAGACGCGTACTTGAGAACGTCGAGGGTTCGTGAGGCCCACATCCTGTCCAGCTCCATGCCCAAGACAACTACTGGTAATGTTCGGTTCCTGCATGCCGTCTCACTGGACGCCATTTGAACTCCAGGACTAACAGAGTATTCCAGTATCTACTGCACCAATTCAAGCATCTAGTCAGTTGCTTGAGTGCAACTATATGCATGATTATGAACATGATTTCGTAGGTGGAGATGACTCCGATTTCAAGCCTGGACCATACCTATATGATCGCAATGAACAATCTAAAAGAGGACATGACTCTACAAGAAGAAGAGGCCGGGTACGTAGAAGTGAGATACTTGGTCTAAGAAACGCCCAAGGGAAACGAAATCGACGTAGGAACATATCTGAATCTCGCATTATTACTTATATTATTGTGTGAACAGCTTTGCGCCAGAAACACCTCCATGGTCCCAACCCCCTGCTAGAGTACTTCGGTAAGGATCTACATTGCCAGGACGCAATAGAGCGATAATTTATCAACCGAAAACTTCCAGAAGATGGCCTTGATTTACATTCTGCATCTGAGGAAGAATTAGATCGAGCTGACCAATCTGATGATTATAACATTGACGACGAGGAACGCGAAAGTTCTGACCAGGATGATGAGAATTCAGTCCGGCCAGTTATTTCGAATACACTTGCTGAGGTCAACCAACAGCATGCCAAGCCAGTTTCAAACCTTTGTGTGTCTAATATTCAAGAAGACGACTCCACGACAGGTGATATTTCCGGGAAACTGTGCTTGTGGGATACAGTCACTCAACGAGACTCGTCAAGATTCTGATTCTGATCTCGAAAGTCAACTGAAAAGGAAGATCGCAAGACATAAAGATAAGAACCCCGCAGGTAATAAGCGGCCAAGAATAGAACTAAACAGTTGAGTTGGAAGTACTGCTACTGCTCATGAAGAAGCTTATGGCCAACTACTACAAGGTGGCGAATCGATGACAGAGTCTGACATTAGTGAAATGCATATACCATTAAAAACTGGTTAAGCACAAATCTAGCCTCATGTCAGAAATTCTTCATCTAACAATTGCTTCATATCCTCAGTACAGTCCAGCCGGGAAGATAGTGAAACTGAATCAGAGTCAGAGACGGAATTGCCAGCTAATCCGGTATGGATTGCAATGAGTCAGACGCCAAGACAGATGTCTGATATTCTGATTGAAGAGATTGAAGCCACGGCCAGGTTTTCCGCTCGCACCAGGACAGAGGTATCTGGGCCCGCTGATTCTAGATCGTGACGAGAAATATATGGTTCCGGCTGCGATTAACACCTACCTTCGCGACTACCAGCGAGATGGTATTAGGTTTTTCTGGAAACTATACAAGGAAGGACGGGGTGGCTTATTGGGTGACGATATGGGCCTTGTGAGTTCCTGCTTTTCCATTGCTCGCTTTCCATTCTACATGCTCCTCCACGAAAAATTCTACAGGGTAAGTGGCTCCTACGATCTTGAAGGTCCTATAGCTTGATAATCCCGAAGGCAAAACTATACAAATTATTTCCTTCCTCTCCGCCGTGATGAGAAAGGACGGGGTTCTTACTGATAAGAATCGCCGCCGGCAACACGTGTTCAAGTTACAAGATGCTGAGACTTGGAAACAGCACAGAGAGCTGCCTCCTGCTGATGCAGTTTGGCCCACTTGTTTGATCATTGCGCCGAGCACCGTGGCGCATAACTGGGAAAGAGAGTTTGAGACGGTAAGAGACATTTCTGGGGCCTTACTGCGGCTGACTGCCTGTCAAATAAAGTGGGGATATTTTGAAGTTGGCATGTATGTCGGAAGTCCCGGGGAACGTGGGCCAGTATTGAATGACTTCAAGATGGGACGGTTAGATGTAGGTAAGCGACTTGAAATTTGATTACTGGTGGTAATCTAACCAGAACCACATCAGTGCTGACAACATTTGATATCGCAAGGAAAGATATAGACGTCTTGGATAGTTTGCCGTGGTCCTGTATCATTGTGGACGAAGTGCATCGCGTCAAAAATGAGACGGCGAAAATAACTAAAGCTTACCATCAATTCCGTTGCCTTCGACGATTCGGTTTGACTGGAACGACTATTCAGAATTCATACGGAGAAATGTGGACAATTCTAGATTGGACAAATCCGGGTCGACTTGGAACTTCTAGGCAATGGAAAGGTTTCATTGTAAAA
Source organism: Amanita inopinata Kibby_2008 (assembly GCA_001691775.3). Classification (NCBI taxonomy): domain Eukaryota; kingdom Fungi; phylum Basidiomycota; class Agaricomycetes; order Agaricales; family Amanitaceae; genus Amanita; species Amanita inopinata. Next base: position 130,152 of record JNHW02000019.1, read on the forward strand.
CCTTTAACGACTGGACAGTCTGCATCCTCGACAGAAGAAGAGAGAGCCAAGGCAGTTGTGAGTCAGGACGTGTTTCATGCTCCAGAACAACAGCATAAAAATCCTGTGTGCAATGATAGGCCGTCGCTCTTGTATTGAGAGAGAAGCTTCTTCCAAAGTTTTTTTTACGGAGGTACGCTGTCCATCTCTGTGTTTTGATAAGGTTCAATTCTTAGTGTTCGTTCAGAACGAAAGACATTATCCGGAATCAAGTTTGTATCAGTCTGACGTCGAAAGTTTTGAGCATACTAATACGTTTCTAGTTACCACGAAAAATTGATCATGTCGTTTTCTGTCCATTGACACAAAAGCAAATAACTGCGTACAAGAACTTGCTGAAAATGGAACAGGTACAGAACCTTATACATAGGACCACACCTTGCCCGTGCGGATCGGGAAAAAGGTCCGCACTTATCCTGACAATCAGTGGCATGCATCTCACTCCATGCACGTCAGTCGGCAGACATGCTGTCACCCCTTCGTACCTGGAGATGTCTTCAAATTTATGTCGATTCTGATCAAACTGTCGAACCATCTCGGCCTAATCCTTCCAGGTAAGTTGAGGAGAAGAAGTTGAAGATAGCTGCAAACTTATGAACATCTTTCCATGTCAGCCCCAGTAGATAGCCCAGAGCAGGTCGTCACCCAGTTTTTTGTCCACCTTGCGGACGTTGATAATTTACACCTGAATATTGGCAGACTTTAAGGCATCGAGCCCTATCCGAGATAGCCTTTCCCGACGGGAATATTCCTAAATACGGCACCGCCATGATGCAGCCGCAGTATTGTGGCAAATGGGCTGTGAGTTCTTTATTCCGTTAGGGATGAATCTCAGATCCATTTGGCTGTGTGTAGGTGCTTGGCCATCTCCTCAAAGAATGGCGCAAAGATAGCACCAACAAAGTGCTAATTTTCACGAAGTCTGTGAAGTTGCTTGAAATGCTAGAGTTTCACCTACATACGGAAGGTCAGCAAAATATGTACCAATACTTCTACACCTTTTTTTCCCAATTACTATAGGCTATGGTTTCCTCAAACTTGATGGAAATACAAAGCAATCTGAACGTCAGTTAACTATTTCTCTATTGCAACCTGGAATTAAATTGGCGCATATTCATTGTTCAGGAATGCCCATGATAGATCAGTTTCACACAGATCCAGACATATTCATTTTTCTCATTTCAACACTAGCTGGAGGCACGGGCCTTAACCTAACTGGTCAGTGGATTGTGTGAGTGAGGTTGGACACAGTCTAATAATTCTGAAGGTGCAAATAGGGTTGTGATTTTTGGTACGTGAATGTTTCGACGTTACATTGCTCATGATTTCCAAATGTTGTCAAGATCCGAATTGGAGTGAGTTTTAAACGTGACATCGCCTTATAGAATTTGAACCACGTCCATCTGTTCCTAGATCCTGCACATGATCTACAAGCAATGGACCGGTGAGGCACCAGCTATTACGTTGGTTGTGTGCTCGCATTCAACCATGAACAGAGCGTTTCGATTTGGTCAGACTCGTGATGTGGTGGTGTATCGATTGCTGGGTGCAGGATCCATAGAAGAGCTTATCTATGCACGTCAAATATACAAACAGCAGCAGATGGCGATCGGATATGAAGCGAGCGTCCAAACAAGGTGAGTGAACCCCCGAATCGGAGCGCCAATGGTATCCATCGCGTTTCTAGATATTTTGAGGGCATACAGGGTGATACCGCTAAAAAGGGAGAACTATTTGGGATTGAAAATATTTTCAAACTCCATGAAGGCAAGCTTGCGACAAAGATGGCGGTAAGCTGAACGGAAGCCGGAATTTTGAACCCTTCACACCTTTCTATTAGATCGAAAAGGCGAGCCTGGCGGAGCTCGATTGGGCGTTGGCGAACATGAATGGCGGAAGATCTAGGAAACAGGATAAAACGGGTGAAGAATTAATTGCGGACGCCGACGTCAAGGCCATCAAGGAAGATGTACGCGACTACAAAAATATGTGCATGGGCTGACAGTCTTCTAGAATGCTCTGAAAGGTCTCGGAACGCTCCTCTTTGATGAAGGTGATCCTCCGAACTGGATACACTGGTTATGTGTTAATTTTCCACTAGTCATTCCAGAGAAAGATAAACCAGATGCGATCCAGAAAACGCTGAATGCGATTGGTGTAGCTTACAGTCATGTGAACGGCGAGATACTGCAACCTAGCCGAATCGAGGAAGAACGTACGAAAGACACACTTCGCGTGAGGACTGCCGCTCCATCTTTCACGGAGTTTCAGGCTTACATCGAGTAGAGGGTTCGCCGGAAAGCACGGCGATCTAGTGGTATCCAAATGCAAAAATCGCCGGAGCCAAAGTGGCCTCCACAGAGGAAGCACCATAAGCCACCGCCAACGCCGGAAGAACAGTGAGTTGTGCCTAATGATAACTTACATCCCCTAACATATCTTGAATCAAGATTGGCATCGCGGCATGAAGCCCTTATCCATCTCGGCATGATCAGTAGCAGCAGCGATGTCCCGACTTTTGCTCGAGAGTTGTCAGTGCTTTCTTCTGCTATCATTGATATCGTTTTGTCCTCATGCTGTGTTAGCGCTCGAAAACCATTGGAGGAGCGAATAAGTATTATAGCACAACTAGACCAATGGTCAAGAACACGGGGTACTGAACCAATGAAAGTCGATTAAACTTGTAAACGTAGACAGTACTGTAGGTGTATTTGTTGATGAAGATTGTTGTACGATTGCGTCACAAATTTGTCTCTGTTTAGGTGATCTTTCGCTTGACTGATTGACTGTTACAGTTTATCTATTTATCTACTGAGCTGCGATGAGCGAGTCAATAAGGAACCCATCGGAGAGTCAGTTATGTGTCAAGTGTCTGTGTAACTGGGCCTGAAGATGTGGGCTTGTAGACGATACTGGTACCACCAATAACCCAGGCGAGGAGCCACAGCAGCAGCAGCAACGACTGGACGTCACTGAACAAACTGGTTCGTATCTACTATCACTGCGACCTTGTCAACAGGTTGTCAATATTAGAGACACACACACACACAGCACTCTCGGAATTGACACCTTCTCAACTCATAAACCTGAATCAAGTTCGTGCTGTCTATTCTCTATTGCTTTAAATGAATTTATTACCGAGTCACATCATCGCAGGATGCCCTGAACGAATTAGTACCCCAGCGACCTCTCATCGAAGATATAGAACCGATATCTGCCCTGCGCACAGAATATGAATCAGGTTCTGATGTGTTCTTGAAGCAGATTGACTTTTTGAAGGAACGAGGATTCCATCGCTTCAGACGGGCAAGAGGTAAATTATCAGCCTCCTTTCAAACGCACCCATGAGTTGACGTGTGAGACACGCATTTTGTAAAGGCGACGGTGATTGCTTCTACAGAGGTAACAGCGCATCCCATCCATGCATGTACGCGCACTCCCTAACCCGCTTGCAGCGTTGGGTTTTGCCTTTATCGAACGGTTATTGAACTCTCCTGAGCCAGATATCGCAATTGCGAGTGCGCTGTCCTTGTTGGAAGTGACAGTTAAACAGTTGGACGCCGTTGGCTTTGATAAAATAGCATACGAAGACTTTTATGATGAACTCTATAATTTGGTCGAGAGTATAATTGGACCTGACAGAGAAGGACGGACTCTGACAGCTTCAAAGCTATTGGAGATATTCCAAGACCCTCCTAGTATGCATCTGGTTACCCGTCCCCGTCATTGGAGTAACAATTATTCTTCGTAGGATCAAACTCCATTGTCGCATATCTCAGACTGCTTACCGTAAGTCGCTGCTCCCTAGCAAGTTGGACTTTTTAGCATTTATATCATGAGTTACAGTCGTCGCAATTACGGTTGAATGAGGAAGAATACTCACCTTTCCTCTTCCATCCCGAGCTTGGTGAACCAATGACAGTCCGCGCGTTTTGCGAAAACTTTGTCGAGGGCAGCGGAAAGGAAGCAGGTATGCGGTTATATTTCGTCGCGAATATTTTATTATATGTCATTGTTATAGACCATGTCCAAATATCCGCACTGTGCCGCGTACTCCAGTTGAATGTGAAAGTAGCGTACCTTGACGGTCGCCAAAGCGCAAACGTCGTTGATTTCGTGGAAATTCAGAGCGAATCGGAAGCTGAGAAACCTTTCTTAATACTGTTGTATCGGTAAGTTCTATTACGCTGCTCGTGAAAAAAAAACAACGACGTCATGCGTATATTCAGACCTGGACATTACGACATCCTCATGGAAAATAATACATAGTTGTTGTAACCTCGAGGGCCATGGGGTCTAACCATTGTATTCAACTGTCATCCTCGTTGCCCATTTTGCTCAAAATCTCACTAAAAGCAATTCGAGTGTGGCCTCGAATTTGCAACGTACTCTTGCAAACCATCATTGGTACTGTCAGCTCTGCGTTGTGAGTTTGAGAATGGTACAATTCACTCCTGGGATCTGTTCAAAGGGCCTGAATTATTGGTGACTGACGTTGCTGCCTGTCGTTCTGCCCCATCATCGACTGTCGCCTGTTTAATCTGTTGATCAATCAAAGAATGGCTCACTGGATTCTTTCTGCATCAGTAGCATGGGCCAGATAATGACGTTCGGAATCTCCCTAGAAGCAGCGGATTGGGATTCCGAAGCACCGGGAGGAGGACAATATTCAAGAATGTTATTACATCGGACATAAGCTTACTCGTTTCAGCTACGTTGCACTCTTGTTAAATATCATATCTCTAGAGCTAGGTTCATTCAAGAACACACTGTCCAACTGTATTCAAGTCGACGCCCTCCCTTTCATCAAAGTTCTTTAAAATGCTGGCTCCACGTTCTTTTACAATGCGACGCCTTCCTCTGCAGCTTGCTTGAGCGCCTGAGCATCTACGTGAGGGTCAGCCAAAACAGGATTCTGGGCTGCAGCAGACTGGACTTGAGAGGCCAGTGAGCCTGGTGGTGAGTACTTTGCGTTCTTGCAACATCGATTCGCGGGCATCACCTTGCCGCCATGTGAGTAAAAGCGCTGCTGTAAGAGCGTATTCGTATTACCGCTGCTCAAGTTCTGCTCACTTTGGATGATTGTACAGCATCAGCTACATCATTTGTTATGGGGTAATGTCATAGAGGTATACACGCAAAGTTACGCAATCTTACAACGCACCACGCAGATTTACCTTGCTTGAAAATTGTGTAGGTGCACTTCTCCACTCGACGTAATCAATCACAATGTCCAATAAGTTACACTTTGTTGACATAAGGGCAATTCGAGTACGATTCTCAGGTTACAATGCTTATGCCAATGGTTTGCTCCTGTACAACAAGACATACGCCGACGAGTCCTCACCTGTGTTCCCAAGGTCAGTCAAGGCAATACAAACTTACGGGCAGACACGCACCACCGCCATCGAGCGTCGACAGTTTCTCTTTGGGAAAAATAGACACCTTATCATCGTCGAACTTGTACCAATCTTCATCAAATTCATCAATCTCGTGCGCCTTTTGCACATGTCCAGATCCAGAGGCTGCAGATTCGCCAGTTAATTCAGGGGCCTTTCCGTGGTTAGCGTGGAAGACACCCTTCTTGACAAATCCCATGTAGTGGCCAGCGTCTGCAGCAGGGCCTTTATGCGTCACAATAGCTATGGCAAGTTTTAATGGACAGCCAGATAGAGGGGAACAGGCACGAACCGACTAATTCATACAGTCCGCTTACACTGCAACCGACATCGCGTTTCAGTTCAGGATCTACCAGTCCTTCTAGTTCAGCCAATTCTCTTTCTCGGTAGACATTTTCGTCTTCGAGCTCATCTGATGCCTTGCTCTTTCCCTTCTCAGAGCTGTCGGCATCTGGGGTAGATGTTGACGCAGTGGAGATATCATCACCCGCCATTTCGACGTCCTTATTTGCAGGCACAGATGATGACGGAGCCGCCGCAACTTTTGTCCGTCTTCTGACCTTGTATCGTTCCGAGCGTTCCTTTTCAACTTCAAGCAGCCGTCGGCTGACTGGCAGCAATTTCTTTTTCAGTTCGTCTGATACGAGATCTAGAGCATCAAATTCTGTCGGAACTTTGACTTTTCGCTAAGACGAGAAGTTTAGCATACAGTCTGTGCTGGTAGGAGCATAGAATGACACCCGCTCCACTGAGTCAAGCTAGGTAGGGATGACTAACCATTATCTTTGTCTTTTTTCCAATGTCTGCCCTCCAAGCGAAACGAACCATGTGAACAGTGAGGTATGTGGGAAGTCTCGTTAGCCGTGACTTTAGGCTGTAAATGGCTTGTCTCCCGAGTGTTGACGAATTCTTCTCAACTTTTGTATCTAAAGACTGTGTTGCACTCAGTATAACACTCAAATACAACCAGCCAACATGGAGACTTACGTTCATAAGACCAGCGAGCATATAATTTGTCGTGATGGTGATATTGCATTCAACTTTAAGCACCTGCTCTTTGGATACGGAAGGTGCCTCTTCCGGAGCCTCATCGCATGTTAATCTATAGATCAAGTAGATAGGTCAGCGGATCAATACATGCTCATGTACAAATGGATCGTTCGCGTAACGCAACAGATGACGGCATGGCATACACTTACGTTCTTTGCATTTCTCCCATCAAGTATTGATCAACAAAGGTCTTGGTTCGAACACCAGAGCTCGCATTCTCAGATGGAAGGCCGGGTATCTGCCTCAAGCTATTGATGATTTGACTGTAACACTCTTCCGCGTCTGTTCAAGCGTTACAACTTCTCTTGCAAGGAGCGAAATTCGGGAAACCACTGCCCACCTTGCTGTGCATAACCACCGAGGCTAGAGAGGCTTCCCTTACCATTTCGGTCACGCTCCGCAAATTGAGGGTTGACCTGACAATGAAGTTAGGGGGTTCTAGCTCTGTTCTCTCAATGTAATAGCAAACAAAACCTGTCGAAGGGTTTGAATAAAATGTGTTGGGTTCACATTCTCCGTTGTGCGGGACATATTCTTGTACAGGTCACATAAAGCGTTTGGCAGAGGTGACCCTATAGGCAATCCCGGCCTAAACAGCGCTCAACGAATACTGAGAAGAAAAGTAAAATTTTGTTTCGTACGCGCTAAGTGCAAGCTGAAGCTCAGGAACTGCTCGTAGGGCCTGTACAGTGGCATTCATATAACAAGTATTTCCCAGGCTTAGAAGATTATCAGTGAATATTATGATAGGGGCATGATGCCACCCTCACTTGTGTAGCCCAACAGGTTTTGCTAGCTATTTACGAAGTGTCATTGAATTGCCTCTGTAGATGCAAGGAGTTGGCTACTCACAGCCTCTGCAAGCTCAGAGTCATCCATGTCTGCTCATGTGAAGAAAGGTCGTGAGATACGGATCAGTGAGTACCTATCCACATATCTAACCTTCCAAGAACACTATAGGTTTCTCTGGGGGTTTAGGCAGTTCACCTGCCGCACCAACGACCATGAAAGTCTGGCCCTATTGACGGCATATATGTACTGGACTGTTGGCATTCGCACAGATACGAGCCTCACCTCTTTCGGTGCGACTTTCTTCCATGGGGTATCATCCTGGTTGCACACATTCATGTCTATGCCTTAGATCTCAAGACATAGTTGGTGACAAACTTTTAGTACGCCTCCTTTAATCATAACCTTCATTCTGTCCACAGGCACGCCTGTGACGTGGTAAATAGCATCCTTAAAGGCTGTTGCGGGTAGATCGGGGTCGAGTTGGACATCAAATGTTTTTCCAGCGTGCTTGATGTTGACCTTGAGGGGAGCCATGGACAGCAAACGACTGTGATCGTTGAAAGGCTTGTATTCTTCAGTTGTCAGCGCAGTTTTTATTATAAAATGCGAGTGACGCGTCGCGCTTGCGTCACTGTCACAATGTCACAAATCACGCAGATGGTGTGACGTCAGGAACTGTACAGACTGCGCTTTCTTCAACCGCCTTTTATAAACCTTACACGTATACTCGCAACTGGCCATCAAGTTCTTGTCCCATCCTCAACCTCAAAATGACCGTCTAGTACGTGCTTTCCACCTTTTACAATGCTTTGGCTTACAATGCTTGCTACAAGCTACTCGCTTACTTTTCTGCTTCTTGCTGCAGAAGTACGTCGAGGACGTATACACGAAATGCATGTAATTGATTGACCCCTTTAGATGATTACATTCTGCTGCTTGGTGGCTCCTCTTCCCTACACTGTCCGTAGAAAGCTGTTCAGGTTCCTCTCTGAATCTCCAATCATCGCCAAAGTCGCATATGTACTCAAGATTTCATTCATGTATGCTCCCAGGGCTTCACATTTAAAGCAGCACTAAATACCTCATTTTATACAGCTTTGTTGCCATCCTCTTTGTTGACGCGCTCCAGCGTATGTTCCGAGTGACAGCGGAAGCAGAACTTGCAAGAAGCGGACAGACCACGGATATCAGAGTGGAGTCCAGCCTTGCAGCAAGGAAGTTCTAGTACGTGTTCCAACACCATTCCAATCTGGTTGCCAATGCGCTGCTCTAGTGCACAGCGAAACACCTATTTGACCGGGTTTTGCCTTTTCCTTTCCCTCGTCTTGACGCGTACCTTCTACATTCTGCTTGATCTTATTCACACTCAAGGAGAGTATGCCAATTTGAAAAAGGAGGCAAGTTTTCACGATTCATTAAACAAAAGTTTTTGGCTCAAGGAAATAGGTTGCATCTAAATCACGTGGGTCGGGAGCGCAGGCACAGGACGCATCCAAGGAGATTGCAGAACTGAAGAAAAAACTTGCAGAGCATGAAACAAAGCAGCGAGACTTTGGTCAGTAGCAATATATTCATAATGAGGGTCGCATTGACTCTTTCCTCTTAGACACATTGAAGAAGCAGGCTGCACAACAGGCCGCAGAATTCGACAGGTTGGCCACCAAGTATAATGAAGCCACTGGCAATATATCCAATAAGAGAAAGGATTGAATATCAACCTATCACTAGTGCTTATGACTAGGTTATGGACAGTATTTAGGAAGATGTGTACAGTTTGCATAATGTCAGCATAACTGTGCTGCTCCCCACAACTGAGGCGAGTGTGAGTGCGTCTGACTGGCAGATCACCAGCGATCTTCTATAATTGGCATTGCACGTGACCAACGTTTCAAACTCCGAAGACCGTGCCTCTACCAAATTGAACCAGTTGAACTGGCAGTACTCGCGCTCTTTGCGTTCCATTATCATCAGCTTCAACCCTTTGTGTTGTCATGGTGCGTCCAGAGAAATGATTTACTTTGAATTCTACTGATCAAACGCCTTTATCAAGTCTATTTCACCTGTTGTCATGCGTCGCGTCATGCGAGAGCTGGCTGAGCTCAAAAAGAGTCCACCAGAAGGCATTCGCGTCCAAACCAATGAGGAGGACATGTTGGACGTTACTGGGATAATCCAAGGTCCAGGTGAGTGATTCACGCTCAAGGATGTCAGTTCCGATGGCTGACGTCGCGTAGAGGGTACACCTTATGCTGGGGGTTACTTTAAAGTCAAATTCAAATTCACGGATGAATTTCCTGCTGCGCCTCCTAAATGTGAGCAGATACAAACAGGGTGGTTCAAGGGTTTTTGTAACGATACGCTACTTTTAGGTTGGTTTGCAACGAAGATATTCCATCCCAATGTTTCCAGCGCTGGCGAGATATGCGTGAACACGCTCAAAAAGGACTGGAAGTCGACATTTGGCATTGGCCACATTCTCATCACCGTTAAATGTCTCCTAATTTACCCCAATCCGGAATCTGCGTTGGATGAGGAGGCTGGCAAGTTACTGCTGGAGAACTATTCCAGCTATTGTGATCGCGCAAAGCTAATAACAAGCGTCCATGCCACGCCGCGAGTACGGCCTGTAGAGTTTGACACACCCTCTGCAGAGGAAGAATCGCCTTCCACGTCGACAGCCTCATCTAGGTCAACAACGAAATCCTCTGCCATTGATTCCCTATCATCGTTGAATTCTGTCACTGTTGGGTTCACTCTTCCAATCGGCTCACAAAAACCAAACTCGATTTCGTCTAATCCTAAGGCACGGCCGTCGGAGAAAGAAGGGCTGAAAGATCGCCATTTGTCTCCAACACCCCTGAGCACGGCGAATGCGAATGCGGGTGGCAAAGCTGTTCCGGGTATGACTGTTGGCGTGGCACCGCCTATTGTACCAGAAGGCACCAAGGCTGTAAAACGAGCTGCGACAGGCGGAGGCACGACGAATGCAGAAAAGCGGAAGAAGGCATTGAAGAGGCTGTAACGCCTATGGTTGTCGGTTGCTGAGAGGAGTAGAGTTGTGGATGTCGTTTGCTCTCACTGTGCATATTCAGTAGGTAGGCTGTTATCGTTACCATTACCATTACGTTATTCCAGGTTGTATATCCATGCTACTGTACAACTTAAATATCATTCTGTACCATCTTTCTTGATGATCGCCGTTCACGACCCTGTGGATTATGTAATTGCTTTGTCTACGTCTAGGCGTTGCTCTTGGACGAGACCTAACGTCTGCCCACCTTTCTCTCGACCATGGCGTTCCTGCAACAAGTCCTGTCAAATATTGACGGCTTGATAGACATAAATCAATCTTCTCTTCTGGTGTCCCTCGCAGCAATCGCATTCAACCCAACAGCATGGAACATCGTCGCCCGTAATGGTATGAGCCATCTCAGTTTTTTTTTTTTTTCCAGTCATACCCTCCTCCTTCGTTCACCCACTAATTCTGCTTGCTAAACCGTACAGAATACAGAAACAAGACTATTACGCGCATCTTGAAAAGTCCTCGTCGCGGATGCTACTTTCTTGCCCTCATGATCTTCATGTTCGGCATCCTTCGGGATCACCTGTGAGTGATGTTCAACGCACCCCCTTTATTCGCTTTTTTGTTCGCATCTTTCCACCGAGTATTGTAGTATGCATTCTCACACACACTCCTCTTTCGTGTTACATGTGATATCTTCCGCTTTTGAGTTGACTGCCAAATTGGGTTATGATCATTTTACTTTCGTTCATACTTCAGAGTGGGCGTGTGGTTAACTGACTGACTGGTGCATCTTGTTTTTTTTTTTGTACAGATACCAACGCGCGCTATGGGACCAACCACGCGTACCACTTCTTCCTGAACCGTATGCCACCCTAGTACCCCTCGTCCTCTTCGTTATGGGTCAAATCTTTGTCGTCACGTCTACCTACGCGCTCGGCGTCACTGGGACATTTTTGGGTGATTACTTTGGGATTTTAATGGACCATAGAGTTACCGGGTAAGAAGCAGCCCCCTCCCACATCTTCACATGCTGAAATTGTATCAAAAGATTCCCATTTAACGTCCTACGTGACCCAATGTACGTTGGCAGCACTATGTGTTTCGCTGGTACTGCACTTTGGTAGGTTAAAACATACTAGACATCAAACCGTTAGTTGAACATCATTATGTGATAGGTACGAGCGGCCTGCTGGCTTGTTCATTGCAGCCTACGTATATATTTTATACATCATCGCTCTGCGTTACGAGGGGTATGTCAAATTAGTTGTAACGTTTAAAATGAGTAGTGTTGACATTGTTATCTTCTAGACCCTTTACGGATATGATCTACTCTAAACGCGCCAAGGCGGCATCGAAAAAAGCTACATAAATTACTTCTAGATATGCACGACATTACGAACTCTCATCAGTTTGACCATGCTTGATGTATCTACCATCTGATGCCATCTACCCTGGCTTCAACTCCAGAATAAACCTCTTTGAACGTGGCGATCTTTTCTCGCGTAGTCAACCCAGACATCATGGACGTTTCCATTGCTTCGCTATGAATCAAACTGATATTTGCTCACGACCTTGTCCCATAAATCCTTTGTGTGTACAGTGGCGCCAAGACGCGACGCTAGCAGGAAGGCACCGCTAAGTTTCCTGTCGACAGACCATTAGGCTACGACAAGAAGCGGAAACACGTCACTCATTACCTATTCAGGCTGTATGTCTCTCTCGGTGGAGGCGTCAATCTGTGTCTTAACATTACGGGTATTTGAGCCCTAATTTGCGCCGTTATATCCGTCCAAAGACTATCGGGCCCAAACGTGAATGGCTGAGACGTGGAATCCCTGAACGGCGTTGCAAGTAGTGTCATAGAGTTGATGTGCGCATCCAGCATGATCTGTGCCATACGTTCAGCCAATCTGCGGATAGGCGTACGTGAATCTTACCTCATTTTCTTCTCCAGTGAGGTACCCAAGTTTGAAACTCCAATGGATACACGCGTCACGGTCCTGGAAAGTAGCAGCCTGCAACAAGTGAAGCCAATTATCCATAAATAGTCGCGAGTATTCTCTTGATGCGCCGAAATCAACCAGCTCGATCTAAATGGCGTCATTGAAGTCATGCATTAGGTAAACCACGCAGAACGGACCTGGCGGTTTGCTTTATTCCAAAGGAAATTGGACCAGTTAGGATCCGTTTGCATGATGCGAAATTCAAACAATTCTTTCAGACATAACTCTATGGTCCACGAAGCGATCTACACGCAAATAAGTACCACAGCCTCTTGAATAAGTAACTCTTACACACGTCATTTCTATCCTGTTTGCTTAACCGGGAGGTATCTGCTTCACCAACGCTGACCCCGTTGACGCGCTCCATGACAAGAACATCACTGGTGCTTCCCTCCCAGACCCAGGGAATCTTGAATCGAGGATCGTTCCCAAGACACTCTGGTGAACCGAATCTTCGCAAAAACGAGGCCTCACGCATGTAATCGCACTCATCTGCTAATTCTTCGCTCATAACCTGCACCTATTCCTCAATGGGATATCCTTCAATCTTCAAGAACCTCTGACCTTTATTGTCTTGTCGAGGAACAAGCCTTTTGGAAGAAATTTACTCGCAGTCAACAGGAGTTTAATGTACCCCAAGTCACTTGTGATGGAGTTCTTGATATTTGGAAACTGGATTTTGACAGCGACAGGCTCTGCCTTGCCAGTCGAAGACACAGCAGGAGAAAGAATCGCGTTATGCACTTGTCCAATTGAAGCAGCCGCAAAAGGAACGCGGTCAAACGATGCAAAGTTTGACATCCAATCTGCACCTAACGAAACGGACATCACTTTCTAGCAACCAGCTCTCTTTATGAGTTCTCAAGCAAAGTTAGCCCAGGAAGCTGACCTCCATTTGCCAGTCAGGCATATAATGTGCACTATCTTGGACCCTTCTAAATATTCTATCGATTTCCGGGGGGAGGGTGTGCGTATCTAGGAACGTTCAATCCAATGCTTGATCAAGCATTAGGTGACAGACATACCTTGGATGCTCATGAATTGTCCAAGTTTCAGAGCAGCCCCCCGCATCTGGGATAACTTGGCAACGAGTCGCTTCACATTGGCTTCTGTCATTATGACAGAGGACTGTGAATCAGAACCACTGCTGGTCCGACGAAGCAGCTCAGACGCAGCACCATAGCCGAGAGATGCAGCAAGGCCTTGTGAGGTTCAGCTCAAGTAAAGCGAGGAATATGAATGAACCTGCCTCCGTAGTGAACTAGTCTTCCCAGTCGTGACGACGGAACTTTAGACCATTGTAGATTACGAGTGGGTATCGTATATGTCTTCATGGTATCATCGGCGGTAACGTGAACCTAAAAGATGCATCGTCCACGGTGAATATATGCGGCCCTTCACACCAGATATTGTATCCCACCTGCGTAGACGGCTCTTCCGGAGTCAGTATTTCAGGTTGTAAGTGTCGTTCCTCGGCAAGTGGGGCGTTGGGAAGATTGTGTTCTCCACTTTGTGCATCTGTCTGGTCCGCAGCTATCGATTGTGCTTGCTTTCGGGCCTCTAGCGTTAGCCCATCGTCTATGACTGGTTCTATCACAACAGTCGACCTTTGTGGAGCATTTGGAATTTCCTCTGGTGCATGATACTGGTTGATTGCTTGATTCAGTTCCTCTTCTAATACTTTCGCTGCCCTTCCCCCTCTAGCGGCCGCTGCTGCTCCTACAACCTGTTTTGATGCTAATTGGGCAGCTCTATAATGCGCTGCATGAGAGATGATGTTGAGTGTAGAATGTAGGACGCAAAACCAGTTATATGCGGGTCCAGGGGGCATGTAAGCGAAAGTTCATTGGGACGCAATTTGACGCGCGAATATCAACGTGTTGTTTGGCTAGAGCCACTAGATAAAACATCGGGTAGTTCACCGGCGATGGCTCTTTTAGTTTACAGTACGAATATCATGCATTCATTACCAGATCTTCTTCCTCACGCAACAGAAAATAAACTACGCTTTGTCGTTCAAAGGTATGTGTTCTTTTTAGTATGATAAATGAGGGAGGCCATCTTACAACTCTAGTATACTAGCACAGATGTCTTGCAGGATATGCGCATCAACGTCTCGGCCGAAAACTCAGACAAGGTCATCTGGTTCAAGGTCAGTTTATGCGTCTACGATAGCTTCCTCTTACTGCTTCACTGAGCTTTATCGATAGGAACGTTATCTAGGCGACGAAGAAATAATTGAACATCTCATCGTACGTCCTTGTTCCTCTTAGTAAACTAGTCCAACCCACTCATAGAGACGTAGCATAATCCCAGCAAGACAGTTTGCTGGACTATACACAGGCCTAAACGAGGATGGTACATTCGCCTGCGACACCCCTCCTTCCATCCCGGCGCCTCTATCCCATTTGTTCCACTCCCACCATCCTCACCTTACCATGTCGATGGGGCCTTGTCATTCACTTCTCGAACGGACGTGCCTCATCACGTCGCCACACCATCCGTGGGGTCCAACAAACAATTTGACATTCAGGACAACGCTGGTACTTCTAGCCCTACCAATCTCCATAGTTACCCACCCACACCTCCAACCGTTTCTGTTGTCATTCACCCGCCATCTCCTGAACCCGACTCAACGCCAAAGGATGCCGATGTGAAAAACCAAGCCAAGGCCACTCCACGTACCACGCCCTCTGGTTCACCCCGTCCTATGCAAGTTACCCAATTCATTCTGGCTCCGCATTCTGTGGCACCACAAACGACCGATGCCTCAAGTTCCTTCTTTTCCCGTGCTCTGTCCGCGCTCAAGAACCACCGTCCATCCCATTCAAGGTCTTTTACGCTGTCACGAATACCTCCGCCTATACACAATTCCCCGCCACCTCCATACACCTCCCAATCCACCCTCACGTTGACAAGTAGCGAGCCAAAGACAGAAGCAGATACCATACAACCTCTAAAGCCCTTTCTTGTCCTACACGACCGTACACCCGTGTTGACAGTCGGGTCTTTCACTGGTTTAATTGAACTGGACCAGGTGGAGGAGCGAATGTTTGGTGTTGATAGAAGTTTCTGGATAGCTGTCGCCTTGACATACTTGGAATTCTTAGAGCAAAGAGAGGTAAGTTGACGGTTTTCAATAATTATGCGCAAGGCCTCTAATAGCAACGGTTGCAGAGCTATCTTGTAGCAGCGGCTGATTGAGATTCTGCCCCCAAGATCACGACTTTTGGTCAGCTGGACGACCATCATATTGAAATTCTACATTGCAGATATTCTTTGTACCCTTTTATGCAGTATTCATTTTGTCAAAGGTAGTGTTTTGAATGTATCCCGGTGCAGATCAATTATTGGGTCAGCATAAATGATAATCGTGTCTGTGTTTTGGATTGAGCGGTGATGAGATGTGAATAGCAAGACATATGTCCATGTCACTAGCAATAATATACCATATGGGCGTGGATAAAATAGTAAATCTCCTGGCGCTACACATACGTGAGCTACATATGAGGTTGGTCATATCTATCTCCTGCCTCTTTGCCCCTTGGACATGGGTCCCCTAGGCGAGTAGGCATATGATAGTTGAAGCTTCAGACCGTTCTCCGCCTGCAATCCATTCATCGTCTCCATAACGGCAGTAGCTGTTTTCACGTCATTGAAAGCAATAAAGCCACGATCAGGCTTGCCATCCATCCGCCGGCTATTAACTACTCTCATAGTCAACCAAAAGCTTTCCATCACATGGCAATCAGACGTACTGAAATTAATGCTCATAATGTCGGGAGAATACTCTTTGAGTATCTCCACCAAGTCATTTTCGTCACCCTGGAAATCGACAAAATGCAGAGCAGAAGTTGGAGCTTGTTCCCGCTTCACCTTCTCTCTTGCGTAATCGATGTTCAAGTTACGGCCGACCAAGAAGAAGGGCTCCTCCCCTGCACTGTCATATGCCGCGACGGCATCTTCTTCTTTGACAAACTCGACGTGTGCGAAACCCCGAGATCTGCCTTGTTCATCAGAGCCTCAAAAAAAAAAAAAAAAATTTAGTCTACGCTAGCAAATAACAAGTAGCGCTTACCTATTCTGACGCCTTGTACTTCTCCAAAGGGTGAAAATATGCGCTCCAGATCCGCAGACTCAACGCTATAAGGGAGGTTCCCAATGTATAGGACTCTACTTGGTGGTGACCTTGAGCCTTCATTCATCCTCTCCTGCCTTGCAACGCTTGAGGCAGAGAAGAATCTTTGGGAAACGAATAACGATGAACGTGACAGTGTTGAGGACAAGAGAGGGGGGATGGCATGTTGCCCGACCAGATGCCGCTGTCTCGTAACATGAGAGACAGCGTACGCCCTAGAGGACTGGCTCATGAGTGAGGACAGTGGCCTGCATGACTGACATCTCAAGACTCTGGAAAGTGTCGACATTTTTTTTGCTGGTTTGTTCTGAACTGGCGAATGGAGAAATTTTGAAATTCCTTATATCACGTGATGGAACCGGCATTCTCCGGATACCTCCCGCTGTGCTCCGCCGTGCCGCTTCGGTTCACCAACACTTCATTTTCGTCCCTTAGAATCTCCCCGTCGTTTATACCATGGCTCGACTTGCATACCAAGCACAGTCTCCTCTAAGTGCCTCCTCTACGGTATGTCTATTTTTTTTTACTGGTAGTGTGCATAGTTGCTCATTGGTGCCGTCAGGTAGCAAAACGTTGGGTACCAGTAGCCGGTATATGGGGTGTTGGTCTCGGTACAGCAGCTTTATTCGTACGCGCCTTTTTGATGTCGTTTTACCTACCTATTCAGACCATTCATGTCCCAGTTCCTGTCAGTAACGCCGCTTGTGAAGCGCGAGTTCTTGTCACAAGTGCCCGTTGTAAGTAACTCGAGTCAAAAAAAATTTGTGCGCTCTTATGCTCACTGCTGGAAAGCTGGGCGAGTACTACAAGGACAAGATACCGGCGTCCGATAAGCCGTTTTGATGTTGTTATTCCATTCCACAATCACTTGACATAGATGTCGCGTCGTGACATTTTGCACTACAGTACGTATTTACAATATCTCTTATATACGAGTACTGATTTATTCTCTGGCATAAAAATAGTTTGGATTTGAATAGCGAATGAACAAGCGTTCACTATTTCTTTCTGTACATGCTACAATACACAAGTCATGCGAGCCTTCATACCTCCATAGATGCACAGGATATGACGAGTGTTGCAAAAAAAAAATGGCACATCCTCGCAGGATTGAGATCGTTTGTTGAATATTCAGGACCAGCTCTTGACCAATTCAACCAACTGTGGATGAGGATTCCGGCTAATGATCAAGCCAACTGCCTTTTCGACTTGGGGCAACTAGGAAATAGATATAGTAAGAATAAAAGACATCCAAGTAAAGAAGCAACTGAAACACGCACTTTGGATATAGCAAAAGGTCTGTCGAATTTTATCTCCTTTGCAGCTTTATTGTACATCTCACTGCTGCTCAGCACCGCCTTGTACAGATCGTCTAGGTATGCAATGAGTTCCTGCATATGTCAACGAATCAGCATGAGGCAAAAAGTCACGATGGACTGCTCACTGGAGATAATCCAGAAGCAGAATGCCATTCTGGCAACTTCAACATTGCCGACATGCGATAGACAATGTCTAGCCCTAAAGAAATCCAGTCAAAAATGATACGGTATTCGGGGCGTAAGCAAGCGTACCCGATTCGTAAAGAAGCTTCTCCATGTCAATGCAGTGATAGACAATATCGGCTGCCTCTGGGGGAACGATGCGGTCAATGGCAGCCAATGCGTTGGTCATGACCGGTCTAACGATTCCAAGTGCCACTCCCTTGTCAATTTTATTTGGACTTTGCTCCCAGGCAAAGAATGCTTTGCGAAACCCTGTTCTTCGAAAGAGCTCATGGTATGCTGAAACCAGTGGTATTCTCATTGTCTTGGAGGTCATGAGCAATGAGGTCCCATGATCGATTCTGACATATTTCAACAACTTGAACTGTTCATAGAGATTTCTATTGATACTCTTTTCCAGTTCCAAGTGAAAGGGAAAGATGCAGTGACTTGCTTTAATGGTTCAGAACTGGCAGATGCAGTCCCTGAGTTTGAATCTTTCTTGGTCGACGATGTCCTGTAGACATTTAGTATGCGATTGGCAGGGTGGCGGGCTTGGGATGGCCTGCACTTACGCATACAAGACCTGCTTCGCAACCAGGATGACGGTGACCTCAAATTCTCTCGACACCTGCCTCAAAGTCCCAAATGCAAATCGATCCCAGGCTGTGTCTGAACCAATGGGAGAACAGCAGACGCAGTGAATGCTGTCAGAAAGAACCAGAGTGATGACCTTGAACCACAGTTCGTTTGGCAATTCTGGGCAGATCATGGTGAGGAGTAGGGCTGGGTACGTACACTGGAGCAGCACACCTCTTATATATACAAGTACTAAGCGATGACTTTTTGTGCCTCCCCCTAGTCATCAATAAAAAGCTGTGGGATGCGGTGCTCAACGTCTCAATACTCTGAGTTCACTGTCGTGGCCGTCCAGTCAGTAAATGCTGAATGAAAACCAGCCAAGCCAAAAGCACAGTGACGCCATCCGTCGATCGTTGTGCTGCCCATCGCCACCTTCAGTGGAATAAAGCGTCTCCTATGTAGCCCACTACACATTTCTTACGCAAACGACCGCCATCATGATACAGGATGCTCAAGCTAGACATGAATTTTATCCTCCGACGTGCCTCGACAGTCGGTCACCTTGCCCAGCATTGAATGCTCTCGCAAACCACCAATACATGCAAGTAAACTGATCCGTCCACGGACATGCGGTGATTGACTGTGCTCTGGGCAGATCCCACAATGGGAGGGACATATCATACCCGTCACTCGTCCACGCCCTGCGCTTCGTTTACAATCTCTCACTGCCCTTGGCCCTCCTCCTGTCCACCATCGGATACCTGACCTGCGGCAGAATCTCCGTCACTTTTACGCCACGGTGCAAACAACTTCATGAACAACGTCCAGCTGAAAAACGCCACGTCACCAAGATACTCAACTCGCTGTTTAACTGGGTTCCTGTGCCACGTCTTTGTTGGACAATTGATCTAGCTAGGCTTTCTCAGCATGGCACTTTCATGATCGCACACGACGCGTCTCTCGTACATGTGGATCACATACCTTCGCACTCTCCAGACAAACACCTCGTGGCCCAAATATTGTACTATGCCAACCACACGGGCGAGTCGCACAAGATGCGGTGTCCCATAACACCGTTGGACTCGATAAAAGGACTCTCGCTCAAAGACTTTGCATATATCCATTCGCAACGCCAGGCAATGCTGAAACAACCTCTGGACGGCTTTCACGAACAAGTGGCATTGGGAGAGTATGGCTTATTCTGGGCTCTCATGTGTGAACGCAGCATAGGTGTCTATAATGACGTCATACCAGTACAACGCGTTCAGCAGTGGCTGTGCAATGAAAGGCTGCCAGATGATTGGTGGATCGCTGGTCGACCGACTCAAGCGGTGGGCATTCTCCGCGCTCGAGCATGCGCAAGTCGAGTGCAGAAATTCATGGCGCATCGAACAAGGCTTTAGCGTACACTGTAAAATGTTACTCAACCTAGCGTGTTTATGTAATTTATTCAACATACTCCACAGGATATAAAACATCACATCACACCAAGTCCAGCCTTGAGTTCCTTTTCTAAATCATCCATTTCATCCTTGGTCACCTTGGCCTTCCCAAACTTGGCTTCTTCCGCAGCGCAACGCTCACAACGACATTCTCCAAAACCCCATGCCTCCAGCGCCGCCCTTCGCGTCTTGAGACTTGTGTCTGGGTTGACATACGTCACGAGCAACTCTTGACCCGCCTTGATGTCTGTTTTCGCTATGACGGTGATACGCGCGAGTGCGGTACGTTGATCGAGGTGCCTGACCGAAACATTTGGATTGCAGGAATGATTCAGGTGAGAATGAAGGGTATACAAGCCCCCATGGCCTTCGAGATCTAACGCAGGCCAAAATGAGACAACTCGCCCAGATGGTTGAACACACGCACTAAGATTCATCTTGCCCAGATGGCGCAGGAAACCGTTGTAGTCGAAAAGCTCTTGATCAATGTCGCTCTGGAGCGGCTTCTTGAGCATCCGTCCAAGCCTCTTTTGCTCCGCCACTGTCGTCGGCTGTTTGAATGCCTGTACATACAACTCGAACGCTTTCTTCCATGTTGCTCTATCTGGCTCTGGATGTCCGGCGCTGGGCTTTCTAGGTGAGCTTGGTGCTGGAATAATCGAGTCATGCACTCACGACTTGAAGCTATACTTGTATCGTTCCTCCATACCCATTTCAGCCAGCGCCCTGACAAACTGCCATTCAGCGTCAACTCCAAAGTCGTCTTGTTGCTGATTGGCCAACAATATACGACTGGTAGTCTGCGTCAGGGCATGTAGAGCCATCCATCTAGTCTCGCTTGCAAATTTGAGCACAGGAACCGATGCCGGGTTCTGAGCGGGGCAGATTAGCGGATGCGTCTTTGCGGAGCGTGATTGGCAGAGGCGATTGCAGAAACGAGCTGCACAGAACGCGGTCGATGACGACGAAGGGCTGATCGAGGAAGACGACGACGTGGCGGAACAATTCAGAACCAGCGGCGAGTCGGGCGACAAGGGAGTCGTGCAGAAACTGCAAGCGGCGGAGGCGGCTTGTAAATCGTATATCTCCCTGGATTCCTCAAAAGAAATATTCAAAGTCGGCGAGGGTCGGTCAAAGCGTTAGAACACGAAAGGGGGCCAAGTGACAGAGGGAGGAGGAGGAAGATGTACTTTTGAATGGGGGGAAACAAGTGTCTGATCGAGCAGTGATAACCTTACCATTCCGGCGCAATAATGAACGGATCTTCCCTCCATAAAGTCTCTCCCTGTGCGATATCCTCCGTCGCTAAAAGCCCCTTTCCCTTCTTGTTATCAATATACCTCACAGCAACCCTGGGCGACCACCTTCGAGTGTCAAGATGCGGTATGACACGTGAGGAAGGAAAGACGGATATGTTGGAATCATAGTTGGGTTGTGGAAAGCTGCCACTGTGCGAGGAGGTGATCATCGTAAGACCTTCTGCCTGCAAAATCTTGCGGGTTCGTTTCTCGCTGACCGTCCAATTCGGATACATCGCGAGCAGGTACGCGTGAACTTTGGAAATTCCGAGGGAAGGATTCTGACTCTTGAGATCGATTATGGCTCGTCTGAGCTCATCTTCAGGAGGAGAGAACGGCATGGCTTTTAGCGGTGAATACAGCAAAATGAGCGATCTTGAAGAGAACCAGAGCTTTCTTGCGAATAAAACCGAGATTCTCCTGCAATCCTGATGGCGCGAAAAGGCAATGGAAAGAAGAAAAAAATCACAAGAATTCTGAGTGAATCTGATTTTTTTTTTTTTGTTCTTTCTGTTTTTGGTGAATTGATCCCTCACGTTTGTTTGTCATTCCCGTCTCTCGCAAACAACCGTAAAGCATGTCTTCTTCCAACCTGCCACCGCTGGCGTCAAGCGGCGTATTTTTCGTCTCTGCATCCACTCTCATTGACGCGCCCATAGACAAGGTCTGGTCTGTTCTTCTAGACTTTGGATCTTACAAAGAATGGCAAGTTGCGTTGACTTCCTGTGGAACTCGGTGCTGAGTTTTCGCTTGTAGGAACCCTTTCGTGTATGGCCCTCGTTTCAATTGAAGTTGTTGACCATATCTCGTGGATTAAATCTATTCCCTTCAGACGCGGACAAACTATTGTTGACAAGAACAAAAAGGCACTGTCTGACCAGACGCCCGCAGAGGGGCAGTACCTCGTGATAGCGCCCGTACACCTTCCGCCAACCATGGACGAACCTGGGTTCTTCGGCAAATCCTCGGCCTTTGAAATGATCACCACTGTCGACCACGAGAACCGTCGCGCGGCGTGGGTGAACATCGAGTTTCCTAGATTCCTCCTCAATGCCGAACGATGGCAAGCTCTGAGCGTCGATCCGAGTGGAAAGACTAAATATGAGACTATCGAGGTGTTTGGTGGTATTCTTGCCTACTTTGTCAAATTCTTCGTTGGTGCAAACCTCATTCTCGGGTTCAATGCCCAAGCAGAGGGACTAAAGAAGAGGGCCGAGCAGCTGTACAAACCTGCGTGACTACCACACTTATTCTTTTACTCTAAACTTAATTTGCATTCCCGTTCGGTTTGTCACTTGTATTTTATTCCCCAAATAAATTCGGACACAGAAAAAAAGCATTATTCAAAGGGGTGACAAGAAGTAAACGAATGTAATTACTTGACGTGTTGCAAAAGCAACCGGTATAAAAGTTTTAGTTGGGAATACTGCCATGCAATCTGGCATCCCTGCTGCTCGCACCAATGGTAACGCCTATCGTGCCACTGGGTCGCCGCCATCCTTGTGCCATAGTATCCCAGAATGAGAGGTCGTATCGAGATAACCTGATGGTCACCTGTGTCGTCCGTCCCGGTGCCATCGCAATATTGGTGAAGCCCTTAAGAAGGGAAGGTGGTTCTCCCGCAGATGCCGGCATATGCACGTATAGTTGAGGTATCTGGGGCAGCGTGTCAAGTCAGACGTTGAAGCTAATAATTCTCAACGTGACATTACCTCTCCGCCGTATCTCGATCCGACGTTTTTGACATTAAAGGTAACCACAAAGGCGGGACGCTGTAGCCTAGAAAACTCTTTCAGTCCCAGAGAAGAAAAGTCATGTAAATGCACAACAAACCATATTGCAGTTGTTGATCCTTGACCATGGGGTGACGCTCGACCAGCTTCCCAAGCTGCCTCCAAATCGGCTTGTGTGTGGTCTGGACTTGGTATCTTCGATATATGAAGGTTGCTATATGAAAATTTGGTGTAGCTCAGACCAAAGCCAAACTCAAATCGTGGCTGGATTTTTTTCTGCCAAAAGCTCAATCCCCAGTTCCGCTAATGTAGAAAAAGGGTAACGTACGGCATCGAAATGGCGATAATCAATCTCTAGCCTAAAGGAAGCCATCCTTTAGTGGCGTGTAAACAGCGAAAACAGAAATTACGCACCCTTCGGTGTATGGGATGGTCAGTATTTGCCCGGGCGTGCCTCCAGTGTTAAGTTGAGCAGGGTAATCAGAAAGTCGTTTGGCTATGGTATACGGCAAACGACCAGACGGGTTCCAATCGCCAAAGAGGATATCCGCGATTGCATTTCCCGCTTCCTGACCCGGAAGACCGGCCCAAAGAACCTAGATAGACAAGTGAACACAAACTTGGCAATAAGATCCGAGTAAGACATACTGCAGTAACATTGGGGTGCTCGATCCAAGGCTCTACGATCAAAGGACCGACGCTATGAACGACAACGATCGTGTTCGGGTTTTGCTTTGCGACAGCCAAGACCAATTTATCACCGCCATGCCATGCCGTGAGGTTTTTACTTTGATGTTACAATATGAGTCAAAGATGTCAAGTTTGCCATCTCTATACATACCGATCCCCCTCATTTCCATCGACAGTGATGTACTGTTCACCCGAGTCAGAGTTGATGAACACAATAGCAGCAGATTTGTGAGCAGCGTCTGTTGCCGCTCTTGCTAGATCAAAGTCGTTAAGGGACCACGAAACACTAATATGATCTTGGCGTGCACGTCGTTGGATAGCCTCCAGCGGCTACGAGAGGTCAATACCATTTACAGACGTCCCACGAAAGAGCCACCAAGCGCTTACAGAAACAAGGTAAGGGAAATTTGCTGTGCCAGAGCCCCATCCCATAGCAAGAATACCATCGTCGCCACCCTAGAACAATAATCAGCTGGAAACACGGATACAAGGCCAATTGTTTTACTCGGTCAGAGAATCCGTTTGGCCCAGCTCTGGCCGGACCAGCATCACTTCCAATGAGGACGATAGTTCTGGCTTTCTTGAACGGTAATGCCCCGCGTTCATTCTTGAGCAACACTGTACTAGAAGCACCAATTTCGCGAACTAGTTTGTAATGATCATCCTGTACATCGATGTGTTCGTTTGTCGCCTCGTTGTCGGGGAAGAATGCATCAAAGTTAGTTGAAGGGTAAGACGGCAAGTCTTGGCCTAGGAGGTACCAGCCTGCAAGAATACGCGTCGCTAAACAGTGAGGTTAGACAGTATCGCTAGTTGCTTCAAACACAAGATCTACCCATGTCATCTACACGAGCCTCCGGAATCGTTCCGTTTCGCACGTATTGAGTGAGATTAGCACCGAAGTATGAGGTACCTGAATTGAAGAAGATGTCTCCAGGCATCGTCATCTATCACACAATGGTTGAGAAAATTATAATGCATGCTTCAACATAGGCTCACATCCAGACCATCTATAGCAGAAAGGGTCGAGTGTGTGCTAATAAAAGTGAGAATTTGGATTTCGACAAATGACGAACAACACCTACGCTGACCAATCAGACATGATGACTTGAACATTCTGGTTTATCCTCTGCTAGTTCAAATCAAGTATGTAGATAACTCACAGCCCTGGAAGCCAAATTCGCGCTTGACGATGTCGTTCATGATTTTGTCATTTTCACAGGCGTACGTGCCGTTGATTTGATCTATCAACGAACGTCACTCGTAGGATAATGCGTAGACCTATCAAGGCGACCCACTGTAACTGCACATGATGCTAGCCACGCCAGCCATAATACTCTTCATGAAGGGGTGAGCATATATCTCATGCTGAGTCCGATCGTCGACATCAGAGGTTTCTTCCGTGCGCATATGCTCTTGTTCACTTGTGGGGATTGTGTTCAAGAGTCGGTTTTGCACCAGATATGCTGAGGCGCAACTTACTTGTTAATCAGATGTTTTGCGCAGGCCTGAACGCCGGCCTGTTGAAGACCCAAAATTGTTTCATAGGCTGCTTCTCCGGCAAGGAATGGATCTGCGCCGAATCCTTCCCAGTTCCTTCCACCTTGCGCGACACGACCTAGGTTCATCATTGGACCCAAAGCGATATTTACACCCTTGCCAACATGTTCCTTGCCCATGAAATAACCCCGCATACGCATGAGTCTGCGATTGAAACTGAACCTCTCGTCAGCAAGCCATAAAGAGATGTGTGAACAGGCCATACGTAGACGCCGCATTGATGCCGGTGGGAAACGCGGTTACAAAATCAGCAAAGCGAACACCCAACGGTGAGTCCTGAATTAAATTGACATGAGAGCGACGCCGTGATGGAAGTTTTTTTGACATACTTCAAGGCAAAGGCCAGGCCAACCTCTACCATTTCTTGGCTCGATAGATGGAATATTGCCCTGTGTGATGGTTGATATTTATAGAAGAAAAAAGTCCGTCCTGTATCACGTACCACACATCTGCCTCCCATCCATCCAACACCTGTTGCAACGCTAACTTTTTCTTCCAAGGAAAAGCCAGAGATCTAGTGTTTCGATCATCAGCCGAAAGCCAACAGTCAAATCGCGATTGTTGATACAGCCAAAGACTGTAACATCAAACACATTCCAAAAAAGCTTTTTCTCTGCTTTCGAGAAGAAGTTTTTTTCGTGGCTAGGCAAGAAAAAATAGATTGTCAGATGTCATATGTGACATCTGACATTGCGAAGAAACGAGTTGCAACGTATTCAAATTGACGTGACATACCTTCTGTTTAGCCTTGACATATGCATCTAACCATGCTGGTGCGAAATCCGGGATGACAGAAGAATCGACCTGACAGCATGGGCAATGTGAAACTTTTGACATGAAAATCCACCAAACTAAAACTCACAGGCGGCGGATTTCGAGGGTTAGAAGCAGGAAAGACCCCGGGAATCGGTGACTGAGAAGGTGTAGGGAACGGTGAGAATATGTAATGAGTTGAAGTTGTTGAATTTGGGGGCGACGGTGGTGGTGACGACGGCGAAGTAGTAGCAGACATTGAACCAGATGTAACGACCGACGATGACGAATTAGCCATAGAGGAAACATGGGATGGAAGGGGAGTATTGAAAGTTGATGCTGCCTGGGACGATGTGAACGATGCCGACCTAGTGGGCATTGGGACCGCTGATGCCAAAGGATGCGACTGGACGTTCAAACCGGCCGAAGCAGGAAAACCCAGTGGGCTCTCCGTCGCTGCCAGCACCGCCGGCTGGAATGCGGAAACCAGCACTAGCAGTAAAGCATACATGGTGGTATGCGAACAGGAACTTGGCCAGGTGGAATTGCAGGCATACTTTTATGCGAACTCCAAGGTCGACGGAGAAGCGAAGAGATGGCTTGATTTTACATAATTGTCAGGGTCAGTTGACCCCGAAGCCTATTTGCGTCGCCGGCATCCGCATGATGATGGGCTTCACAGGTCAATTTTGGTGCGAAGGTGATACCTAATGGGTGCCTGCTCCGAGACCTGGTCCGCAATGTCCGCCCTGTGTACACCATGATTGGCCTGCCACATGCTTGTCATGCTGTTCAGTGTCTAAGAACGGGGTTTGCGGGTCCCGAACCATGAGGAAGAGTGTCTTGGGTTCCGTCGATGCATATGAAGATTGGTCAGAAGGTGCGAGCCTACAGACATCACAATGTTCACCTGGTAATTGTTGCACAGAAAAAGCCAACGACAGCAAAGCCCAAGACAATCAGATATGGTTATCAGACATGACATCAACGCCGCATTGTCGCTGTTGATGCCCATGCAAGTTGTTCCTTACTAGCTAACAGTGATATTCCAAGGCGTTTGTTGTTCAGTCTGCGTCTCATACACACACGAGGGCTGATAACCTCCCACGGTGTCACCAGTATCTGGGAATCTTTCGAAATCTCAGTGGCCTTGACAGAGATATCGACAAGGTGAGTACATCGATCATTATTCAGGAAATCACCATGTGGCCTCAGTTCGGGACAAGACTCACGCATTGACCGACTTCTGTCCATTTTGAATTAGATTTCTCTTTGTTTCGTAGGGGAAGCTGTCGGGACGTTGTTGCCGCCGCGTTCCCAATGAAGCCGGGCAACCACGCTCTGTATCGCTAACAACCGCTCTGCCGTGCCTTGCAGCAGGACAACATGGCGTTTCAGCCGACATATTTGGTATGGCTGTAGGCAACACGTATCGTCAACCCATTCGAAGAGTTGATTTGATCATAAAATGGAAGGTGAGAACGAGACAGTGGAAGATCGATTCGAACTCAAAGAGATGTATTGGAGCTGATAATGCAGAGACCAAGCTACCCATCGACCCAGTCCTTGGATCTCAGTCGAACAAATTTCGAGATGGCGCTACTGTCTTGAAAGAATTTCTTCACTAGTCAGTCAAGTTAATGTGTGATGGACCAAAAGGTGATGTCCTCAAGGATGGAGGCGAGGATGCACAAAAACCAATTTGGAATTATATAGCCGTGCGCTTCTTGGTGACGGCTATGATTAGATTCAGAAACTTCGACGCCGCCAATGTCACCTCACACGTCATAGAGTAGACGCCGTAACTTTCGCCACGGTATGGGTTTGACAATATCCGACAAGTGTTGGGCCAGGAAGGGCTTGGAAACTTAAAGGAGAGGGTATCACGATTTGATGGGTCGTCAAAGATGATGGCAATATTCCGCCCAAGATTCACGGTGCGACCTGGACGAGACGAGCGCCAACTTGCTACAGAAGGAACTTAAAGCCAAGCGGCACAGTGCGTAGCCGAATCCGACTTTGATGCCCAACAGTGGTGCAACTTCGTATCTCCACTGCGAACTACAGATCATCACTTATCTAGAGAAACACGGGATCGTAATTTGCATGAATATTGTTGGGGTCAGCAAGCGTACGTGTTGGGCTTGCAATGCCTATCTTAATAAAGTCAACAAAGAACCGGAATCAGCGGTGGATGCTTTTTGGGTCCTCCAGGAAAGCACGTCATGCGTGGTTGATCCAGCCGGACGATTTTGTAAATCGCAATCACGGCGCTGGCCAACAGGCTAGATCGTTTCAAGAAACAACGGTGGTTCAGATAGCAGTTCTGGGTCGAGGAAGAGCGAAGATGAAGAAGCAGACCTTCTTGAGTCGCAGGTCTTCAGCTTCGTTCTATGACACTGTCAGAGTATCGAAAAGCGACAAATCTGAAGCAAAGACTCACAGCAACATCAAGAGCGTTGAGCAACCATGGGTGGCCAGGAGAAATTGGAATACGCGTAACTTCGCCCATTGTTTGGTAGGTGTGACAGAGACCACTCGCTGATTCCGAGGAATCGACGAATTTCCTGATCCTGGAAGCCACGGGAAGAAGCATGTAGCATGATCTCCTTCATTCTCATGCGGCGTACCCTTGAGCCGTCACTGTTTCCCGGTTGACCTTGGAACAATCGAAGGCTTGGCTAGCGCACGCTACACAATGATCAGTGAATGATATTACCTGGTGCTGGGGCCTGGTCCCCCAATCTCGACTCCTCATTCGGGGGTCAATCAACTGTTGTTCTCTGCCTATGTGTATTTTTCTCTGCGCTAGCCCATCGCCTTGCAAACGGCCGCAATATACCCTGATTTCCTGTTAAATCATCATATATCTCAAATTCTGGCTGGGTGGCATGGTGACGGGGTATGCGGCCTTGACCTAGGCAAAGGCTCTTTTATTCCTGCTGCCAAATGCGTGTCAATGACAAGTGTCTGATGGTCCACGCACTCTTCTGGAAGCTGTTGCAAGTAACAACTGCTCCGACGTCGACTTTTGGACGCTCTATTGCATGGCAGCGAGTCAATATGCCCTGACGGAAACTCGATTCGCCTGGATACTAGCTGCTCGATGCATTATATTCAGCAACCCGCAATAGGCCAGATTAAAGAAATCAATTACTGTTTGACTCCATATCTTAATAAGGCTCGAGTACAAAGCATACCAAAGGATTGTTCATGATTCTTCCAGTTGAAAATTCCAGTTGAAAACAGTGAGGACATCCCAGTGAATCTGAAGGATGGTTGTCAACTGACGTCTCCAAAAACCATGACAATGAATGTAAGAATCCATTCCGTAAACAATGACGACAGCAGTTACAGTTTGTCCTGACTCCTGAGGGTAAGCTTTGTGGAGCCGCCTGTTATACAACGGGTATTGTGAGGCCTCCATTCTGCCCTCTTCTATAAGCATCTTGCACAGTAAATCTGCTATACAGGCACACGCGTGGAGTACGCCAGTTTCATCATTCATCAACACCTATAGTAATAACACATGGAGATCTAATGTTTGGCCCCTTGTATGTGCACCACGCAAGTACCAGACGCCTCAAACATTCTGGTACTGTTCGTGTAAAGCCTGGGGCCAACCAGCCCTCTCGAAGTTGGGGAGCACCCCAGAGCTTCTGCGTCATGGCAGTACAAGAACAACAAAGCACGGACAAGGATGCCCGACATGTCATGCTGATGCCAACAGGAGAAACCTATTTACCGTATGGTGTGAACAAATGATCGCTTGGGAAGCGGCGCGCTAACCATCACTTGCGCGTGCACTCGTGACAGTATTCAGACAGAGTCACATCTTGGTGGAATTAACATGCTGCAAAGGCACGACGTTGGCCTCAAAAGCTCAGGATGAATTGACATCTGCCAAAAAGTCAGTAATGCCTAGAATCCATTGAACTGGCGCTCTTATAAATTCACTCCATATAACGGAAGAGATTGAATTAAAAGGATAGCATTCCAGTAGAAAGGATGGTATCAATAAAAAAAGGTATGGAGGTAAATTGTGCATCGGATTTTAAAAGGCGATGTGTACGTATATTGTGTGTGCAAGTCGTGAAGCTCGAAGGACCAAACGATAAATTCCGAGCAACAAAGGTTTTCCCGATCCATGTTCTGTTCTATGCCGTACGACGTCACCTATGAACGGAAAATGTACACTCCTCTCCTACGTCTGAACTCGTGCATTAAATGCGGAACAAGTTTAGAGCATCGTGAGGCCGGCGAGGGCGAGGACGCCTGCCAATGCACCGCCAGGAACTTGAGCAGCCAAAGCCGCGTTGCTGCCTGATGGCTTGGCTGCTGAACCACTGGCGCTCGCAGATCCTTTCGAGCCGCTTGCAGAGCCATAGGCAGAACCAGAAGCCGCACCAGAAGCCTTGGTACCAGAAGCGGCAGCGGTACCAGAAGCAGCAGCAGTACCGGAAGCAGCGCCAGTAGCGGTGGCAGCACCAGATGCAGCAGGTCCAGCTGCTGTACCACTACTGTGAAAAACCTGAGGAATTTCTACGTTATTGAAAGAATAATCGTACTCACGCAGCGACAGAGTTAGAGGCAGAGGCACTAGCGGCACTAGATTGTGCTGCAACGCCGAGGGCGAAGAGGAGGGTGGTGATGGTGATAGCAGCAGACCTCATTATGAGTTCGAGATAGGATTGCTTTCTGTTTTGGGTTCGGTGTAAAGAGAGAAAAAAAACAGAAGTTGGGAGAAATGAAGGATGGGCCAAAACTCATCCGTTTATATATGTTCAATCATGTTCTATTCGTGGCGTTTGCCGGAAATTGTGGAAATCAGAAGGGGAACATATTGCTTGTTCGCGTCACCGTAAGGGAGCGACAGAGGGTCCTATGCTATTCATAGAAACGCTATTATTGGTCGGGAGCGGTAGCTAGTTTGAATCTGACCTGCTAAAAATAGTTCTTTAGTGTCTAAACAGGTACACTTCATGATATCTTCCCTTGTTCGGCGTAAGATTTCCAACAATTGGTTGCTGCGGAGCACGAGAATACACCATCAGGCTTGCGTTTTTCGTCCCAAATCAAGTTTCAGTGGAGCAACGGTGGTGATAGGTGGTTGAGAAGTTGAGTGCCGTGCAGACAACGTGATTACCCGCGGGAAGAGCCTAGCATCCTTTGCATTCACGTTTACTCCGAAAAAGTGAGTGTCGTAATCAGGACTACGAATATCTTCTTCTATTCTTTTGCCAGCGCGATTCAGACGGTCGCCTCTAGTCATGGGGAAACAAGCAAAGGCTAGGACGGGCCGATTATTGCGGGATTCCGATGCCTCGCGACAGCTTCCGAACGCTCCACAGCAGGGATACAGGGAGATGGAGAAAAGGGGTGCAAAAGGGAACTGCATCGCAATAGGTTGCGCACTTCAATCACCTAAGTTCGACACCTGATTCACAAGACGTAAGCCCCACTGTTGATGTATTGAATGCGGCGTCAATCTCCAGTAAAGCTCAGCAAACATTGGGTTTCAGCCCCCGTATCTCTTCAGCTTTTAGGGTAACGCCTCGTGCGTAGGTTGCGTACCGCGGCGACGCGCAACAGTTCTTTATCCTGACTTCTATTACACGAGGTCTGAGCTTCTTTCTGAAAAGTTGGGTTGAGCTATATTTGTGGATGAGAGGCAATGACGCGATTCTTGAAGTCAACGGCTATGCTAAATTTGGGTAGAAGAGAACCCGAATTCGAAATAGCCATCAACCATGTTGGATTGCGGTGTAATATCAACTCAAAGGTGGCATTGGTAAATCATATGCAACGGATAGGGCGCCTCTGCATTCGCCACTGCATGGGCATCAGGCCACATGAATCTAGAGGGATAGGTTTTCGTCCATCATTGAAAATTTTTCCTTCAACGTCACAGATTCACGCACTGGCAAAATGTGCACCATCAAATAAGTTCCAACAGGGGGGTCCATATAGTGTTGCGAGCTAAATCTAAACGCTGATGCACGTATTGTCATCAGGCGTAGAAAGAGCGAGAATAATGGCGTCCTGTGTGCTTCCGAGTTCTTAACAAATATGACTGAAAGCCCTGTTCAACTGCACCCAGATGAAGTAACGCTGACGTTATTCATGAATCATGTCACATGAGAAGGTTAATAATGGGATTTCATATTTTTAGTTGACATCAAACCTTAAGATGATACGTGAATAACTCTCAGGCGTTTCTGGATTAAACACGATCCTTGCAAGTGCAAAAATAGTATCGTACCTTCGGCTCATGGGTGGGAATTCTGTGTCCATAAGGCATAGTGCAATGAACCAGAACCGCCATCATGTATGATGCGCCGCACGATGATTTCTGGAGAAGCCATCATCTGATGGTCATCACTCACAAAGCAAACGCGACTTTGGATCATCTCTGTCGTTTGTTTCGGTAATGAAGTGGTTGGCTATACAGTGTGGGAGTATCCTGAGAAGTTCGTGTCACTGAGTAAAATGAAGTCTGCTGCGAGTGAAGATATTTTCAAGCACTGTCTGACGATGTGCAGGAACCGCGTGACAAGAATAAGAATTTGTGCAATAAGAATACAGAGAGACTGACCGATTCCATCATCTATTGAGAACCTCCAGCATGTCATATACAGCAGTTGCAGAAATCCCGACTTGCATGTGTTCGATTGGAGATCATGCGTTATGAGATCTCCGCCGCCGGCGGTAACACAACATACATGTCAGGATTATGACATCAGGAGCAAGTCTGCAATGAGCCCAAGGATGCAGTTGTCCTAAACTTGATTGGAACACATTTAACGGATTATACGTGCAGGATTTCAGAAAAGGCGAGATCTACCTTGTGGAAGGGACAGTGGAAGGCCATAATTTTGACATTTATTAGATAGCCAGGAACTTACCATTGACACCGGAACACTGAATATACCTTATCAATAGCTTGAATATGGTAGAGTTCCTTTATCTACGCAGCTGTTGCAGTCGTGATGTAAATTCAAGATCTGGGTTGGTGGGGGTTAAAGAACCAGTCTTCCAATATAATGCACCATGTCGTGCCTTCGTATCCATGTAGGAAAGAGAAAAGTGCATACATTAAGTCCCAAATGATATCGTTGAGTGACGATCTAAATTGTGTTTCCAGAGAACGGAAGATAAGAAGGCTTGCCCGATAGGTAATGCACCAGGTGATTTGGGTCTAAATAAGATCTAGATATAGCAGTGGGTCAATGATGTATATATGCCTCATGTTATGAAAGGAGTGAACGTCTGTGTTGTCAAAGATTAATCCAAAAACTCGAGCATGTTTGCGATAATCGGGTTCAACGGAATATATACTTGGTTTAGATAATCGGATGCACGATGTACAAGGTTGGTATATCGAGGCAGATCGGAGGCTTGAGGTGCGATGGTTTCCGATTTCATCAAGATGACGCTGGACATGTATCGATGAGTCTGTTCTTTGGCCATGATTCTCCGAACTCTTCCCAGGTTGTCACGTTGGGATTGGTATAGGCTCCCATGTACCTGAGAATCAAAAGATAGTCCTTGAGCGCTAGTGACAAAGAAAGCCGCAATACGCACGTTTCAATATAAGCTCTCGTCGGAAAATCAATAGGATCACAACCAACATTGACGGCATCTTTAGCCTGGTATATGCGGATGTAATCAATGCTCATTGTCGTTGGCATATTTAATTTGCCAAAATCAATGTTTCCAAAGTTAAGGGAAAAACCAAGGTTAGCAAGGATATACTTTAGTGAGAGATCCATAAAATACGTTCAGCATTCTCATTGACAGAGGCACTGAAAGATCCTACCATTGGCTCTTGTGGTATTGGCCGTGCACTAATTTCAGTCCGTGTATCAGGCCCCAAGCCCCCCGCATTCATGCTCCAAGCAGGTTTGTCATCGTTGATCCATGTAATATACCCATCATACCTAAAAAGGATTTTATGTTTTCAATCCTGGTGGCATGGTAGAGAATCATAAACTACACACCCGGGTTGATACTCAAAGCCATAGAGAGCAAAGCAACCCTTCTCATACTCGTAACAATCCTGGTTGGTAATTGATAAACCGCTTGTGCATTGTTGGAAAGCACCTAGAACGATGTTTGAGACAGGACAGGCGTATTGTTAAGTGGCTTACCACCAGCATAGGGGTTAAGTTGTGTCACTGAAGCATTGTACATATGCATATTATCGGATGTATTTAGCCACTGGTATTCAGCCTATGAACAAGCACTGTAAGTTCAGTACAGTTTTAACAAGGAGGATGAGACTTGCATTGAATGGACCCCATTGTCCTGACATTGACACCTAGAGAAAAACATTCTGAGAAAAATGACTTGTTGGATCAACATGGACCTCACTTTTCCCATGCCTCCATCGACGGTTGCTTCAAACACGTCTATCTCAGGTGCTGAGCGACCAACATAGCTCCCATTCTTTCTCGAGGGACCTGGGTGCGATTCCCCGGGACACGTGCAAGCAGCTACAAGCCAAATCAACACATTATGAAAAGATGAAAAGTGGTCAACTCTTACATAAACGTTGTCCAGGTAGATAAGACTTGTCAAAATCAATCACGGTGTCAGTTGAGATGTCGCAAGCACAGGACTCACGAGTTTATCGTTATTCCCTTTATCACCATTTTGAGTTGCCCACATAGGCTTATTAGTACCAGGCCATGTTTGATTAGGAAGTGTCCCCACATCACAGGCATCGTAAGTATAGGGCCACTTGACATCATTGTCAGCCATACACGATGGTTCATGAAGTACCTAATGCTCACCAAGCCGTCAGTTGTAGCACCATGCCCAGCGCGCCCTTTGAATAGAAGTTGAGTAAATGGACAACGAATACCGACATTTAATATACCCAGATTTCCCATAGTCCACCTTGAAAACTCGTTAAGGTACATAGCACTCGTCGGAATTGAAGGCACTCACAGAGCAGGCCACAAGCCACTTAGATTCTATCTTAATACGTTAAGAAATATTAAGCGAGTGCAATTACTCACGGGACGTCATTTGTACCAGGCAAAATGACAGACGCTTAAACAATATGTTAGCCTTGTAAGGATCTAAAGACGAGGCGAGGGTAACAATAATAACCTTCAATCAAGCCTCCAGTAAAGCAGAACTTGTTCCTACCAATAAGGAATCAATTTGATGCAGTACGCTCACCATTAACCTATGAACACAGTACCAAGATTGTAGCTGCAAGAGATGTCAGTGCCTTGTACGATTGAGTAGAAGGCGCACCTACCATTCCCGATCTATATTGCAGATCATGGTTGTTAGCCATATTATCCACCCGCTCCAACTTTAACCTCAATGCACCTCCTTGTGTCGTCACTGCATGACTTGGGTGTCAAATCGGAGCTAAATGCAGTCCTGTATTCCATAACCAACCTTGCTGAGGATCGTACCATTCCAGATCGTTCTAGTTGTCAACAACATGAATCTCCATCGCCCACAAAAAATCACTAGTCTCACAGTTCCCCAGTAATGCAAATCAACCGCCTCCCAGAAAGGATCATCCCCGGGATAGAACGTTCTTCCGTCTGTGTTGAACTCATCAGAGAAGACGAGGACAAGATCTTCTCCTTTGTTGTAAGATTTTTTGGTATATGCCTCCTTCGGCGTGTCTTGGTCTATAAGGCCAAAGTTTCCCGGAAGTGACGGTACTTGGCCTGTGGCATTTATACCTCCGAGATTGAATCCGCCCTGGTTCGTTTGCTGCTTCTTTGTGAAATGGGAGATCAATGGGAAGCCTAGAGGCGCATATATGCATGGTGCTGTTCAGCAAGCTGACATTTCATCAGAGTGGCAATACGAACCAGCGCTGGAATCAACACCTTAGAAGTTGATAATGAACATACAATACAAGGAACATACAATAACGTCACCATTCCTAAGACCAAAATGAACAGGCATCCGAGGTTAGCCAGTCCACGTGAGGTGAAGATGTGGCCGCCTCTATCGTTTTTCCTGTCTCTTCGTGGATCTGGATTGTGGAGGTAATCGTCGGGTTCCACTTCATTCATGAACACTGGCATGCCCCATGTCGAAACAGAGGAAGGTAACGAATACTGAAATAGCAGAAGTTAGCAGAAGTTAGTTATAGCTTCTACTTGACCCAGATGTTATCACACACCTTGTCTGAGAGGGACGTCTTGGGGACAAAGTTCGTCACTTCGATGGATGACCTGGGAAAGTTCAGGCACGTACCTGCTTTCCAGCACCGGCACGACCGAGGTCATCATATGATGACGACGGGGAGATCGGTGAAGCAAGACTCTGAAGGAGACTAGTCGAAGACGGAGGAGGCTGCTGCGAGTACGGGAAGCTCATGGCAGGCAAGATCTCCAGGGGGTATCACGGACAGTATCCTCTAACGACTGCTTGTTTGATACAACCGTGCAGAAGGCGGGAGACTTGGGGAGGAAAAGGAGGTGAAGGAGCGAGTGGAGCTATCTGAAGAGCAGAAAGGGTATCAGAGAGAAGAAATGAAACGCAAAGAAACCAAACGAGGGACTGTAAATTCTTGAAAAAATCGGCATTTTTTTTTTTGAGTGAGCCCTTATTCCCCTCTTCTCGCTTAAGGAACCAACTCAACGATCGTACGTTTATTTACCTTTTTTGGTATCACCATCCCCTCATTGGGTAATAGGGAGATACTTTTCTAACACTGGCTCGACTAGAGCAGTCCCTCTTCATTGTCATGTTCTCCCCACTAGACTCCAGCATCAAGCATCAGTTCGTGACTCGGGATGAGCGAGTCTTGCGGTTGACTGAGGGAGAAACTGGAGAAAGATTTGGCTCGCTTGTTCTTGGCAAATACAGACAAAGCCCCACAATGTGTCATTGTGTACTGTACAGTGTCACTACGGCGTCTAGCAGTAAGCTTCTCTGAGTCAGAAACTCTGACCGTTGCTGGGTACGTAGGTATTGCGTGGGTAGCAAACCAACTCTCTCTCTCAGTTCTTGGAATTTTGTGTGCATATTTGGGACCATGAAACAAGCAAATCCTCCTCTTAATCCAATTAGATGCAGACATCATTGTTGCAACTGTCGATTGCCAAAATTTACACTTTTCCTTCAGGTTCGCATGTTCCAAAGGTGGTTTGTACAGCATAAGTGTACCTTCGACCCTTAATCCTATGGTCGCTAAGTTAACCACATCGTTTCTGCCCCATTCTTTCAAACGGACAATTCAACCTTGGCGCTTGTTGCAATCGCCTCTTTTAGTTCCTTTGTATCCAACGCAGGCTCCACCCAGTCCTTCAAAAACGCATCGACCTGTTCAGGTGCCCGTCCAATAAAGCTCGATGGTTCCAATAGTGTATCAAGCTGGTCTTTGATCGGATCAAAATATGGGTCGCTCTTCACTCTCTCTATCAAGTCGTTCTCCAAGCCCAATTGCTTGACTTGAAGCGCAGCCTCGTGAGAGAGGACCTAGTAAACAGTGTCCGCTTATTTTAACTCTGCAAGTCTGGAAGTAAAGAAGCATAATACCCTGATTTTTTCATGAGCTTCTTGCCTATCACCACCTTTCTTGACCATAGCCATGATGATATTCTCGGTGGCCATGAATGGAAGCTCCTGGGCAATTCTCCTACCAATGACCTTTGGATACACCACCAGACCTTCGGAAACATTTTGCAACGTGGAAAGAACGATATCAGCCGTCAAGAACGCTTCAGGAAGCGAAATGCGACGATTGGCACTGGATGAAAAAGATGAGCGTTTGGATGGTATTCACTTGCTATGCGTTATACACACCTGTCGTCCAACGTACGCTCAAACCATTGCACACTGGAGGTCATGAGCGCATTTTGGTGAACGACCATCAAATGTCTCGCGAGACTGCAAACACGCTCTGAGCGCATAGGATTGCGTTTGTACGCCATGGCCGATGAACCGATTTGAGTTGATTCGAATGGCTCTTCCATTTCCTAAACCAAGCGTTACAACATTCTTTGATAACGCATAGGGTGGTCGCAAGAGGGTAATGGAACAAACACATACTTTCAAGTTTGCCAATAGACGCAAATCCGTGGCAATTTTATGTGCGGTCGCGCCAAGGGACGCTAACGGAGCGAGTACATCAACGTCGATTTTGCGCGAATACGTCTGCGAGGTCACGGGATACGCATACTCGAATCCGCACAGTTTTGTCACAAGCCTATCGAGCTCTTCGACCTATTACTACGATCAGGCAACCACATCTGTTATTTGGTCCAGTAACCGACTTTTTCGTGGTCACCATCAAACAAAGCCAGGAAACTGGCTTGTGTTCCCGTGGTCCCTTTGACGCCACGGAATCCAATGTCATCCCTGGCACGCTGCAAGTTCCGCAGATCCCAAAGAAGCTCCTATACAACCCAACAATGGGCCAGGGTAATACAATCGATAATGTATGAAGCTACCTACCTGTACCCACAGGGTTGCGCGCTTACCAACTGTGGTAAGCTGTGCAGGTTGGAAATGGGTAAAGCCAAGCGTCGGCAGGGAGCGATATTGGGAAGCAAATGCGGAAAGACGGGAGACGAGCACGGCCAAGGAACGAATGAGGTACGTTAGCCCTTGGCGAAGGAAGATGAGGTCTGCGTTGCTATTCACAGATTCAGTCGAGTATTGAGCGAAAGAGCGTGAAGAGCATACTCTGTCACGTAACAAGACGTAGCGCCAAGGCTGCGAGTACGTTAAACTAGGGCAAGCATCAAGCAAAGAATGCGTATGTACTGAATTATCCCAGCTGCTGCTGGAGCCACTTTTCCAAACGTATGAACGTGGGCCATAACGTCATGCCTTCGTTTCTTCTCTTCCTGAGCTGCCATTTCGAATTGTTCGTGATTTAGTTGCAGATTGTTTTTCATTTGTTCTATTGCCTCATTTGAAATGGGCAATCCGAGCTCTTTTTCAGCAATGGCCAGGTTGAGCCAGAGTACACGCCAGGTATAGAACCGGTTCTATATCATAAAACCGAAAAGTAGCATAAAATGACAGGTCGGTTAACTCAAAGAAAGTGGATTGGACTCACGACTGGAGAGAACAAATGGGACATTTCCTTGCTCGCATAACGGCTGTATTCATGGAATAGTAAATTAATTAATGACAGTTCCGCAGTCAAAACTGCAATAGCAACGAACCTCGATAACGGGGTCTGATACACTTGATAACCGTCCATAGTTGATTATAGCCAATCAATCCTAGATCATAAATTAGCAATGACTGGAATAAAGAGGTCGGAAGTATGACGGTGTGCTTCGGGAAAATCAGCGATTGGAGTGGAGACAGATAATGATTAGATAAGAATCCCTTACGCGGTTGTCATATCGTCCGCCACGGCACTGCACTGACCTCCAGTCAGCGAGCTCGCAGTGCGTTTGGCACGTGAGCGAATGTCGTACCAAATCATATCAGATGTCCTTCTCTTCTTACCCGAAGTAAAACTGAACATAGGCGGTCGCACAATACATGGAATAACCTATGTCGCCAGATACTGACTTGACCGATGCGAAACTACGTTATTACAGTGAAAAGAATTGACAGGGCCATTTCAATGAATGAATCATGAGGGTCAGAAATTGAATTGAAACGGAAATATCTGGGTACGGGGGTACTTAAAGTCAATCGGTCAACTTTATTAGGGGTAAACGTTACATAAACGACTATGAAGTGAACAGTCATGCCGCTTGATATTTTCAAGTTGAGGGCGCGTTTGTCGGATATTTACGCTAGCATCACAACGTCGAACAATTTATCAACATTCTCTGTACCCACATCCTGCGAACAAAAATACAATGTATACGAACCCGAGCAACACTGCATACCTGTATTCATCCTAAAGACAAGAGACAACCAAATGTGATAAAGAATACAAAGACCAAAGAATACAAAGATTGTCCCATAGTGAATACGCTCACCTTGATGCTAGTACATATCAATGCTAGATAGTCAGAAAAACGATGCAGGCCGACATGCAGTTCATGAGAAAGAGCCATGTATCAATGCGTCCCATGCACTGTTCTTGCTCTGCAACGTTTCAATAAAGCCCACTCTAGGAGTTGACGTGCCTCCGACCCCAGGTGGAACATGTTTTAATTTGCCATTACGACTTTGGTCTGGTTGGGGCACCTTCACCGCTGCGTCACTAGCGTGCGCGTTGGCATCACTATTAGCGCTATCCTGACCTGCCTGAACAAGAGACTGCATCGGCCGTACAGGAGCCGCTGGCGAAGAGCTCCCCGGCAAAGCAGCTACAACAGGAGGTAGCATCTGCAACGGTTCATCTTCCGGAACTGACATGGGAAGTCCATACTGCGTTGCATTAAGGGCAGGCGAGCGAGAAGCGGGTGGCGTGTTCATCGGACTGGTTGCCGCAGATGAGCAAGAAGTGCCTGTTGGAGGAGTGCTCGCGCCTGAGGGTGGGCCAGAATGTGGTGGAGAGGCGGGAATAGTGGGTGTGTGCGTGAGGAAATATGGAAGGTGTTGTGGATGGGAATAGTGATGAGGAAGAGGATGGGCCGGTGTAAGACCAGCCGGCGGTGGTGATGTGACGGCCACGTCCTGCGAGTGCTTTTTGCAAGAGTGCGTGACATATTAATGTCCGATAGGCAAGGAGCAGATTGAATAGACTCACCGGACGGCCCAGCCGCGATGGATGTGATGGTTGGTGGGGGTGGTGTAGGTGAGGGTGTGTATGCGCGAGGGAACTGCCGGGACGCGTATGAGCATGAGTAGGATCGAGTGGGAGGCTAGTACATGATGAACTTAAGCCAACGCTAGAACATGGAAATGGAAATGTAGTGGCATACGCTGGGCTGGCAGTCCCTGAAGCTGAAGTAGAACGAGACATGGAAGTGTATGGACGTTTCTGCGCGGGTGACCGAGTCAGTGAGCTTGTTTCATTACACTTGGACAAGATTGGGATGGCCTACTTACAGGTGCAAGGATGCTGCCCAACGCGAGTCTCAGAGCTTCCTTGTGTTGAACATTTCTGCTGATATGATCATGGTGGGGTGCGCTTGACCCCCGAGGGATTGGAGAGGGTTCACTAGGCCGCTGTACCTGTGTAGGCTTTTCCATTATCAGATCCAATGTGATCCCATCCATCAACCAAGCCCAAAGTCGGGAAAGCAACCCAACGCCGTGCAAGCAAGGGCATTTTGAGGCGTTCAGGGTCGCCTGCTGCGTGAATGAGGATAGACAGGGACGCACCATTCTCTACCAATCTCAGTAGTGTGAAGTAGCCTGAAGGATGTGAGAAAT
This sequence comes from Amanita inopinata Kibby_2008, assembly GCA_001691775.3. Classification (NCBI taxonomy): domain Eukaryota; kingdom Fungi; phylum Basidiomycota; class Agaricomycetes; order Agaricales; family Amanitaceae; genus Amanita; species Amanita inopinata. The sequence goes on from JNHW02000019.1 coordinate 171,419, forward strand.
GGTGCTGACGAACATGACAGGTCACAAGAAAGCGCTCGCACAGCGTGAAACAGACCCCAACTCCACGCCAAAACGACCATATTTGGAAATTTCCCCACAATGACTACGCTACACAACGTGTACCGCACCGTCTTTAGCGGTGAACAGAGTCCTCTATAGCCATGTTTGCCAACTGATCCTCCTTCTTTGGGCGTCCAATTCCCGGCTCTCCCAAAACACCCTGTTCCACCGACTCTTCCACCTTTGCGCCTTCCCTAAGGCCAGGGAGCTGCCACCCAGCATGGCCAATATTGTGCTCCAAGTTCTGTCATAGGAAGCTTGTCAAGCGTGGATCTGTCTATTACCAAGAGACGCACACACATGCGGTGGATGGCGCATATAGTCATCTGCAATGTTATGGTCTGTCGGTTTTCGCAGGCCACCAAAGGCCTGCGTCGTCTTTTTGAAATACTGGTCAGTGTTTTTCTCTTTCCGAGGCATTGAAAGGGCAATGGAGTAAAGAGGATAGGATTCAATGGCGTCATTTTATGTCAAAATTGGGTAGATGATGTCATCAGAGCCTCGTCTCTCGCCAAATTGCGACTCCCGCAATCGACGCTCCAGGTCCCACCAACGGAATTGCCAGCGCGTGCCAACAAGCGACCCTGGACGCCGTCTTCCACCCTCCACCCTCCGCATATCCATCCATCGCTAGCCAAAACGTCGCCAAAACGGACGCAGCGCAAGCAAACAAGGCATCCCACTGTAGAAACTCCAATACCAGGCCGCTTGGAGTTGGCCAAGCACTCCCGTACAATCTGGCTGGAATGAATAATGCGGCAAGCGACTCGCGTTCAAGCTTTCCACTGAGTTGGAGGATTAGCCTGGGCCAAACTGTCGAGACATGCACCGAAGATGCTATGATTGCTGTCAACAGGTATAGCAGGCAAACGACGTCAAGGGCATCATTGGTATCGTTTGTCTTTTTTGAAGAGCGCGGCGAACGGATAGCGAGATGGAGATACTTGAAGACAGACACGAGGAAAGGGAAAAATTGCCAAATGGCTGACACATGCGGATCATTGAGAACAATTAGCCCAAAGGAGGGAATAATGCCCCCAATCAACACCCCAAATGCCACTGCCTCTGCATGTTTTCGCGTCAACACCGACCTATAACTCGTATTCTTTCTAGATGGTGAGCTGGTACGCGACAGGACGAAAAACATCCAGTATATTGGAATCGTTACTCCAACGGTGACAATCTGATAGATGGCACCCAACACAGAAAAGCGGGATAGTAGGATGTTCTTGGCTCGCTTTCCAGTTGCTTCTACCGAGAGGCGATATCGAAGGGTTTCAACTGCAAGGAACGAGAGCATGGGCAATCCACTCGCAATAAAGTATGTTAGAAATAGACGTGGAAGTGGCTCGGCATCGTTTGGTTGGATGGCATATTGAAAAAAGGCGACAAAACCGCACAACTGCGCATCGAGCGCATCGGTACCCGTATACCGTAGTCGGTAGGGATAGATTGTTTGTGTAGTTCCCAAGGTTTCAGATGTGACGAGAGTCTTTGGACATTGTGAGTTTAGTGTATCGGCAAGGCCAGAGTTGAAAAGATGCTGAAAGATGTAGGTTGCAGCGAAGGCACTAAGAGCCGGGAATATGAGAATGGGAAGGAGAATGTTGGTGGTGGTTCGAGCCAGAGCCATGATTCAGGTTCCCAACTGCAACACCGCTGTCACGGCAGTCCAAGTCCCGGTTCTTCTAGCTATAATATCGACATAACAACCACATTCTTCTAATGTACAGGACGCTAATATACACGCCCAACAAAAACCCTAACTGAATTGCTTGCTACTGATACCTCTGATCCGCCTCGCCGATGGCCGACAACAAGTCCTCCGGCCTTGGCTTTGATGCAGTTGCATCCACACGGAGGTGTAATGTGTCTTGAAGAAAGTTGAGTGTTGTCGGTCCAATTGCAGCTAGCCTAGTTGGTAGGCGAACACTGGACGCCGAGTGAGGAGAGTTGTCTCCTATGCGGGGAAGGGTGAAGTGGTCTTCTAGTATCGGAGTGACGAACTGGGCTGCCGAGGGTGCAAAGTAGACGATCCACCAGTCTACAGTAACCATGTAACGTAGCTCCGTCCAGTACACGACAACACGCACCTTTTGCTGGTCCTGTGTGGACTTGAGATTCGAGCACCTTGGCTAGGTCATGCGCAAACGTAGATGATCCTCTCGTCGCATAAACTTGCACAGGATTGAGCGAGATTCCAGCTGACTGCAAAATTGTAGGGAGTGTGTCGCGGTTCTTGTCGCCAGTCAAATAAAGCAATCTACGAGTATGGTGAGGCCGGTCACCACTGTCATTCACATCGCGCACGATAAACCGCGCCAGCTCCTCTGCATTTCCTGAATCTGAGCCCCGTATGGCCATCGGGGAAGGGACAAACTGGGGATAAGATGGGGAGTAAACGGCGTGTATATCGGTAAGTGCCGACGCTGTCGCTTGACCGACGACGTAGAACGGGATGGTAGACCATGAAGGGGATGGTGCGCAGAGTTCAGCTGTTGAATGTCGGCGTGGGTCATATATCACACATTACACTGACGTGGAAGTGGTAGAGGTGACACACCGACCTGAGCCTGCCGGCGAAGGGGACGATGACGGGATGTCGACAAGATGTTTCACGGCGGCTTTCCAAGCTTCACAAGCTCTGGCGCTGGTCACTATTACGCCTGTACAGCCCGCGTCGTCACCGTGATATTCGGGTCCCTTTGAGATGGTGCCTGCTAACTCGGCGACATTCACCAGAGCCGTTTCGAGAACGGGGATAGAGACAGGTGTGTACCCGCCCGATAGGAATGCGGACTCGTAGCGATCTGGTGGCTGCGGTGCCCGGAGGAAAAGGATATTGGACTTGGACATTGTGGAGTCCAAGATATGAGTAAGACTGCAAGCTGCAAGCTGCAAGCCTACACAACCTCATTTCGACATTCCTCAACTGTCGCATTGAACTGTATCTACTTCCACAATGTCAAATAGGCAATGTACGAAATCTGCATTCGTTGAGGATGTTGTTGGTCACTTTAAATAAAGCATACACATTTCATTACATTCATAATTGTAACAACAACGAATCTATATACAGTCAGACTTACTCCACGTTCCTCAACCTCTCTCTCCGCGCGTAGCACGTTGTCCAAGTGCTTACTCGAGTCAAAATGCCTCAGAAAGAGAAACCTCTGCATTCACTGTGAGTTACCACGCTCCATGCATATTTCACGTTGGTGACAGCTCATAGATTCGCGGGTGCGACGGCAGGCGCGATGGAAGCGTGAGTTATACTCAGAGCATGCTACATTCTGGCCAACCGAATGAATCTCGCAGTAACATAGGTTCATCACATACCCCACGGAATTTGTAAAAACACGGTCGCAATTCGGCGGGAAAGTGAGATATCTGCATATTGGACGTCTGAACAGTTTTTAACACGATAATCCTTTATTTTCTCCCAGAGAGAGGCACCTCTTACAATCGTTAGAGAAACATTAAAAGCCAAAGGCGTAACTGGTCTTTACTCGGGCTGTACGGCACTCATTATTGGAAACTCAGTGAAGGCTGGCGTGCGGTTCGTTAGCTATGATCACTTCAAGCAAATGTTGGCAGATCCACAAGTGCTCTTCTCTTTATTCACATTCGTGAGGCAAATGCTGATTATGTGAATGGAAGGGAAAAGTCAGCGCTCCAAGAAGCTTACTTGGTGCGCATACATCAACTGAAATGTTCATGCAAAGGTTGATTTCTTCGTTACACAGCTGGACTCGGAGCAGGGATGATGGAAGCCATCTTCGCTGTAACACCTTCCGAAACAATCAAGTGGGTCGAACAATCGAGTGATGATAAAAGACGCTAATACCTCAACACAGGACCAAGCTGATAGATGATGCCAAACGTCCTGATCCACAATACAGGGGGTTGATACATGGAACTACGTGTATCGTGCGACAGGAAGGTTTGAGGGGCATATACCGGGGACTTTTTCCAGTTGTGAGTGATCCTGTCTATCCCACGTCATGGAGCCATCTTGCGAGTGGATTGATGTTGCTCTGCTGTGTTAGATGATGCGGCAAGGAGCAAACTCAGCCGTTCGTTTCACGACATATACAACATTGAAACAGTTTGTACAAGGTGCATCGCGTCCGGGGCAACAACTGCCTAGTGCCATCACTTTCGGTATTGGCGCAATTGCTGGTTTGGTCACAGTTTATACAACCATGCCTCTTGAGTGCGTTTGCAACCTCATACCTGTCTGTTCTAATCACCGTTGACGCTACAATGTTAGCGTAATTAAAACTCGAATGCAATCTCTCGAAGCTCGAGCGCAGTATCGTAACACATTCCATTGTGCATATCGGATATTCACAGAAGAAGGTATTCTACGATTCTGGACGGGGACCACGCCAAGACTTACGCGTCTAGTGGTGAGTATTGGTTGTTTTCTGTCGTGCTGATCCTGAACTATGTCAAGTTGAGTGGAGGCATCGTGTTCACCGTGTATGAAAACATTATGAAGATCACTGGGGGGAGTGGTCCGTGATATATGATAGTTGACCTTTTTAGGGGTAGTCAGGATTGTCCGCGTTGAGAACGCTGAATAGCGCATAACAGAATTGCAAGCGTTGTTCAGTACTAGTTCAGTTCTGATTATATAGCCTATAAAACTCGCTTTCTCTGACGCATGCGTCGAGGGCGAGACTTGGACTTGCTCGCTAGTTCAATGTTGGGGCGGCATTCAGTCTCCCAACCGAAACGTGTTTAACCAATGCCTCGTGCCTTTTGGGCTCAGCGAGGGATTTGACCCGCATACAGCTACCTTGGACTACACCTCATGGCAAATCACTGTGTTTTCATCTTCACTGACCTTCGGTATTGAAATCTGTGCGTTCGGTCTGCTGGGAACTCAACTGTCCTGTTACTCACCAGGTAACTAAGGAACAAGACAGCATTGATAGCAATTTTTATTGAAAGGCAGACAACTCTTCCCACTTGCTACGCTTGAGACTATATGACCGACGGCGGCGAAGCACCCCAGCATGCAAACGCTGCCAATATCACAACCAACAAACCCAGTCCTAACGGCGCCGCGCATCCTCCAGCTTCGTCATTTCCGCGCACGCGCCTGCCCAAGTCTCTAAACCACGCCATCGATTTTACCATCAAAGAGTTGACGTTCTTTCGCGTACATCTGTGCGCGTTCACAATTCTTCCCCTTATTGCATCTGCGATTTTCTACGCCTCGAATGGGAGGTTTCATGTAAAGTTCATTGATGCCCTGTTCCTCTGTTACTCGGCCATGACGGTGACGGGTTTGGTGACCATAAATATGTCGACAGTGACGGTATGGCAGCAGGTCATCTTGTATCTGTTAATGGCAGCGGTGAGTTGCACTATCAATGTTTACATACCCGTGAAGGACAACAATCTGAAACTTGGACTTTCAAGGGAAATGTGACGACTGTCTCATGGTTAATGGTGTTAGGTAGAAAGTGAGTCCCAAGTCTCCGTGTGGTACAGTACGAGATGAGACCAACTACTTCTATTTAGATACTTTTTTCAGAAAAGATGCGAGTACATCTTCAACCGCCGCCCCCTCCATCGCAGCCGTTCTGCCTTCATTGATTGGCTATCTGCCCGAAAACATCTACAGAGCCACCCAGAATATGGCGATGTCGACATGGTGCGTAAGGCTCAGAAACTAGAAATCAAGGTCGAGCGTCCAACACCGGCCGCTACCACTCTACCAGCTACATCATCTGGCAATGACTACCACGCCCATTTTGCTAGAGATGTTGCCAATGAAGCCAGCACAAGTGATGACGACCAGCATGTCCTTTCCGATGTCCATACGTTCACTTCGTCACCTAGGGCTCATAGCACTCATTTATCACCAGTTCCTGAAGAAACCGACGTAATTGCTCATGGATTGCAGAGGAGTATGAGTGCTACTTCATCACACCAACATCGTGTGTTATTTCCTCAAGGTTAGTATATGCGGTCCTTGTGTTCATTTCCGTAGAACGTCAAAATGCTGATGTATATCATAGAGGGTGTCCCTTATCCACGTAGAACTATAATTCTACCTGACAGCGAAAGGCGACATCCAGCCATACCAGATTCCTCTGTCAATAAAAAATATCGCGACTTTGGTGGGTTTCCTGGCCCACTTGAACTTATGTCTAAAGCGTCGAGACGCATGGTTCCGAATGTACATCGAAAGCTTGAGAGATCAGTGACAGTGGCGCCCGTGCAAACGTTGAATGCAAATGACAGGTCATGGCTCAATTTTGACGGACTGGTAGTGGGCCGAAACTCAGATTTCCGTACGGACGAGTTGAGTGATGATGAACTAATGAAGATTGGAGGACAGGAATATAGGGCGTTGAGAATTTTGAGCTATCTTATTCCGCTGGTGCGTTTTCCTTTATAATTTATCAGTTCCTGGAATGAAAATGAACGCGGATTTTGGTGCAATTGGATAGTACTTTGTCGGGACTCAGCTTTTGTCCTATTTGATCTTTGGACCCTGGATTACCGCAACCAAGACATATGATGACATTTTCGCTGCCCAATCGCGTCTTGTAGACAAAACTTGGTAAGTATTCCCATATCCCATATCCCATATCCCATACCCCGATATCACTGATCAACCCATGAATGATTTCAGGTTTTCCATATTCCAGGTTATGTCAGCTTACACTGGTGGAGGGATATCTCTGGTTGATCAGTACGCTTGAATTTTGGTCTGTTAACGACACAACGTCAACTTATCTATCCGCAATCAGGAGCATGATTCCTTTTCAAAAAGCATACCCGATGATATGTACGTGTACCTCAATGCTATGTCCCCAGTTCGCGATTCAACGGTTGCCTCCAGTCTCCCTGATATTTATCATTTTGGCGGGTAATCACGCAATGGTTAGTGGCTTATCTGTATAGGCAAGATGTGACGACTCATGTGCACCTGCTAGCCAATCTTGTAAGGGATTTTGGTGACCGTGTTGAAAGATTCTAATTATATTGACTTGCGGGAGCCTTCGTGTTATTATGTAAATCCATTCTCCTCGCATCTCTGATGGATGTTTGACAAGTGGGTGGTAGTTGGACAGGTTCAATACTTGCACATCGAGAGTCCACTCTCCATCAGACCCTGTCTTTCCTCCTTGAACATCCACGAAGGTAATGTATTCAAATTTTGTTTGATATTCGGGTTGTCCTTAAACAAAGCACATCCAGATGTTTTCTATACCTGTATGTGGTGCCTCCCCTCTTGCTATTACTAAAGTCACCGAACTTTCAATTTAGGTTCCCGAGCCACCAAACATGGTTCCTAGTTATAACGCTTGCGGTATTGAGGTCAATGATTCCTTGTACTACTTCTGTCACTTTGAAACTCATGCGAAAGAATAGTTTGATCGAGTGGGTGACATTCGAAGTCTTCGGTAAGTTGTTACCAGTGCTGTCTGGGGAAGTGGGAAATTAAGAGTATTTGCAGACATTGGGTTGCCGGCATATGAATCAATTCCGGTGGGTGTTCGCATTGTGGCGGGATTGTTCCAAGGCGTCGCGGCGCGAGCATCTGGGTTTTCCATCGTTCCCGTTGCTTCCTTCGCTCCCGCTATTCAGTACGTATCTTTAATATGAACTGCTGTCCGGTTGAGGTTTATGTTCACTTCTACAGATTTCTGTATGTGATCATGATGTATATTGCCGTGAGTTGTATTAGCTAGGTACTGGGCATTTCCTTAGCAGTACGACATATAGGTTTATCCGGTTTGTATGATCATCGCACAGATGACCAATATTACTGATATATTTGATAGATTGCCATGAGTATCCGTTCTACAAACGTGTGAGTCTCATCCCAGTTTTGATGACTTCTCAAGCCTGACCTGGAAACCTCAGGTATGAAGAGAGATCGTTAGGGATCTATGAAGAGTCATCAACGGAGGAAACGGATGAGCCTGGAGACTTGAACCAGTACGAAGCTCGAGAACGCGTGGGACGCTACCTTGCATGGCATGTTCGACGCCAAATGACAATTGGTAAGACCGTTTTATCTCGGATCCGATCACGTTGCATGATCTTGCCCGCATAGACATCTGGTGGCTCGTGTGGGGCATATTGCTAGTTGCTATCATCGAGCGCGGAAATTTAATGGATGACAGCAAGAAATGGTTTGACCTGTTTAGAGTTGTTTTTGAACTTGTTTCTGCTTTTGGCGGTATAGGATTCAGTTTGGGTGTGCCATACGTGAGTTCTAATCCTTGTTGTACACCTTTTGAAATTGCCTGATGACAACAAGGACAATTTCTCGTTTTCTGGAGCATTGAAGCCACTGTCTAAGCTTGTCATTATTGCGCTTATGTGAGTACTTGATGGCCGGTTTCCTGTTGACGACCGATTTTATACCTCTGGTTTAGGGTGCGGGGGCGTCATAGAGGATTGCCGGTAGCGATAGACAGAGCCATTTTACTGCCATTCGAGTTACTGACACATTCAGAGCGCGGCCAGCAAGCTCGGGGACCCTGATCATTGTTCAGTCCCTAAGGTTAACCTCTCGTAGTTGTTGCAGCTCTTTCGTATTTGGTTCCAGTGTAGCTTATATAGTTCTAATCTCATTAATTCTGTGGGCGGTCACTGGTTGAACGCTTTGAATAATTGATTGACTCCGTGAGCTCATATATTTTACGATTCGATGCTATCCACATAGACTGATCCGTCATGGCACTTTCTCGGAAAAGACAGCTACAAGCCGTAGTCCATGGTGGAGGTCCGGCATTGACGATAACTTGCATTCTATCAGAGATAACTATACAAAAACACGAGCACCAACCAAAGCATGCGAAATACGTATCATGAATAACAATTACAGTCTAGATTTACTTTTGTAACAGAGGGGGGATGGAGATAGCAAGAATGACAACGAGCAATCTGTTTTTTTTGTTGTTGAATGTGGGTGCCAGTCAATACGAATAAATCATGCTACTCACCCAGAGATTCCATGAGATGAGTATACTACTATGAGGCCACAAGGCCTAGACGTTCCTTGAAATCGACGGGCAGATCCGATGGAACTTGGTATGTTAGATCCTCCACCAGGTCCAGATCAAGACACAGCTGGTCGAGTCCGAGATCATGAAGACGCGTCATCTTGACCAACAAGCCAAGTGCTATTCCAACCTCGCCGGTGGCATTGCCTTCGCCGACCCCATTCATAATCTCCCACGCTTGGTCGTCAATCTCGTCCGCCATCCGTCCCCATGCCTGTTTAATGGTGCTGGGGTAGTTGAATGAGGCAAGGATGAAGCACACTGGAGAGCCTTAAGCATACGTCAGAATTGTGCCAAAGCCACATCATAAGACGAAAGAAAGAAAGAAAGAGGTGGCATACAAAGACCGCTTATCTCCTGTTCACGCCTCAAATAGGGTGACATGCGTTGCTTCGGGGATGTGGGTATGTCGGTGACATGGCCAGGCAGGTTGTCGCCTAAACGGTACAATCGTTGACATGCGGGGCATATACGACTTGTAGCCCTGCTTTTGTTATACCACAGTATCTGCGTGTAACAGTGTCTCAGCCCAAGTGACGTCTAACAACAATTGACCGATTTATACCAGGGCTGTTTCTTCTGGCAGGACTGTTCGTAGCATCTCCAGAATTTCAGGCTGAGCAAATTCGGCACATAGGGGAATCTGTAACGGCGCTTGCAATGTTGGTGAATTGGGTACCAAAGTGTGTGATGTACGTACGTCCAAGGCTGGTTTTTGAGCAAAGAACGAGGAGGACAAGAAAGCTCGTGTGTCTCGGACGCGGGGACCGTTTCCGGGATCATGAATGTATGGGGTTGGTGGCAAGAATTGATCCTCTTCAAACGCATATAAATTCTCCCAGTCTTTCTGTTGTTCATACGTTCGCTGGTAAGGTACAGGTGACGGTGTCAAAAGTTGGCTTGGTGACCTCGTTGAAGACGGTGGACTGGATTCATCAAGTTGTTGCGAAAGCTCGTGTAGTCTCTCCGCCGCTTTCTCATCGAATTCAGTTTTGGATTTGCAGGATTTTTTCGTGTTATTTTTTCGTGTCTTACTCGTTGCCTTACGTCGTCTTCTGTTGTTGGATGGTCCGGGCATGAGTTCAGCGTCTGACCGCGTCTGTTGCAGTCGCTCGGCCTGTTGAAGTCGCCGCTTGTAGCTCACGTGGCCGCGACAAAAGTAGTCAAAAGCTTTTCGGGTAATACAACGGGTATCATCTTATGACTATCCATACTACTTGGTAGCTATCCAAGGCCTTGTCTATAACTTTACAAAAGAACATCGACAGACAGTTCAATTATTCATCCAGCTCGTCGTGTTCATCGTCCTCTTCTTCGCTCTCGACAACCTCACTCCGTCCCATGAAATCATCCTTTACCATACCTATCGCCATGTCAATTGCAGCCCGAGACATTCGAGGCACGGCACCAGGACGCAGGAGTGGGTGATTCCCTGCTTCAAGTTCTTCCTCTTCTTCCTCATCGCTTTCTGCGTCTCCATCTTCTTCTTCACTCTCATCTTCAGCTTCCCCTGCTGTCTGCGATGAACCACTGGAGGAAGAGGAACTGCCTCCCTCTCCGTCTGAATCCATCTCAAAGTCTTCATCCTCTTCATCCGACTGATCGCCAATCTCTTTGATTGTCATCGGGCCTCTTCTACTCACCGCATGACTTCGGTCTGGTTTGCCCCTGTCCGTAGAGGACTTCTTTCCAAGCAAATGCCGGTGTTCCCTAACCCATTTATTTATACCATCCTGCTCGCGGGCGTCAATGAGACTGAATTCTGTCTCTATCCCAACGTCCTCCTCATCCTCAGCCAGTTCGTCACCACTTTTCCTCGTCAAAGTAACCGAACAAGTCCGACCACCTGCGCTCAGTATCCTCAGTCCATCGCTTTTGCCGAGCAAGTCTTGAACAGCCCAAAATTCGCAGGGTTTACTCTCACCCCATAGAATGCCTTCTTCCATGAACCACAGATTTCCGGCCTTGGCGGCGCGATACGCTTCAACACTTGGGGTGCTGCTCTGATCAGCACCAAAGCCATATCCAGGGCATGCACTCTTGAAAACATCAACTGTCGGCTCATACGGTCGTATAATCCCTAGGCGAGAGAGAAAAACACGCAATGATGGAAGCGTAGCTCCGCCTTTTTGTACAGTGTCGACAGTAGGATCAGAATCTAGATTGTACGCGGTCGTTGTGAAAGTGGAAGAGGCTGTGGCTTCAACTCCAAAAATCACTTGGGGGTTGGCCTGTGCCGAAACGCTGTTCGGTTTTCCACGATCCGGGATATCAGATGAAAGCAAGACAATGGTCCAATGCGGTTTACTTTTTCCTCTAGTCGGAAGTAAAAAGGCACGGGTTATTCCAGACAGAGGTACAACTGCCTCGGTGGATTGCGTATTTGGATTTGTGAAGTGAATGGCACGCTCAAGCACGTTGATATCTACCTTTTTTCGAATAGGCGAGGTGACAGAGATGGCATGTAACGTGAAAACGGGTCGCCCGTATTCATTTGATGCATTGTTATTGCCATTTAAGGAACTGCTAGAACTCGGGGGAGGCGTTACCCTTTGTCGTTTAGCGCTGGGCGGATAATCGTCATGCTGTTCGTCACTGTCCCTGGACCTTTTTGACTCCGAAGGTGACCGAAACAATGCGTTAAGCGCTTTGTTCGCCGCTTGTTGTTTTCCGGACCATTGCGTGCGACCAACGCCGGAAAGAGTTTGAGGGCAATCAGCGCCACAGACAAAACGAACCAAGGCATCAAGAAGCTGCTCAAGGGAAGAAGACTGGCAAAACTGTTCCAGTTGTATTGCCAGCTCAGTAGGTAACGATGGCAGGATGGTGCGGTAATAAGATGTGTCGAGCGACGCGTTCATCGTTCAAATCGCTGGCGGTGTTGGCAATAGCAAGGTCGTAAAGTATCTGAGAAAACAAACGATTAGTGGGTTACATATTGATATCTGATTTTGAAGCAATACCTATATGTTGTTGTTTCAATGTCTCGCGTTGGAGACTTTTAATACCCAGTGGCAGGCGCGTCAATGTGATCAGCAACGACGCGTGTGACCTCTCGTTTGGCGGAGATAGCATGTTTGCGTATGTTTGTTTCGTGGCAGTGTCAAGGACCAGTTGGTTGACCGCCATCGAAAATCAAATTCGAGACGCAGCTGGTGAAAGGTACTTGAACACTCCAAACAACACACAAGAAATATTGCTCTTAATGTGTGTACGCTAATAATTATCAGATGTGAATTTTTAGACCGTAGACTCTCATGTTAACATTTGCCTTGCCTTCTCCAGGGTAGATGACACTCGGCATCGGTCCTTAGCAATGGATCAAGCGAATTATAACCCTTGAACTCAGTTGAGCGACTCGCTGTACATTTGGAAAAGAAGAATAGGGATTATTGCTGCCTGCATGGACGCTGTCAACGTCAGCCACACCCGTCAGCCTCCCTCATTCAAGATATAATGCAGCAAGGCGATATGTCAGTCTTCAACCCATCCATCTTCTTCTTCCTCTCCTTTGCATCTTGTGCCGTCTGTGTTGCGAATAACCATGGTCTCCTCGTTGCTCAACATCTTGGCGCTTGCATTGGCTGTTGCAGCAAACCCGGTTGTCCTCCACCACTCGCCTGTGAAGTTGGCTCTTTCACGACGTATCCCCGATACTGGCGTTCATAATGTCCTACATCGTGATCGAGCGAGAGCGCGACAGCTGAGGGCGCAGGTATCCGGAATGCAGAACGCGGCGACGCAGGATGTATACAACGAACCCGTCGACAATGTGGCATTCACTTATACCGCGTCGATTGAGATTGGCAGTCCGCCTACTACATGTTGGTGCTTGCGTTGCGCAGTAATGACATACTAATACACCTTTTTAGATGACCTCATTGTCGATACAGGAAGGTAGGCCAGGACAATAAACTAGTTTTAGCACTCAAACTGAACCTCTCGTGTAGTTCGAATACTTGGGTAGGCGCGGGCAAACCATACGCTCTAACGAGCACAAGCAAGCCTACTCTGGACGTCGTGGTACGTTGACAGTAAGTTGGATAAGCATCTCTAATATCCATCTTTCAGTCCGTCACGTATGGCTCTGGGTCGTTTTTCGGTACGCTATATCCCAAATTTCTGTGTACCGATGTTTCAATTCTCACTTCTCAGGTGCCGAGTTCTGTGATTCCGTGACGTTAGCCCCGGGATTGACAATCACACAATCAATTGGCGTTGCTGCATTGGTACTCTCAATTTTAAACCCCATGAATCTGTCTCATTGATCGTATAGTCTGTTGGCCTCAACGGCGTCGATGGTATTCTGGGGTACGCACTTCACTTTCATACTAAAATGTTACTGACTTTTCCCCGATGCCAGGATTGGTCCTGTCGATCTTACCAAAGGTGAGGTAGTGAAAGAGTCGGAGTTCTGCGTCCTCTAAATTAATTCTTCTCAGGAACATTGCTCCTGGATCCCAGCACGGAGATACCTACCGTCACAGATAACTCTTTCTCTCAAAAATTCATAAATGCTAACGAAATCGGAGTCTCGTTCCAACCCACTACCTCTCCGGAAAATATCAATGGAGAGCTTACATGGGGTATGTAAGGAAAGGTCTCCTCGCCGGCATCAGATTAATAACAGGTTCAAATAGGTGGTGTTGATAGTACCAAGTTCACTGGTCCGATAACCTATGCGTGAGTCTCACACCCGCATCATCATGCTTGAAATATTTTGACGTACCCACGTCTCCCCAGACCTATTACTTCTACGTCTCCAGCTAGCTCGTTCTGGGGGATTGATCAGTCTATAAAGTACGGGGAAAGTACGCCGATTCTTGATAGTACAGCAGGCATCGTTGACACCGGTACGTCTCCTTACTATTACGAGGTGGTCTGTTTGACCTTGCCTCACCAGGCACAACCTTGATCTTGATCGCGAGTGATGCTTTCAGTCGGTATCGCATCGCCACAGGTGCCGTCCCCGACTCCAACACTGGCCTGCTACGTATCACACCAGAACAATACGCGAAATTGCAGAGCTTGTTTTTTAACGTAAATAGCGTAAGCAATTTTACTCTTTCTATCACACGATTTTTCCGAAACAGTCATTTTGCAGGTTACGTTTGAGCTGACGCCCAATGCGCAAATCTGGCCTCGTTCCTTGAATGCTTTCATCGGTGGCACCTCTAGCGATATTTACCTTATCGTGGCAGATTTGGGATCTCCCAGTGGACAAGGCCTTGATTTCATCAACGGTTATGCTTTCCTTGAGAGGTTTTACACGGTCTACGACACTACCAACAAACGTGTTGGTTTCGCCGTCACTCAGTTCACTTATGATACAACAAATTGATCCGGCCTAGATACCAGTATTCTTGTTCTACTATTTAGCCCTTCCAAGTCACTCGTTATGTAGAGTCTTTCCTTCTGATTTGCGGTACCTTCACCTGGCAGATGTCGACTGCGCTGCAAGGCGACGCGCCGTGGATGTCATTAACAATGGACCCGTGTTATATTTTTCTTGAACTGCAGTAGTTGGCCGCATATAAGCTAGCCCGTGGGGCCCAATCTCGCGACCTGGCAGCTTCCTTACAGACAAGGATATCAACGATACTCATCAACGAAGCTCTTGCCTGGTTCACCCTGAATATCATTCGTTGCAACTCGCAAATCATATGCTGTGCCCTACACTGTATTCAGGGCATCCTGGGCCCTGTGGTAATCTTAGAGATGGCGATGCCGGTGCACAAGTGGTTGACGGGGTCCATTCCTAGTGGTAGTTTTGGTAAATCGGTTCCCGTTTCATGGTCTATGGAATGGCTGAAGCAAGGGAGATGACTCGAGATTATAAGGTGCATGGGGTTACTTTTTTCGTTGGTGCGTTATCCGTGCTTTATTTAATGAATGGCTATGCTTTAGTAGATTTTTAGCAACTATTTCTGACCAAGCCGCAACTCGTGGCATTCTAGACCGCCACAATTGTTGTTCAAAGGTTGTTTTGGCGTATAGTTGGGTAATACGTCAATAAAGATCTCGAATGGGTCGTACCGCTAACCAGCTTGATTTTCAAGGAGGCTGCTCTCCTAAAATGAAATATAACTCAGCGTGCGCATATTATCAGATCTTGTGCGCATATACGGTGCCAAAAACGCCTGCCAGTGCGGCTCGCAATTGTACAGAATTGCTACGAAAAGTCTTCATAATTCTGCCAAGGTCAACAGATGGTTGGACGTGTTCCTGGTCGCATTTTTTTTGTATAGTAAACGCATTGTCTAGGCCGAAACCAAGGTATATGCGCATGCATAAAGTCAAGATCTCTCCACAGAACCCCCAAGCAGACATGCGTTGGCCATGACCTGATCTGAATTGATGTGGAAGTCTGCAATGCGTTTTCAGTGTGGATTTGAGTTTTTTGAAAGGTCGGTTCTTTGGAATTTCAAAGGATCCGAGATTCAAGCGCCGATATTTTTGGAGCTTCTACCTTTGTTTCTGCATTTCACAACTTTCACTTCTGCCATCCTTTGGCAGCGCTGAATGTCCATATCTCCATCCGTCATCAAACAGTTCGGGTCTCCCAGTTGGAACTGGCTATCGCGAGTCCTGTACGTGGATCGTGGAGTCGTCATCTTGAACAAACCGCCTGGTTTGATATGTCAGACTGAACAGAATACGCGTGAAGATTGGAAATCAGTGAGTTCTTCGTTAGACGATGTGAAACCTACTAAATGGTTGAAGAGTGATGGGTCGGCCCCGGCGGGATTCGATGAATGCCTGAATAGTAAAACTTCTCGCGAGTATGTTTTGTTAGAAGACTGATTATGCGCAGGTCTTCGGGAATTGTTGCCATTAAGCACGAATCCTTACCCTGTTCATCGACTCGACAAGGTTTGTATATATTCTAAGTGCAACTGCTCGTGCTGCAATACTATCCAAGGGCACGACGGGAACGCTGCTACTCGCACGGACACTGGAGACAGCGCGTGGCCTGTCACGACAGTTTCAACAAGGGTCAGTTGAGAAAATCTACCTTGCATTAGTAAGGGGAGGGGAGAAATCTTTTCCTGTGAAATCTGGGATGATCACAGCTCCATTGGAATGCCACGATGGACGTGTTTCCATTCACCATTCCAGACGCGGAAAACCTTCAGTGACCGATTGGCAGCTTTTAGCATCGTCTGTATGTCACATACCTCCTTTCTTCCATTGTCGTTGGTTTATGTACCGTCCAGCCGATCGCCCCATTATCTTTGCTTCGACTTAGGCTATTGACGGGCCATAAACATCAGTTGCGTGTTCATGCGGCGCACTGCCTCCAGGGTAAGGGTCCCTGCTGCTTCTTCCACGCCATTTCTGACAGTGAGCTAGCACCTATCCTCGGAGACGATCTGTATTCCAAGACACATGTCTCAAGCCTCATTACCGGATCCACCAAGGTTTGCAACGGCCGCATATACCTCCATGCATATGAAACGTCCTTCTTTGTAAGTTAATCTCGGGTGCCAATCTCCCAGATACTGAGTGTCACGACAGAAGTATAAAGCCTCTGGATCTCACAAACGTTTTCGTCTTGGTGTTCGTGCGCCACCACCGCAGGACTTCTTGCGAATATGCGCAGATACACAAATAAATTTGAATTCTATAGACATTAGAGGCGGTTTGTTTGTGGATGGTGAACCCGTACAAGATGGCAGAATTCCCGACGTGGACGGCTACTGGTACAAGCATCTCAAACAAGATAAACAATAAGTACAAGTAAGTATAAAATGGATATAACTATGTTACGTCTTGGTGACTGTAGACGAGGTCCGTGGGTATTTGGTTAACGAATGCAAGAACTTGCGCTAGGGATAGGTGAGGGTAATACAATCATAGTCAATACCTTCCCTTCGACATCTATCACCGCACCGAACTTGAAGCCTGGGCCTCGCTATGGTTATTCTTCACTACGGAAGTTCCGAGGGCTTGACCAATACCCACTGCGATCGCACCGATCGCTTGGGCAGCTCCGGATGCCAATACTGCGCCGCCCGCGCCCGCGGTGAGGGCCGGTATTGCTGGGAGTGATCCAGCGGTGATCAGGATGGCACTTAGGATACTCATAGCTTTGGGATGTTCGCTAGTAAGGAAATCTAGCGCGGTACATGCATTCAAAAGCCAGACAGGTGCGTTGGTGACTACTGAGACTGGAACACAATCGTGTGAGATGGGCAATGAAAGTATTGAATCGTAACTTACCATCGCTGCCTGATTCGCTGGGCTGCTTGGATGAGGCATGTGATGTCGTAACGGAATCTGTCTTGGTCTTTTGCAACTCGTTTCGTTTCGGTGAGCTCTCGATCTCATTTGTGCTTTTCTTTGGCCAGAAGAAATCAGAATTCGACCGATGTGGACGACGATTTGAAGGTTCAGGGGTTTTGTCATCCACCGAGTTCCGACGTGGAATTGTCCACAAGGAACTTGAGCGCGACGGACTACGCTTGGATGTAGATTCGCTGCTAGGTTTGTCCTCTTTCTTGTCGTCCTTCTTTCTCATAAACCAAAGGCTCAAGCCCTTGCCGTGGACTTTGATTGTCTCAATAGCAGACGTATCAATGCCCCCTGGTTGTTCAAGATGAGCAACGGTTTAAACTCTGAATGAATATAAGGCGTACAGCCCATGTTATTCATGGCAATCTTGAACTTCTTCCAAGTCCACCGGTACTTTCCTCCGTTGACTTTGGTGACGACAGCCTTCACCTCATCAAGGCTGAATTTTCTGTTCGTGAATTGTTCGTAGGATGCCTAGAGGACTGCACTCACCGAGCTTTTGCCTTTGGACCCATGAAGTGCTGTGCGGCTTTGTGCCAGCACTCCTCTGGTATGCCCCTTTCAATACAGCCGGCTTTGATCTTTTCTAGCCATTCTTCGACTGGAAGATCCTTCTTTGGGTTGCCTTTGAAGCGAGGACCATCCTTCCACTGCTCGAGCGCGGGCTCGAGGTCGAATGGCTTAATCTTGAATGCGTCAAGCATGAGTGCGGAATAGCAGCTGAGACAAGAACTTTGCGAGTTGTTGAACTTGAGATGCTAGGGGGGAATCCCCGTTGATTGGATAACTGGTGAAGATCCTTCAAAGGTGCACAATAACCGCAGTATATATAGGTTCCCGCTGGGCCTCATTTTTTGCGTGCGTTATTAAAAGGTGGCTTTGACATGGGATAGGACGGCAAGAGTCCAAGCTCGCACATCTCCTGGACGAGATTACCGTCAGGCTGGGTCGAAATTGGAGGCACGTTGTAAAGGGCAGGCCACATTGCCCCCAGATTAAGGCCACCGAGGATTCAGATTCATTCTTGCCACATTCGTCGATGTCACAACGCTACATAACCGCTTTGTGTGTGCCCACACCGCAAGTGACAAAATTGAATTGTTGGTGAAACCTGTGTCTAATTATGCAATACTATTGTGTGGATATTATCGGAGAACCCTTTTTGTCAAACCAAGCCGATGGATCCGAACATCCCAACAAGAAAGCTATGAGTTTAGTCAGTTTTGATGCATGTGTTTGGTCAAGAATAATATTTTGATCTATCAATTGGTGGGCAGACTGCTAGTGCTGGGATCAAAACACAGCCATTAGGCTTGGTTACCAACATCTACCTAGATTGCCGTCGGGCAAGTGTGAACACGTGTCTATTGGGTTAGGAATGGGCATTGCTTAGGATGTTGACAGGGGGGGAATGGGGCGGTTGCCTTTTGGTGTAGTCTGCCCTTGAATGCACTGTGTGGCGCTGGCAGAAACTGGCATCGAGACTCCGTGATGCTTCTTTGGCGTTTTCCTTTGTATACCCTAATTGGGGGTGGTCGCATTAAGGAGATGAAAGGAATGACATCGTAGAGTGAACCTTGTACTCATTCGCCGCTGAATACTT
This sequence comes from Amanita inopinata Kibby_2008, assembly GCA_001691775.3. Taxonomy (NCBI): domain Eukaryota; kingdom Fungi; phylum Basidiomycota; class Agaricomycetes; order Agaricales; family Amanitaceae; genus Amanita; species Amanita inopinata. The sequence goes on from JNHW02000019.1 coordinate 190,418, forward strand.
ACCCGTACATGAAAGTAAGACCTCACATAGGATTAATGAACAGCATGCAGCCATCTGTAAAGGCTGTTGGAGTGAGATGGGCATGTGTGGACGCGTAGGTATGGAACTTTTCAAGGTCTCGATGCTTGTTCTCTAAGCTAGTAGCGTGCCGGACATTCGAAGGAGCCGCACATTACTGGTTGGGCAAGATGGACAGCCTTGAATAGGAAAGCTAGATTGGCATTCAAGCCTCAAGGTAGTCTCTTGACCAGTAGTGAAAAAACAATATGACCGTGTCAGGTGATCCGTAGACTCTTGTAACACTTGCTGTCGTTGATACGAGTGTTATTGAGCATTTGTCTTCTGATGGATAGCCCTATTGGGACGGGGAAGCGTGAGGCAAGAAGGGCTGCGGATCTGAAGCATGTTCCAGTTGCAATGTGTTCTTGGGTCGGCTGCCTCTGGTGCAGGCTTGAACTGGTTCTGTGCCGCAAGGTTTTTAACGTCATATACACAAGTCGTGTCTCTGCGACGGAGATTTCTAGCATACTTCGAGTCCAATGAATGCCATGGGTATAGGCTTGTGTTATTTCCGACGAGGTTAGTTTTGTACGAGGCCACCGGATGCGCAAAGAGTGTTTGTTGTTGCTTGTTGCAGTATAGACAAATAACAAGGCCAAACAAACAAGCGGTGGTGACGCTTGAGTCAGTGGGATGGTGATTGAATGGGTGTGGATGTAGTTGGAAGCATTGAATAAGATAAAAAAGACAATTGAAGTTGATTAAAGTAATGTCGAGTATGTTTAAGATTAACTTTTTCTGCGCAACGACGATCCGCAGGATAACTGCCAATTGTGGCAGCGATAGTGTGACGGCTCTTGACCAGCAACCACCATCGCAGACAGCGACTAATCTCTCGTCTGCGGCAAAACAGATCTAGAACCTCTTCCCCGCATTTATATGCTTTATAGGCAAACACAAGATATCTTACAGGAATCGCAGTCTCTAGAATCTAGTCAAGTATACAAGAAAAACGATAAACAACGCCAACATGGAACACATTCAAAATGCAGTTTTCTCGACATTCCCTCTGAAACCCTCACAGGAATCACATCCCACCTGGACCCTCTTTCCCTTCTCTCTCTTGCCAGAGTTAACTCTCTACTCTATCATCACGTAAAAAATGATAACACATGGAGGCGAGCGTTCGCATTGCGATATCTCAACATAGGCCCGGAAAGTGACTTATACGACGGAGTTAAGACACTCATGTTAAGGAGGTCCCAGAAATCCTGGCGCAATGAGTATATCGCTCGGTTCAAGCTCCAAAGGTGTGTGTTCTTCCATCAGTTCTATCACCAGGGTCGTTATCGCACGACAGCCACGCTGATACACAATCTATCTCATGCATCTCGGCGTTGACTCATTGACAATCTGCTCTTTCATTATAGGCGTTGGGAGAACTCGCGCAGTTCTTCCATTTCTCATGTTCCTCTCCCGTCGGCGATATCGTGCGTTCACCTTATGCCATGCCAGGTCGTCCTGTCTTCGTCCCTCAAATATGGCATTGTTGCTCGCTCTTTGCCCCTCAAAGGTAAAGTTCTTGGGGGCTTTCTGAGCGCCGAAGGCACAGCAAACGGCATGGGACAAGGGGTCGGGCTTGGAATAGGCAACCCCAATGTGGAGTTTGCGCCAAATACATCCACCTGTGTTCTAGCCTCGAAGGGTGGCTCAGCAAGCTTGCTATGGGGTTTCCGGAATGGAAACGTCGCAGTTGTACTAGTAGATAGGGTAATGAACCCTACGCGAATAACTACCGAGCTTATGCGATGCAAATTGCATGAGGAGCACGAGGGTGCTGTATCGGATTCCGCTTGGGACGATGGTGCCGTTACAGCTGTCACGGGCGGAGTAGACGGAAGGGTCAAGCTCTGGTTTGCCGATCCGCTCAAATGCATTTGGACATCTGAACAGCAACTTCAAGGTCTCGTACCTGATGCATGTCTCAAGGTAGCCACCGTCATGAATCAAACATGGGGATGCCTAGCTGCTGCCCTCAAGAGTGGAGAGATTCGTCTTTGGTTAGGTTTTGAGCTCCAGGAAACTCAGGTCTCCACTACAGGAGTTAGGCAAATTCGTATACCTTGCCCTCTTCAAGTTTCCAACCAGACCCATGAACATCCGACCCTGCTTCCGGCCATCAGCTCCTTTCATATGGATGCGAGCAATGAAAGCGTCTCTATTCTTATCGCATACAAGGATAACCCGTATTTCTATCGCATTCGGGTACGAAATGATGATGGCAGAGTAGAGACTATCACGTTTGGTGATCCGTCATTCGGACCTATCTCCTCCATGTTACCCTTGTTTGCTACACAGCCTGGAGAAGTCAGCTTCGTCATCACAGGAGACTTTCTGGGCTGCATAAGCATTTATGACTGGAATGCATCACGAATACCGGACCATCCAGTATATCCAGTCCGAAAATTTGAGGCACACGAAGACGGTTCACCCATTACAGCCATCACGTGGAATGAAGCAACGTTGATGACTGGTTCAGCTAGGGGTGGGATCCACGTGTGGGACGGCTTGACTTTCACTCATCTCAGGTCTTTTGTACTGCATCATACCCGACGCCATATGCGTCATGTCCACGATGAAGACGCCAGAGATGAGGCAATCAAACAAATACTTATAGATTCCGAGAAGGAAACATTCATTGCCAGCGCAGGTGATAGAATTTTAGCCTGGCAGGCTGGGCCTGCCCCGCTGGGGTCCCGCGGTAAACTTCGAGCTCGAGGCGGGGCGGCCAACGTGATGAAAAGGAATAGGAGCGGATATGCAAAGTATCTCGGTGAGTCTTGGGTTCTTCTTGCCTCCGCATCTTGGCGTGCTCAATAGCATTCGAACATGCGTAGAACAACTGGAGATGAAAGAAACGATCAAAGAGTCTCGCCGTATTGTCGAACAGGAGAATGAGTCCTACAGACGGACTTTCAACAGAGAAAAGGAGCATAGAGCCAAGCTACAGAAGCTTGGATTAACAGAATCAGAGGTTATCGAGTATGTGATGATGCTTAGTCGCGAGGAGGCTATGGAAAGAGGGGACGACAGCGCAAACGGATCGCAGAAGGGGGAGACACTGGGCAGCGATGTGTTCGACGATGGCCAGGACAATTCGTTTGAAGTAGGATCCAGTAGGCGCGCGGATGATGAAGAATCTTTGTTGTCATTCCATTCATCCTTTCGGTCATCGTCTCCATCACCCTCTGGTATGACCTCAGATTCTGGTACCCCTAGCAATTTGACTACGGACGGGCAACATCCTGTGGCGCGCCAGACAACTGACCTTGATATTACCCCAAGCCCAAACTTAGAGGAAGGACCTAGTCCCCACTCGCAGCATCTACTATCATCACCACCATCGTTTTCACCCAAATCTTCCCCTGAATCCCCACATTCTCCTGGACCCGCATCAAATGAGATTCATTTCCCGCCGATCGGCACCGGAGCCAGTCCCACGCCTTCCCAGAACGCAAAGGACTCCAGGACAAGCGGAACGCCAAACAGCAGGTTATATTGCGCTGAATTGTACGACCCCAGTGACATGGAGCATGGTACTCGTGTTCGAGATGAGGTGAAGGTGAATGCTAATATGCTGAGCGGGTCAGTCACAAACCCCGCAGGAATGAGCTGGGCTGGTGTTGCTCAGTCGTTAAGTGGATCACCGGGATCGCCAGCGCGAGGTGAGACAAGGATATTGCGTCCTGTGGGCGCTGCGACGACGAGGTACACTGGGTCCAATTTCCATGTCAACAATGATGGAGAAATGGATGATGACTTGCGGTTTGCGTTGGAGCTGAGTCTGGCGGAGGCACGAAGTCGGCGCGAAGCTTAACTTGGCCTGAGCTGCGCCAGGTCTAGTACTAGAATGTGTTGGTTGTGTAGGCAGGAAAGGTCGAGTGCATCAATAAATCAAGTGCCTCCCTGAGTTTATCCAATAGAATCAAAGAGTCAACGATGGAGGTCACTTGAATGCAAACAGATTTAAATTTCTTACTGGTGGCACTGAAACGAAGCGGGAGAGGTTCTGTTAATATCACAACCACCATCACATTTGGGATGCAATCGAGATTCTTTTGTTTGGGTTTTCCTGTTTAGACGTCCCAAAGGAACAAAAGCAAACTCACGTTACTCGACAGGTTACTGAATACGATTGCAGTCTTTTACCAGAGCACCATCAGAAGCACCCACTGTACTGCACTGCATCATCAGTCTTGGACCCGTATTATATGCACTCCCACTTTTAGCGTTCAACCTACCATTTAGGTCAGCAGCGAGTGGGTCGGCGCAGGCGCAGGCGTTCTAAATTGTATTCGTTCGTTCCTCACCATCTCCTATGAAATCGATTTAATTGCCGTAATTTGAGTCACTTGATGGATATCATATCTTACCCCTCCCTCGATGCCAAAGGACGGTTCCGTCATGAGGTACAAGCGAGAGTAAAAGTAACCATAGTTGGCCAGATTTCATTTCAGCCCGTGATGGGGGGAAACGGCCAATAGTCTTCTCTGATTCGCGACGGCGTAAAAAGCGATAGGGTTGGTGCGTCTAATTTTGCACCGCTCTGCCTTGGGCGATGATTTGTGAGGGCTGATGGGCATGGGTGTTTTTTTGCACAGAGTTCTTCAAGCCTGGTTAAGTCTAAGGAACCCTGTGAGTAGCAGTAGCACCTTTGAAGGCTCAGTACCCAGGGCGAAGTAAGTGAAGACGGAGTGGAAAGCCAGCGTCTATTCCGACCTGGACTGTGCGTGGCGTCAACTCAGCTCTTGCCCATTCCCGAGTCCGCATCGCAAAAAGTCAATAATAATGACGTGGTTGGCTTCTTACTTGCGCTCTATTGCATGAAGGAAAAACAGGATACTGTGCCATTTCGTATTATTCTACACGATTCGCCGATCTGTCATCGTGCGTACTATGCATCCCGTGCCCGCGATCTCGGTCAACTGTGGATTCAGGTAATGGGAGGGAGAGATGAGGTGTGGGTCAGCGATTGTCCGTCGTGAAATTAGATGCGTGGGAGGCAGAAGGGCAGGATGGCAGGTGGAAGTAAACGCTCACCTTCTCGTGCCACCCCAGGAGCACGCTGCCGCTTATATCTCCCCACCCGGGCATAGCCATCCCCTTGTACAGATACTTCATCAGCGTATCTTGGTCTTCTTGTGCCATTTGCTTGATCGCTCCTGAGATCTCCGTCGACTTGGTTGAGTTGAGGATAGTTAACAGAGTTTGGAGAGTGACATTCTGTTATCAGTACGATAGGTGTTTTTTGGGAGTGGTCCGCACAGCGGGAGGGCGCGATTATAAAGCGTCAGTTCTCCCTCGTTCTTTCAGGATAGGCGAGACAGACCTTTGCTTCATCTGCTCCGAGTCCATATGGCGCGTCTTGCAGTACGATCTTTAGAGCGCCCGCGACATCACTCCTGGGTGTGCGTGTGAGTGAGAGCGTCAAAGTGGATTGAATTGCGCGCACTTTGCCAACGAGCTCCTGACGGCGGCTTGTTTCTGCTTTGCTTCGTTGAGGACTTGACTAGGGTCTCGAGGGTCTGCGTCATAAATCTCTGACTCTCTGAGGGCGTCCTCGTCGTAGACGTCGATGTCTATCTTGCGAAAGTTGACGTCCATGCGTTACACCGAGACTTGGCGGTCAATAATGAATCTAGGGTATGGTGATGTTCCTTATTGGGAAGTGATATGATAACGATATTTCTAGCATGGACCATTTGTAAAATTTAAGAAAAACAATATCGTCGGCCATAAACAGCAGCGATTAGGTACGACGCAAGAAAGGGAGGCAGAAAACAAGGCAATCTAGATAAAAGAAAAAGTACACTGAGACAAAGTATACATACGGAGTTTATGGACCATGTTCTGAATCCAATCTATGCAAAAGCGAAACGGCCGCTTTGCTTCTAGGCGCTGTCACATTAACAAGCAACGGCTGGTCTGTGGCTCTACCGCATTAGACGATGTGCGTTTCTCGATCTCAGCCAAGACCGTCTCAAACACCCGGCCTGAGGTACAAAAAGTGCAAAGGTATAAGAGTAAGAAAATGCAAGAAAGATGTGTCGGTAGAGATTCTGGGTTGACCCACCGATGTTGATGTTCTCCTTTGCGCTCGTTTCCAGAAACGCCGCCTTGTTCGTCTCAGCCAATCTATGTCCCTCAATAGGTTCAACCTGTCGGCTACGGTACACAAGGGTTCAGTAATAGGTATATCGTGGCAAGCGACGAAGACACACTTTTGAACCAAATCGCATTTGGAGCCCACGATGACGCAAGGCATTTCAGTCAACCCGCAAAAATCTGTTATTTTATCGTAGACGATCTGTATCATGTTGAACGAATTTCGGGATGTGATGGAGTAGACGAGGACATAGCCATGGATTCCAATGGCATACTGCGAGTTGAGTGGCGAGTATTCGTCCTAAACGGTGCAGATGGATAAGTAATGCCGTCGGGTCAGAGACGAAAGCCTACCTGCCCAGCAGTGTCAATAATGTGGCAATCGTATTCGACACCTTTGTAAGTGATGCTCTTGGCAAAAGTAGATTCTATCGTCGGATAATACGCATCCACGAAATGATTCTGCGATCCTCAAGTTAGTTCCGAGCACACTCTGAATCCTGGGCGATTCCTGTTACCTCGATAAAAGCATTGACGAGCGACGACTTTCCTAACCAGAGATTTCAGAGTCGCTTCAGTACATGTAACTATAAGCTCGTTTTATTGCATGTAGAAACTTGCCGACTGAGCGGGAACCCAATACGGCAATCTTTCTCTTCTTAAGGCTTGAACTGCTCATGATATGATATGAGGATAAGGAAGGAGTTGGAAAGTTGCGAGTGACCAGACCTTGCCTGGTTTTTATGTCATCGCACGTGCCCACAACTCTTTGAGCACTCTCACTGTCTCACTCTGAACAAGTCAGGCTGTATTCCAGGCCATTCACCAAGGCTTGGGTAAAGCATACGTTCTGCACTTGCTTCAGGTTGTGTTTTCTTTTTTTTTTTGTCAGTGCAGACCTTGTTCATGTCTTTCATCTTCACTTTGACGCTGATTAATTATTTGTTCTTGTTTGTTGCACACGGGTAGATTGCTTATATAATCTTATCTATAATTTCACATTTGCTGTAAGAGTACAAGCGACAGCCGTCGTCGCAGTGATCAGAGTACCGGCAGAAAACTATCTGCGCTTTCCTGCCAACTGAGCCTGTTTCTTTGCCTCGATTTCAGTAGCTTTCGCTAATGCAGAGAGTGTCTGTGAGCCAGTCGTTATCTAACCAAGTATGCGCGATTCAGCTCACCTTCCATTTCTGCTTTCCTCTTTGCTTGCGCAGCCTCTCGCTCTGCGCGTATCTTGGCTAGCCGGGAAAGATCAGCCTGTGCTTCTTGAGTTTTTCCTTGGACATGCAACTGTACAACAGATGTCAGTCAAGCTTGGGGCATCGGATGGCCGTTGCGGCTTGCCTTCCAATAACTATCTTTGGCTTCTTGCTTTGCTTTCTGTTCTCTGTATCAAACCTGAGCACCCATCCCAGGATTATAAAAAAAACATTTGACAGAATTACCTTTCCCGTCGAGTTAGCTCCCGTGGGGAATTGAGATCAGATATGGTCATCTTCTTCGTTACATGATTGGGATTGATGAAGTCTGGGTCTTCTTCCTCGCCATCTGCTTTCTGTTTTTCAGCCGCCTGTTGCTTCTTCAATTCTTTACGCTGGGCGCGCGTTAGATCTGATTTCTCTCCATCTTCATCTTCCCCATCTTCATCTTCATCTTCTTCCTCCTCTTCCACTTCCTCTTCTTCATCCTCGTCATCATCTGAGCCAGTGGCATCTCGGTCACCGCGACGCTCACTATCCAATTCGATAAGATACGAGTCAAATTGTATTCATGTGGCATACCTTGGAGCGTTATCAGCCCCTTCAGCACCGTGCTGGTCAAATGCCATATTCCTACTGCAAAACAGACCCAGACTATGAGCACCCAATGATCAGATTCATTAGATCAATATCTCGTACCTGAAGTTGCGACCGCCACCTCGTCTCTGCTTATATTTACCTAGCCAGCTCATTCTTGAAATCTCCATACACGCTACATACGAGATAGCTCACCTGTTCCGCGTACCATGGCTGATAGAGAGGATGTTTGTGGAAGAGAAGCAAGCTTGACCGCTTGTAATATAAAGCAATTACCAGAAGCGGAGTTTGAATTGACTTGACTCGTTCCGATTGTTCTCCGTATTTCACCTTTTTTGCAGCTCAAAGATGTCTACAATACCCGCGCGCTTGGCAAGACCAAGCCGGATATCTTCAGGTGCTGCGGAAGCCCGCCAACGCGCTATTCAGCTATATCGTGACTGGTATCGTTCGGTTTGTATTGCCTGTGGAACGGTCTCGTAAAAGCGTCATTTCATGCTTACTATGCTTTGCATTGTGTCGTGACAGGCACCTGAAATTGTGGCATTATACACGTTGAGTGTGTCCCCCGCCTACGTCCGACATTGCATCCGCGAGCGTTTTGAGAAGAACCGCTATGTCACGGACCAACGCGCGATCGACGTATTGCTATTGAAGGGTAGACAGGAATATCAGGAGACTATGAATGTTTGGAAGCAGAGAGATCATGTGGAGGGTATTCTATTGGTGCCGCAAAGCAAGCCGCAAAAGACGTTTTTGCAAAAGTTTTATGAAGGTGAGTGGTCGCTGTTTTGTTGGTGTTTATACCAACGTCTGAAATGTCTGCAGGCAGGGATGAAGAAGGTGTGGTTCCTGCTGCTACTGGAGTTGTGTAATTTAGATGCGCGGTATCAAGCATTAGAGCCAACTCGGATTGCATATTTCTCGGCCGCTGTATTTTATCCCCCACCCGACATGCGCGTCATCGTGGAAGGTATGGCCTTGAATGTGAGATAGATAGTCTGTTCACTTGACTGTGTCCCAAGTTTGAATCGGTTAAAGTAGAATATTCTTTCTTTTGTGGTCAGCCAATTCAAAGTTCCAGTTATTAAGTACACGGTGCTCGTAATCAATCTTACGCCAGTAGATGTCTATATTTGGAATCTTGCACATTCCCACGGGTGGTGTCTTGTAATCGTTTGGTTACATTGTTAAAGCTTGGAGAGATCAACATGTCTTGTCGCCACAACTCTCAACATCCAAGTTCTTATCCAGAACTGAACTATGGTCAAGGAGCAAAATGGATCAAGAGCCTGACAAGAGACAGACTTAACAACTTTCATGGAGGGCACTTTTCCGACGTGAACCTTTCGTCTGTTCTATTCACTCACAGGTTGGATGGGTCAGAGTTTGTCAGTTTACAAGTGTGAGTGTCCATATGTCGTGAGGAAATGAAATGCACAAGAATTCTGATGGATATGTGGTAATGTGCAGCTGGAGCGCCCCAGGCTTGACGAAGCCAACTTTCGAGGAAGCGATGACGCAAAAGTTCAGATCTGCCAAAAAGGTTTTTCCAGAATTTGAAAGCATGCGCATTCAATAACTAATAATGCCCCTTATATAGGGAGAATCGTTCGGTCCATCTTGTAAGACATTGGTTGCTTCCGTTGACGTGATTATGATACGCTAACCTCATGCACCTCTACAGGGGTGCGTATCCCCACCGTTGTGACTTTGAGAGTGGTTTGTAATCTCGCAATACTACTGTAGACGAATCATTGGTGGAAAGTTTCTGTAACAATACCAGAGTACTGGCAGCAATATGAACAGGTACAATGTAGGGAACATTTCATCACTAATCTTCATCTGGTGCTGATCTCGTTGTAGTTGAATTTGACCCTGGTTGCGAAGCAATGATATACACAGTCGATGGTGTACCACTTCAAGGTACGTTCTGAGACCTGCTTTGACATAAGTTACCGTAATCATATCTGAATAGGTATCACTGGCGGTTATGGCGGCGACAGGCGCGTCGAGTATATCATCCCAAAAGAGGCTTGTATTGAGGGCACACACGAGTTTGTCATTGAATCCAGTTGCAATGGCATGTTTGGCGTCCCATGGAATGGAGATACAATTCAACCTCCCGACGTACGCCTTAACAATGGTTTCATTATACTATTTCTGATCTCCAAACATAGATGAACAGATATTTCACGCTGGCTTCAGCAGACTTGGTCGTCCCCAACCAGGAAGCTTGGCGATTGCTATGGGACTTCACCACTTTAAGAGAATTAGCCGATACTTTGCCAGGAAATACACCACTTCAGAATAAGGCTCTCACAGTGGCGAATGAGATCATGAATGTTTTTAAAAGGGGTGACGCTTCTGCTATTCAACATGCGCGTCATATCGCCGAAGAAGTGTTTGGCGAAGGTTGGGAGGCTAAAGGAGCTGATATCTATAATGAAGGGCCCCAGCGTGCTAATGTGTGGGGAATTGGTGAGCATACTCTATTATCTTTAGCTTGCTTTTAATTTGCGTATTTAACATCGCGGTATTGAACGACAGGACAGTAAGTACAGTAAACTGATGCCAATGCAAATGCTCATTATGCGGTGCCTAGTTGTCACATCGATACAGCCTGGTTATGGCCATATCGCGTGACACAACAGAAAGTTGCGCGTTCATGGTCAACTCAAGTTGACTTGATGGAGCGGTACCCGGAGCACCGCTTTGCATGCAGTTCGGCACAGCAATACAAGTGGCTGGAACAAGTGGCGTACTCTCTTCATAATGAATTTAATTAACGTGCCTAACGTCATATTCCTATAGTTATATCCTCCCCTTTTCGAGCGTGTCTGCGAACAGATACGTGCTGGCAAGTTCCACCCAGTTGGGGGAGCATGGGTTGAACACGATGCGAATATGCCGTCTGGGGAAGCATTGATCAGGCAGATGCTGTATGGCCAACGGTATTTCGAGAGTAGATTTGGAGTGAAATGTAAGACCGGATGGCTGCCAGATTCGTTTGGATTGACCGGCTCTCTGCCGCAAATCATGAGGGGCTGTGGTACGTACTTTTTTTTTTTTTTTTATCGGACATCACGATAATTGGACTAACTTGCTACAAAGGTATGAAATACTTCTTTACTCAAAAACTCTCCTGGTGAGTTCCGTTTTATTCTCAATGTCTGCCCATAGCTCATTGGTTGACAGGAACAATATGTATGTTGCTACGCCTATTCTTGCTACTTGTCGTTAGATCTTGATGGCCGTTGTGTAGCAATGTGTTTCCGCACTCGACGTTTAACTGGGTTGGTATTGATGGCACCCAGCTTCTATGCCACATGACGCCAGGTATATCCCTATCGCTGCTCTTGAAGCGTGATCTGAACCCGCAATCAGTGGATACGTACACTGCGCAGGCCACTGTGCATGATGTAAACAAGGGACTTACTAACCACAAGGTATGTCCGTGGAGACTTGCATTCAAGTCGCGCCTAATGCCAGTACGATTTTAGAATTTAGAGTCGTCTGATACTGCGCTTCTCGTCTTTGGAAACGGAGATGGTGGAGGAGGCCCGTTAGCAAAGATGTTAGAGAATGTATGTTCTTTTCCCCCACTAACAGAGGTACATAACTGAATGGTCGCTGCTCGTTTGTTACCAGCTACGCCGCATCAGAGCAGTGACTAACACCCACCGCGAGTTGCCGCCCGTGAGTATGGGCAAATCCGTAGATAAATTCTTCCATGATATGGAAGCAAGTACGGCCGAAGGGACAAAACTGCCCAACTGGTGAGTCCCCTTGAAAAACATGCATGAATGAGTATTGGTAAATCTCATCACAGGCACGGAGAGTTGTATCTCGAGGTAAGAGGTCATCCCGTTACACTTGGTGAATGACATGGATTCAGACCATCGCAGTTCCATCGGGGCACATATACTTCGCATGGTGAGCAGTGCAGGTAATCTGTACACCGAAACGATCCTAGACTTGCCTTCCAGGAGCTATTAAGAAGGGCAACAGACACTCTGAAGTTCTATTGAGGGATATCGAGGTATACGCGCATATTTATATCGTTAACACGTAACAGTCTGCTAACACCGTACATCGTAGCATATTGCAACGCTGGCGTCGCTTATCAAGTTACACTCAAGCCGGAATGGAAAAGCTGAATATGTGTACCCGAAAGCCAAGATTGACGAATCGTGGGAGAAGGTGCTGCTAAACCAATGTGAGTGCATCTATCAACAGGCCCGAGTTATCTTTGCTTATCATTGACTTCTTGTTCAGTCCATGATGGTAGGTCTGCGTATGAGATAACGGTACAGGATATTGACATTGCCCTCGTTTTGCAGTGCTCCCTGGTTCAGCGATGTGAGCTACCTGAATAACTGGCTTCAATTGTCTAATGACTGGTTATCAGTGGCATGGTCTACGAAGATGCTGAGAAACTCTACGGCGAGGTTCGGAGTGATTGTGAAACCCTGCTTGAAGATGCTTTCGATGTTCTATATCCTGACTCTTTCCCTCTCACGCGAGAAACACCAACAAAACTCCTTTCTCGCGCTGGTAGGCTGGTTGCATACAACACGACGTTCTTCCCCAGGTGCGATATCATTGAGGTGCCCCTGGATGGTGCCAGTTCTTCGCTCAAGGCACAGGTCAATCCACTTCCCCTGCCAATGTCGTATCAGAATCTCACAAGTTAATCCTACCAGGTGATGCAAACATCTCAAGATGGAAAGACTGGTTTCGTTGTTGTGAAATGTGACGGAGGGGCAGCGCCCGGGATGGTATGTACACCTGGCAATAGTGGTGTGGATCTTCATAAGAGTCTTATGCCGGCGTCTGGTGAGCTGAAGCCTTCTCAATATTAACCCATTATTTATGTTGCCGTAATTCTAGTCTACTCAAATGGATCTGATCACTTTGTCTTGAGGAACGCAAGTGTGCAGCTGACAATTGCCAAGGGCAGGATTACTAGCCTGGTTGATGTCAAGCAGGGGTACGTGTTTTATTGCAGTTAATTGATATATAACCCAAGCATGGAGTTGTTTCTTCCAGTCGTGAACTCATTCCCAAGGGCTCGACTGGTGGACTCGTCGTTTTCGAAGACAGGCCAAATTATTGGGATGCTTGGGGTAAGTGTTCATTGATGTTTCACTAGGAGTGGTCTCCTCAGGATGCCCAAAAGATGTTGAAATACACCATTTGGAAACTGCTCGTCAACTCGAGTTCTCAAACGTAACAGTCGTCTCACACGGTCCTCTTCGTGCTGCGATTCTGGCGCAGGTCAAACATGATAAGAGCAAAATTGACGTTCTTGTAAGTCTCTTTACATTGAATCTTGATAGGACATCGCTCATCAACAGCAGATCTCCTTGTTCGCTGTTGGATGTAAGATAGCAGTCGGTATGAGGTGTTTACATACTCATGTGACATTGCAGCGACCCGAAAAGAGAACTCGAGATCCATGTTGCGGTTTGATGCCCATGTTGACTGGCACCAGCGACATGAGCTCCTCAAATGTGAGTACCCCAGTCGAAATATCACTTCTCCGTTTGACTATTCGCGTAGTCGAACTACCGCTTTCCATCCACAGCAACAATGCCACATATGAGTGTCAGTTTGGTCATGTACAACGTCCGACGCATAAAAACACGACATTGGATATTGCCAAGGTCGGTATTGCCCGTGTTCCAAGTTAAACCGTGCTCAGATTTTGTCTTCATAGTTTGAAGTTTGTGGACACAAGGTCTGTTTCAAGGCATCTCTACTTGGCGAACCACTGCTTAAACCGTATCTAGTATGCGGACTTGAGCGAGTTCGGTTATGGTGTCGCCCTCCTCTCTGAATCAAAATATGGGTTTTCATGTCAAGGCAATGTCCTTTGCATGTCCTTGCTTCGCGCGGCAACGGCTCCTGATGCTGAACAAGATCAAGGTATGATTCTATTTGTTGTGTGACAAGATGGGCGAACTCAGAGTCTGCAGGCCAACATCAGTTTTCTTGGGCTGTCATGCCACACGAGGGACACTTCTTAGAGTCTGACGTGCCGATTGCGGCCTATTTATTCAATCATCCCATGAGAGGTACACATACCTCTAGTTTAACATTCTATACCCTTCCTCTAACGATAGTTGTACAGTGAGGTGTATACCCACCAAGAGCATTGACGAACAATTTGGCTCCTCTGTGATGCACAAGCCGTCTTTCATGCTTGAAGGTGCAAGAAACGTCATTTTGGACACCATTAAACGCGGAGAAGATGACAAGTTTGGCTCATCCACGAGTTTGAACGGGGAGGCCGTTTCCTCAGAGACGGAATCCGTTGGTAGTGACGATAGCACGGAGACATCTCTGACGTTCGCCACTTTAAGCACGGTTACAGGCAACAATGGTGCTTCCGAGCCTCCGATGACCGTCATCCTACGCCTGTATGAGGCTTTCGGAGGCCATGCGCGGGTCAAACTGAAGATTTGCGGGCACCTTGCTCCATTTGTGTCTGCTGCATACGAGACGAACATGCTGGAGGAAGACGATGCGGAGCTCGCTCTAATGCGCGCAGGAGATGAGGACGCGGTTCTCAATGGTATTGGGGGAGAGGATGCCTCGTCTGCATTGATCAATCTCAGCTTCAGAGGCTTTGAGATTAAGACGATCAAGTTGGTGGTTCAAAGATCGAGGATTAGTCATGGCATCTTGGGAATGTCGTCCTCCAACAAGGGGTAAGGTCATTTGTGTAATAATTGAAATAGGAGACTTATTGTTGTTGTTCCAGGAAAAAGAGAGATAGCTGGGTTGATATAGAGCAGGAGCAGGGAGGGATTTTCGTCCGAAAATGAGATGATTTTCTTGCTGAAATCATCTATCTGACCTACATGTTATTTTGTTGCTCGCACTTTGATTGTATGTACCTTGTATATTGATCTATGTCTTGTGTATGTTTGTTGCATTGCATTTGAATGTGCGCCTATGCGCATGAACTGATCCCGGCAGTCGCGAAATAGTGGACAAAATCGTAACAGTTTAATGGAAGGCTTCATCGCAGGGTAAGCTGGAGTATGAGTTATGAAGTAAAAGCTTCAGTACGGTGAACGTCGAAGGTCAGGCCAAGAAGAAATGAAGACTTTGACATGGAAAATCACCCTCAGTAAAAGTTAGAACCCAGCTCAGCAGAACATCAACAAACGCGGTCGTTGTTCATAGATAAGCGGGTGGTTGATATCACATAATGTGATTCTGCTCCCCGGGATGAATGTGGATACGCTGACATGCGGGCATGTGAGTAAGGCCATTCAATCCACTTACACCAGAAAGAGCTCACGCTTGAAATTCAAAACAAAATGATGTCCTGTTCTTCAAGCTTCAAGCTCCAATGCTCTACCGTGCGCGACAGGTAATGTGACCCGTCTAGTTCCGGATACAATACATACATTCAGATTTAGCAGTGCCCAGATCAAGGCAAATAGCATCGCTGGATTCTGTTTGAAATATTTTTTCCTCCGCATTCAGTAACGTCTGCAACAGATTACAAGGTGGAGACACTAGACGTAGATCGTGGGATTCAACCTCGGTCAATCATCGGTCCCTAAAGAGAATGGACCGATCCGCTGGCTCTATTGCATGTTTGACGAATAGCAATAGGGAAGTGGGTGGATTGATTGATAGCACGTATCTATGCGTTCAGAAATAGCCACGTGAGAACGAGAGAATCGATGATGATGTTTGCAAATATGCCTGTATGGTATGGGTATGAATGATGGTGTCAGAGAAGCACGTCCATCCCCTGCCTCGGGTACTTGCGAGTTGAGGTGTAACTGCTACACGTCAGGGTAGAAATATGCTACATGACAGATCCCCAGGGGGTGAGCGCATGACCCTATTGCCTTGCAATCTGAATCCGTATTTGAGGTAGAGTATCTGTCCAACTTTGATATCAACATGCGCTGTTGCCATCGTTGATATCTCTTCGGGCGTTGGCTTCAGCATTGGAACTCAGACTTTCCGTGCCTGGCCTGTCACTCTTCAGCGACCACCTGTGGGAGAACGTGGACTGCATCTGTAGGGCAACTGAGATCTTTTCATGTATGATGTTGATTCAATTGAAACAGTGGCAATACCGCGCCTCTGGCAATTACGCCGAACAGTGGCCATTTGTGGTCGCTAGCAGACTATGTTTCCGACCTTGTGACAAGAATCAAATGATCAGTCATTTCAACCAGTTGTAATATTGTATAAGGTTTTGACGCACTCGCAACAATGTCTGGATATTAAGTCAGTTACTATACACAGATTCCAGACTCAATTTCAGGGAGTTAAACAACAAATGCGTCCAGTTGTTCAGGATTTTTGATGTTTCGCGATGACATTGCACGTACATGCTGGCTCTTGTCAGGCTCACCCTACAAAGTCATTAAATTTGATTCAATGTAATATTGTCACGGCGAAAAAGACCATTGATTACATAATTGTCGCCCTGAGCCGATCTGGATCTTCGGAAATAGCCAGAAGCGAGTACTTGAGTTTGGAGTTTTGTTGGTTCTCGAATTAGAACGAGATGGCCAGCAGACAAGTGAGTCTTCATTCTTTTTCAAGTCAACCTTCACGACGCTGATGAGTGTCAAGCTTGGAAAACTTCGTCAAGTAAGGCCATCATTAGTGTCTCCTTTTGACTTGACCAGCACCTGACTTTTGGCATCAAGTGGGCAGGAGAAGTCATTTCATCCCGAGAAAAAACCTCGCTTGGTGATGAGTTTAAAGATCTTGAACGAGATATTGAGTTCAGGAGGGAAGGTGCAAAAAGGCATGTCAAGGGTCGGCTATCTGTTCATCCGCATATGTCACTAAGACATATCGCACGCATTAGGTTGTACCATGCCACCCAAACGTACCAATGTTCTCTGTCCAAGAAGAAAATGAACGAAGCATTAGATGAGGCCGAGAAGTTGTTACCCATCGATGCGCTTGGAGTAGTCATGATCGTGCACGGAGAAGAGTATGGAGATGAATCTGTCTTTGGTACGTCTCCCACAAGTTATTCATCACGTTGTTGCCCGCTAACACGTTTACTGGAGGCAACTCACTTGTCAAACTCGGACGCGCACATTGCAAGATTGCGACACTGCAAGAAGCATTTGCCCTAACACTCAAAGACACTTTCTTGGCATTCTTAACGCGATTTGGTGAAGAAATAAAGGAATATGATTCTATTAGAAAGAAACTAGACAGCAAGAGGTATTCTTGTTCTTAAAGCCTAGTAGCAGATTCTAACGAGTTGATAATCTAGACTGAGCTATGATGCTGCTGTTACCAAGGCAGAGAAGTGCAAGAACAATAAAACAGAGAAAGACCGTCGTGAAGCTGAAGAAGAGTTAGAGAGGGCTCAACATCGCTTGTCGGTCCCAAAAGTCCTGTCTCATATTTTCACTGCTGACGCTTGCATTTTAGTGAAGAAACAATGGAAGATATTCGGGCACACGTATACGCCATCCAAGAGAATGAAATTGCGCAACACCGAGAACTCACTGGCTTCTTGGACATGGAGATCAAATATATTCAGCAGTACCTCGAAGTGCTAATGGAAGTCAAAGAAGACTGGAGAGTTCGGTATGATGCAATTCACTCTTCTAACACTGAGACTCATCTTGAGCTAGACCAAACTTCATCCGGAGAAGAAGCACTCGAAGCCCAGCAAGGTCGCAAAAACCGACGAAATACAGTTCACAGCGTGTTCCCTCCTCTGTCCGCACTAATTCTGCTCCGTCCTATGACTCTTCAGACGAGGAGGATGGGCCAGTCCCGTCGCAGAAGCGGGGGTCGTCGTTCCGCCGCAAATCAGATTCGGGAAGCAGGCCAAGTTCCGTGCCAAACTCACAACCAAATTCCCGTCCAGCTTCTAGACTTTCCAGAAAGCGTGCAGACAGTGCGGTGACAATTGGAGAGCGAGACGAGGATGCAGAAAAAGACAAGTCAGACAAGTCTAAGAGGATGAGCGTTGCCGGTTGGGCATCAAGTGCAGTCGGTTCCGTGGCAAGCATTGGGAGGAAAGGCAGAGACAAAGGGCGCTTTTCTGCCCTACAGGACCGTGCGGATGACCACTATGATCAGGAGTATGGTGACGAATCTAGGAATCCAGCTGTTCGATCATCAGCCAGCCTTCGCTCTTCCGATAGGCGATCTCCAAATAAACGCAGCGTCCCGTTCAGAGAAAGAAAAACTGTTCGTGCCCTCCGAGATTTTACGGGCTCTCCGGATGAGCTATCTTTCAAAGCGGGAGATGAAATTGTCGTCATCAACGAAGTGCTTGATGAATGGTGGTTGGGGTCCCTAGGGAGTGAGACAGGGCTCTTCCCTACCGGATATGTTGAAATTATTTCAGCGAAGCCGTTACAGATGCCCAAAGAATGGCAATCTACGGTGCCTGATTCAGAGGACGAGGCTGCCCAAGTTTTCCACATGGATCCATATGGTGCTGGTTCCAGTGAGCTGGAAGACGAAGGCGAGCTTGGGAGCAAACCTCTATCTCCGCATCGTGGCCCCTTCTTTACTGGGCCTTCTGATGTGATAAGTATAACCAGCAGCACGAATGAAGATGAAGAACAAGGTCTTATGCCGCAGAGAAGCAAGACGGAAGGCCAAGTCTATAACTTGAATCGGTCAAACCCTGGTCCTCCCCCGGTACCTATGCGCCGCTCGACAACTTCCGATATATACGGCCTGTCGTCTTCACTTACCTCAACAGCTTCGAGAAAGTCTGCTCAGCCGCCGCCGCCGCCACCCCGTCGATCCGTACCGAATGCAGTAAACGCGAGTCCTCCGATACCAGAGCGTCGACCACATGGACTCTACACGACTCCGTCGGTATCGACGGTATCTTCATCGGAAGACGCCTATCATGAGTACGATGCGTCTCCGTTTGAAAGTGTAGGCGAGTTGACGAGCGGTACTATGGCCAGTGGAACTGCACGAAATCCGTTCTAACTGTGAGCGGGGATTTGGATTCTTAAACGATCATATAAGTACGACTAATAGAATACTTGAAGCTAATATGCAGCAGGTCCTGGTTAGCGCGCAAATATGTAAACTAGATGTATTACATGTACAGATAATATGTCCGCTATGCTTCCTCGCCCTTCCATTTGTAGTTTCTTTTTTTATTGAACTGACAATTATTCGATACTCAGACTATCTGATACTTCGCTCGTCATTTCTGAAAAGCAATTCAAGATAGATACCGTTTGTTGAATCGATTTGATAGCATCAACAAACAAACCTTGAGCATGAGAACTTCAAGATGCTCCACATTCGCCGGTATGCCTGATATACCGTAGCTTTGGGAACAATCCTCCCACCCCAACAACTCGTGACGCGGTCAGCCAAGACGCGTCGCGTGTCTCTGCTCCAGTTGGCCTTTCTTATCCTCTTTCAGTGGAACCAAATGTGGGCGTAGTGTTCTTGAAATACCGCTAATTGCTCCATGATATTAGATGCAAAAAGAAGGGAAAGAAAGGCCAATTGATTGTCGATCTCCAGTCTAAGATACCAACTCTCACATACGAAACATCGTGCATCAAATTTCAAATCCAGTCTACATCCGTGGTATCAAAATTAATGGACATGGTTCCAGCGGGACCTTCTTATACTGCTCCCCAAACTGATACAAATTAGCATTCTCACAGCTCTGATGACCGCAAAAGTATAGAGGCCTAGTCCTTGGCGTCTTAATGTAGTGACGTGATCCTTCCAACTCGTATATCAGCCTCACGAACAGTTTGCTCACCAAGAAGCCTCCATGACTCTGCAGCTTCTCGAGTCTGAAATCATTGCGCTTTTCGTTGAGACGCTATTTTATGGATTATATATCTCTACCTTGCTTCATGCCCTACGATGGTTGTTGTTCGCCGATGAAGGATGGACCAGACGRCRAAACATAAAATGGGGTATGCTGGGTCTAACTTTATTGCTTTTCGCTTCATCGACGGTGGACCTTGCACTGGCTTTCTCGCGCGCCTTGAGTGCCATCACGCATGGCACAGATAAGTACACTAAGAAGCGACCAGCGGCTACGATCGTGATGGTGCGTATTTGCATTCTGAAGAATCAAAGCGTTCGATTACGAGTGATCACTTCCACCAGGC